>BSBM01000217.1:31497500-31895000 GCA_027924585.1 Larix kaempferi
GGGTTATTAGACCACCCTATTGGGGGTCGGCCATGTGGGTCAACGGGTTATTAGACCACCCTATTGGGTGTTGGCCCAGTCAGCATTATGTTATGTGGTTAAGTTAAGGCCAACCTAGTAAAGGTTATTAGGCAAGTCAAGTCAAGTATAAATAGAGTGCGGGAGGCACTCTATTTCATCATTCTATTCTCTCTCACACTCCTAGGAGAGTGGTGCACTTGTGGAGGAGGAGACGCTGCTAATTCTAGGAGATGTCTATCTCTTATGCTTGGGTTGTATCATTAATCTATCTATCTCTGAGGAAGTTATTGGGGTTTTTCATCTTTATGGTTTTCCCCAAGTAAAATCTGTGTCTCTTGTGTGCTTGCAATATTGAGTTCATGATTGATATGTTGTACATGTTGTTCTATAAGTTAAGATCCTAGATCATATTGAAGTAAATTCTGAAAAATTAACATATAGAAGGATTATTTTGGTCATAAGCGCTACCAGAATGTCTATTTTCCCTCTGTTTTAGTCATTGTAATTGAGCGAGGATTACGAGGAGATGAAAGAGAATTTTTAAAACCAAGAGATTTTTTTGTTCATAATGGAACCATTCACAAAAACCTCTCTTAGTTTTGCAATAGGTGTTATGGTTTGGAATATTCCAATGAATCTTTATGACCTATTTTTCAGGTTAAACATTTAATGATTTTTTCTGTTTTAGTTATCTTATTTTGGCACGTCTTCCGATCAGTTGGAGAATAATTTTTAAAAACCAAGAGAGGTTTTTGTTTATCAGGGACCCATTCACAAAAACCTCTCTCATTGTTTGCACATGTATCCTGGATTGAGAGATATGGATGGTTCTTTGAGACCCATTTTTCAGAAATTCGCCAAATTTCCCCAGAATCTGTTTTGCTATTCTGGGCATATTCGACCCTAGAGTTTTGGATCTCATAAACAGGATTTGTAGCTCTTTGTAATTATAAAAGGGAGAAAAACATACAATATAGGGGTTGGTTTTTTGTTCGGGAGAAGGAGGTTAGAAGACTGATACACTCCTATAAGTGGATATTTTTTGCTGCCACACATATGATACACTCCTATAAGTGGTTTTTGAAGACTGAAGTTTAATATGGAACATATTATATAATCCATCTATTTTTATTTGTTCTGGTTTATGTTTATGATCAATTTGATCACATGATTTTCGAATTCATTGCTTGATAAAGGTTTTTATCCTATAGATGCTTATAAATCTGTGGACATGGCTTGATTTTATGTTGAATGTATGCTTATGGTTTATGTCTATATTTCATGTTACATTTCAAATCTTTGAAATTTTATATTGATTTAGTGATTGTATGTGTTGGATATCATGTTACCCTTCTCATGAATAATACCTTCAAACAAAATTTGCAAAAAACAAATTGTTTTCTTTTTAGCTTTCTTGATGTCCTCACTTGTACCTTTGTAGTATAGGTACACTTTCTAGTACAAACAATGTCAAGGCTATCACTAGCCCAATCTGAGTCAATAAAGCCAAGAATATCTAGGCTAGAATCTACAACATAGTGAATCCCATCAGACTTGGTGCCTTACACATCATGCAAGATTTTTTTTGCATCCCTCCAATGAATCTCATGTTGTTGATCCATGTATCTTGAGGCCACACTCACTACATATACAAGATCAGGTCGAGTATGAGTCAAGTACAACAATCTTCCCACTAGTTTCCTATACAAGGTGTTTTCCACCAATGGTGTAGAATCTGCTTCTTCAAGTTCGACTCTTGAAAGGAAGGGAGTATTTGAAGGCTTGCAATAACCATATTGAACTTATTTATCAGGTCAAATGCATATTTGGACTGAGATACGTTAGTTCCATTCTTAGTTTGAGAAATATCAAGACCCAAAAATTGCTTAAGAATTCCCAAGTCAGACATGGAAAAAGCTTGTTGCAAAGCAGTCTTTAATGAATTTATTTGATAAATAGAGCTACTTGTGATTAGTATATCATCAACATATAAAAAAATAATCAAAATCGATCCATTCATCAGCTTCATGTAAACATTAGGATCAGATTTGCATCTCACAAAAGATTGTGACACGAGAAAGTTGTCCATTTTGGCATACCAAGCCCTGGGGCATGCTTAAGCCCATATAAAGACTTCATCAACCTTCACACATAGTGGGATCAGATGTATGTCCTTTTGGATGCTGCATATATATATCCTCCTCAATATTCCCATGGAGGAATGCACTCTTGACATCCATGTGATGCACTTCCCAGCACTTGGATGCAGAGATTGTCAGAACTAGTCTTATCAAATCCTTCTGTGCAAATGGTGTAGAAGTCTCATTGTAGTCAAGGACATGGACTTGGTTGAATCCCTTTTCCACCAGAATATACCTATATTTCACTGCTGCACCATCAGTTTCACATTTAGTTTCGTAGATCCACTTACACCTTACCAATTTTCTGCCTGGGGGGAGCTTGACTAGCTCCCATGTCTCATTCTTTTGTAGTGAATGAAACTCCTCATCCATATCAGCCTGTAATATTGGGTCATGTGAGGCTTCATCATATGTATGAGGATCAACATCCACCATCATATAGCATCTCTCAGATAAGTAAGGATCATTCACATTGAGATCATTCTCAAATTGTGATCTAGTCCTCCTAGTATCCTGAGGATTCCCCACTAGTTCACTAGCTGCTTGTAGAGTTTTAGAAGCCCATTTAGGCCTTGTTGGTGAATTAGGATCTATAATAAAATGGTCTTCATCATTATAAATATCAGAATAAAAAAATTCAAGAGAAGCATCACTTACTTCTTCAGGTGGTGGTGTAGAGGGTTCTCTAATTTCAAGACTCTGTGAGGGCTCTTCTTCAAATTGAACACTCCTCTCAATGAAGGATTTTTGAGAGGGCATGCTTAGAACCTTGTATCCCTTGGAGTATTATGAATAACCAAAAAGAAAACATGGTTGGATTTGGGGCTACATAGCCCTCCTCTTCTCAAGTGGAATTCTAGCCCAAGCCTTGGAGCCAAAAATCCTGAAATGAGAGACATCAAGTTTGTGCCCAGTCCAAGATTCAAAAGGGGTGATTCCTTTTAATTCATTGTGTGGCACTATATTTTGTATGTATGATGCACAATTTATTTCCTCATCCCAAATTCTTAGAGACAAATAATTGGCCTGAAGTATGCATGTGGCTATCTCCTTAAGAGATATGTTTTTCTTCTCAACAACACCATTCTGCTGAGGTGTGTATGGAACAATGTCTTGCATTTGTATGCCCAAAGAGGCACAAAATTGATGAAACTTAGAATTTATGTATTCCCCACCATTATCAGATCTAAGGATCTTGATATGTCTACCAAACCGGTTCTCAACTGAGGCCTTGAAAAGCTTGAACAAACCGAACACTTCAGACTTCCACTTGAGGAAATAGATCCAACAATATCTGGAAAAGTCATCTATGAAGGTGGGGATGTATTTGGCATTGTTCAAAGAATCATGGGGGAATGGACCTGATATGTCACTGTGAATAAGCTCCAGGGGTGCTGAGGTTCGCTCAATTTTGTCTCTTTCAAACTTATGCTCAGGGTGCTTTCCTAGGATGCAGCTTTGACAAACACCTTTAGAAAACTTGATATTGGGTAGCCCTATGACCATTTCTTTCTCATGGAGTTGGGAAAGGTATCTATAGTTTAGGTGGCCAAATATTTCATATCATTTTTTGCCTGACTCATTGGAATGGGTAAGTAGAGCAGAAGGTGAAGGGAATGGCACAAAATGAAATAATCTATAGATTTTGGAGCTATGGTAAGTAGAACGTAAGGCAACAATTCGACCTGTTGACATTTCACAGATTTCAACATCATTGGGTGTGAAGATCACCTTTTTTGGAGATCCAGTGTGAGTAATTTGGTATACTGACAAAATATTAGCAGCAAGTCCTAGAACATACAATACATTAGTGAATGAACCAAAGTCAAGATCAATACTTCCTTTACCTTTGCTTGATGTTTCAGAATCATCACTCGACACAATGGTTAGACCACTAGAAGAATCAAGAGAGGAGAAGATCTCTCTTGTTGCACCGAGTGAAACGAGGTGCTCTATAGCCCAGTATGGGGGAGATCTTCTAACGTGTGTGATGTAGCGTTATGTAGCATTACATCTAATAACACATAAAAAGTATTTAAAAAAAATCCTATAATCATCTAATAAAACGTAAAAAGTATTTTAAAAAATCCATGTTGGTTCATAAAATAAAATATTATGAAAAGTAATTAAAAAATAGATGTTCGTTTATAAAATAAAAACTTAAAACTTAAACCCGGATCTATCAATCAAGAGAGATCAAATTTCTCAAGTTTAAATTTAAAAAAAAGAAATACACCTTAAGAAATTGGATCCCTCTCGGTGCTTGATAGAAACGGGTTTAAGATGGATCTATGCTGGTATACACCATGTGTTGTGAAGCTCCAGAATCAATAATGAATGAGGTAGGCTCGGATGTGCTTTCCATCAATCCATGCACTTGCTCCTTATCTTCAGAATTTTGTCCTGCATCCTTCCTTCTTGCACTCTCAAGAAGAGGATATTTGCTTTATCCAGGAGTTGATCCATTTGATCATTGGTATTTTTCATGCAGGAGCTTTCAGGATGAAATCCCCTGTTGCAATAGGTACACTTTTCCTTCTCATTCTTCTTATTTGTATTCCTCTTGAAGTTTGAGGAGTCTTCATGAACTTTGTTTTTTCCCTTCTTCTGATTAGTGGTTTTCTTGAAGTTGCCCTTCTTCTTTCCTTTCGAACTCTTTGAATCTCCAGCAGTGAAACACTGATCTTTTGATGGATTTTTTTATTTCTCCCATCAAGACCATCTTGTCTTGTTCTTGTATGAGAGATTCCATGAATTTTGACAGAGTAGGAATCTTCAAGTTTTGAATTGCCTTTCTTGTGGCATGGAAGGTCGAAATAAATACTGAATAATCTGGGCGAAGCTTGGAGAGAATGGCCAGGATTAATTGCTTGTCCTTTTTGATCAATTCCACACTGCTTCAGTTGAAGAACAAGTGACTTGAATTTAGAGAAAAAGCATTGAAGGTTCTCAAAATTCCGTGGACTCAATGAAACAAGTTCATCATCCAGTTGATGGCCTCTCAATTCATTTGTCTTACCAAACAAGTCTTGGAGCTTCACCCAGACTTCATTGGGAGAGGTACGACAATCAAGATGGAATAGGATATCCCTGTATGTGGTGATACATAGGAGACAATAAGCTTCATCTCTTCGATTATGCCACTTTGATTTCTCAATTGCTGAGATTGGCTTAGTCTTAGTTGCCATAGTCACTATGTAGAGGCCTTTTCTCCTCAACATGATCTCCATCTGAGCTTTCCAATCAAAATAATTGAATTGATTGAGGATTATCTAATGTGACTGATCCATGGAAGCTCTGAAATAACTTTTAGAGTTGTTTGGGTGTGCCCCTACATGCTCAGTTGTGCCCTTTGGGTGAATGATTACGCCTTATAGATGACTGAATGCGCCCTCCTTGAGATTGGTTGGATCCAACAAGACAATAGAAGGAGAAAAGAATAGATTTATAGATATAATACCATGTGAAATTTATATCACACCAAGATCTTATCAATAAATTACACTCTCTCACAATCAACCTCACACAACAAGTCAAGAACACTGAAAATCAGTCACATATGATGCAAACATAATTACTATCATGAATAATAATACATCATGCAAACTTGGGAAATTAATAGGTTGTCAATATAACATTACATTAGATATTTGAATGCATAAGGATCTCATTCGAATCCTCACAAAATCAGACTTACTAAAAATATGCAAAACCCCCCTAGGTGGAAAGAGTGTTTTCCATGTCACCACAAAGGCTCACGTATTTCTGATTTAGTGATAAGATAGTGATGTGGGATGAAAAAACATGATAAATCCATAATATGAAAGGAATAAATATCATGGAGAATGAGTTGTCCAAAAAACAGTAAAACTAGTCAACTTAGCCTTTCACCTTTGACCAAAAAGTGGTAAAAAGTGGTAAAAAGCAGTAAAAAGCAGTAATGCGCCTTTCCTTCCAGGATTAGACAGAATCTTATCTATAATATTCAAAAATGATCCCAAGTGACTTAGTATGGTTTTGGTCCACACCAGGAAGACTTGTGGTCCACACTAGGATGACTTATGGTCCACACAATGAGTATTTTAGCCAACTACCTAGTCTAACACCTAGGAATTAATTAAAAATAATCAATTATGATATCCTAAGGTATTAAATTACATGGATGGGTTTAAATATTCCAACACATTATTGTCCATGTAGATAAGACAATGCTATGGCATCAGAGGTTGGCACATGTAATGTACCTAAGGGAGGATAATATGGGGCACCTATGAAGGTGCCCAAGGATAATATATAACATAATATGTACCTAAGGAGGAATAGTTAATGTAATGTGGATATAAATAATGGAATGGAACACTAGGGCCCACATTGGTGTAGCTCAACCCACGATTCGCTTGATATGAAGGAAATGTTGTAACTGGAGGTCACGAGTTCAAATCACCTTGGCTTACATGTGCCCCATGCTTGCGGGTTGTGTGAGTGCACCTAGGGGTATAATGGTATAAGACGGGATTGTATCCATGGACCCCGTGTCACACGAGTACTAGCCCCTTCCCAGTTGCTGATTCCCCTAGTTACAAAAAAAGAATAAAAAAAATGGAATGGCCCACTAGGTAGTTTTATGGACATAATATAATAATGGGGGATTAGTTGGAAGAGAGCCCATAGTAATATTCATGAGAAATTATAAATACAAATGAGTATCATTTTATCAAGGTACGTTGGATGTATTCTTTTGTAGCAAGCATGACTTGCGGAGTGATTCCATCCTTAAGGAGTATTTGATATCATTATGTTAACTTAAGGGTTTCTCTATATCTCGGTGTTATTATTATAATGGATATACTTGGGTTATTTATGAAGTATAAGGGTCTTAAATAGTTACAGTGATTCAATTTATGGGTTGAGGATCACTATAAGTGCTATCATAGATCATTCTTGGGAAAAAATATGGGACAATTTTTTTCCTTTTTGCATATTTTTGAAAGAAAAGGAAGGATGTTGATATTCAAATCACTTTTTGAAACTTTCTCTATAGAATTTTAAGGAAAAAAATTCCTATCTAATTTCCTCTCACTAAGAAAACCAATTTCAAAAGAAAAAAAAATCATCCAAAATGGGGTTTGGGAAGTGATCACTCATTTAAAATCAACTATTTTTAGGGTTTTTTCGGTGATGGCCATGTAGATTGCAAAGTTGGTGTCTTCTTATAGAGTGAGTGTATTTTATTCAAAATAACTCCTATCAATGTGGAATGATTGTGGCATTTTATAATATAAAGTTTGAGAAATATAGAGGAATTTATGGTTATTTTAAATATTTCCCATCAAAAGTTAGTGGTTTTCTTCAAAACCCTAGCTCTATTTTTGAAGTTATGGAAAGCATGATGTTTTTCATAGGAAACGATGAGGGTACTAGTATTTAAGAATACATAAATGAGATGAAACAAATATGTCATAAATTTTGGAGAGTCATTATAATAACTGTTGTTAACACCCAAAATTTTTCCATTGGACATGTCATCAGCCTAGTAGCCTCCATATATCATTACTCCATCTCATTTACGCTTCTTTACAACCCTTGGACATTTACAATACCTTCAAAAAAGTCAAAATATTAAAACAAAACACAAAAGGGATTATTTTACCTAAGGACACTCATATCCCTAGGGAATGAGCAACCCAAGTTTGACCAAATATATCGAAAAGAGGGACCCAAGTCACACAAAAACTAAAAGAAGAAGTGACTTGAATCTCAACATGAATTTTGGATGTTTCCTACTTTTCTCAAGCAAAAAGAGGAAACCTGGGCTCAAAATCTAGCTTGGAAAAAATCATGGAGAGGATATCAAATGGAAAAAGCCATCATGATCCTTATCCCCAAAGCCTTCAATCGAGCCTATAAATGAGCCCTAAAGGTCGATCATTCATTACACATATGCACTCCCTACCCATGTGATCTTTCCACTCATCTACTCAAGTTGTCACTCTGCTGAATTTCTTCCTAAATCTAGAGCTAGCCTATTTCCTTTCTCCTACTTCACTTGTTGAAAATCACTATTGTGACGTGTTGATGGAGGATCATGGATTGTAAGGACACTAGGAAGACCCTCTCTTGGACAACTATAGGGGCCCTATTCCTTCTACTTCTTACAATGTGACTCGTATTCCTATCATTTCATTATTATTTTTTTAATCTAATACCCACAAAGTTTTTAAACAATGGCCTAACAAAAAGAGTGCCTTAATAGTACACCCATTCACCATCTATTCTACACCCTGCGGTCCTATCATTTCATTATTAATGAAAAATATAATCTTTGATTCTTTGAAATATTCCTTGTCAAAGAATGTCAAAAAATATTAGTTTAGATTTTTTTTGATATTTTTTAGTTTCATTATGCCTACATGCTAGTTATATTTTTGTTTTAGTTTTGGTGCAACTAATATTAATTTGCAAAAGAAGTTTTTGAATCTTTCATAAAGGAAATAAAATATTACCTTTCATAATATTTCTTTTACTAAGCAATAAGGGACGAAGAGGGCACATGAAGAGGTCCTTGCAGGTAAAATAGTTGAAGTATCTATAGACATGGAACATGTAGAGTCTAATTTTGAATCAAAATAAGAAAAATGTAGAAAAGCACATGAAGAAATTCCCTAGGAAGGAAATAAATAGGAATAAGATGCTAATGAGCTACATGCACCCAATAAATGATTGGTTCAAGAGTAAAAGAAAGAAGAACCAATAGATAATTTTGCACCCTATCGACACCCCCAGTACCATGAGACGTAACAATCATCAAATCATGGTCATTAGAATAAACAAACTTACTATGGAGTATCATGCATAAGAAATTACCCACCCAAAAATGTATCCTAAATAAGAAATGGATTAAAATTTAATTAAGACATAATTAACATTGTTAATCACAAAATAAGTCAAGTTGCTAATTCCATTGGAAATAATTTCCAACTGGACAAGAAACAAGGTGTGTTAAATTGGTGTGGTTAATGTGTTTCACACATAGAACAATGTTGGGTTAACCCACAATTTTTATTTTTTCATGAGAGGTTAGCAATCTGAAAATTTCTCCCTTTTTTTCTCATTTCAATTTACCTAAAACTTGTGATCAATATATGTGATCAAATCGGATTGCATGAAAATTTTTTGAACCCAGATGATGGCGGTCCACTGGTAAGATAAGTTTTTTTTTTAGAATGGTATAAATATATATTGGAAGATTTTCGTTTGTTTGTTTTAGACATGGTTGTATTTTTGTTTGGGATTCCGAGAAACTTTATCCAAGTTTCTTGAATTTTAATGAATTTAATCATTGGAAATCCATGTTCTTTTGTTTTTATTTTGATAAGGCTAGTTACATTTATATTCTAATTTCCATTGTTTTAAATTTTTTGTTGCTAACTAGGATATAAGAGTTATTTACTAGATGTTGTATATGCACAATAATCAATGTTACACTTAATTTTGTGATGCAGAAATATTATAGGAATGATAAACATCAATTCTTTTATTTATGCAATACCATAACCTTAGTTACAAGGAGAAAAGAAATGCACGATTCTTACTAAAGGTTAGTGTAGCATTTATATTGTGCCTAATGAGATATATTGTTTTTTTTACAATTGCTTTCTGATTCAAAGATCTCTTTTGCTATAAACAGTCCAGGTCTTTACTTGAGAAAACATAACAAGAGAACCCTATGAAACCTGAGTTTGTTTCCCTAATAAAATAAATCACAAATAAAATCATATCAGACGCAACTCTAGATCAAACTAAATTGTATTGCATGGAAAGTTTCTTAAAAAAGTTGATGGTTATCCACTGGAAATTTAATTTCTATTTTTTTGCACAAGGATATATATAGATAATGTTTTTTTTAAGGCTCGTACCCACGAAGTTTTGAGCCAGTGAACTTATGCAAGGAGTTCGTTAACAGTACACCCATTCACTGTCTATTCTATGCCCCATGGGAAGAAACTTGAATAACGTTGCTCAAAATCCTGAACAGAAATGAAACCAATTCCAAAACAAAACACATCTTCCAATATCTATATATTGGAATTGGTTGCATTTCTGTTAAGGATTTTGAGCAGCATTATTCAAGTTTCTTCCCAGAAGGCATAGAATAGACAGTGAATGGGTGTACTATTAAGGAACTCCTTGCGTAAGGTCACAGGTTCGAAACTCCGTGGGTACGAACATTAAAAAACAAGTTATCCAAGTTTCTTGAATTTTAATGAATGTAATTGTTGAATATCCATGTTTTTTCATTTTTATATTTTTATAAGGCTTGTTACACGTTTCTTTTCTAATTTCCATTGTGCATTTTATTGTTTCTAACCAGGATATAAGAGTTATTTACCAAATGTTGGATATGCATACTAATGAATATTACCCGTATTTATTTAATGCATAAATCTTATAGGTCTCAAAAGCATCAATTTTGTTATGTGTGCAACACCATAACCCTGGTTGTAATTAAGAGAAAATAAATCAAAGTTTCTTACTAAAGGTAGTATAGAAGTTATATTATGCCTACTTAGATATATATTTTTTCACTGTTTCTTTCCAATTAATAGATATCATCTATAATATGTGAAGCCCATTCAGGAATCTTGTCATGATTGTAGATTATAATTTTTTATAAACATAATCATGTACAACAAAAACCCTAATGTATTGCCACATAAAGAACAAAATTCATCACCCCCAGAAAATGTGGATGAAGCATTTACGATAATGGTTGAAGAGGAGGCTAGACAAGAAAAACAATGATAAATGAAGAAACAATTATCTATATAATGACAAAAGGAATGACACTTATCTAAAATTGTTAAAAATGAGTGTTGGAGTGATGATGAAGTAGTGTCTAATTATAATGATGTTCATGTCTAGCTTAATAATATAGAAATGTACCTTATCAACTCTACTTTCATTCATCTATGATTTTTGTTATGGGAAATGTTCCAAATTTTGATACAATTTATCTTCTTAAAAGAGAAAATGGTTTAAAAGAGATCAATACCTACAAAGTTATTAATGAGTCTCATACATGAAATGTAGAGTTGACATGCTTGGATCCTTGTCGTAATGATCCATTTATTTACATTGTTGGTACCAATGGCACACTCACACATAGTATGGATGATGTTTTGCTTGTTCAAATGGTGTATGAAGATGAAAGTGGCAAGCTTATGCTACACCATCTTTTTTTTTATAAATAAAATCATAGTTATGTTCAAGTGGGTTAGATGTCACAAAAAATATTCAACTACAGCCATCAAGTGAGGTTTTTACATGTGATCTAGTTCAGATGTGAATCCCTTATTGGGAGATGGTCATTTTGTCAATATTGGAAGAAAGAAAATCATTGAAATCGATGAGCTTTTGGTGCACAACACAAATCTATTTGATTTTAAAATAAATAAAGGCATGTATGTCCATATTTATTATGAAAATGTGCTTGGTATGTTTGTAGAAGAGTCGTTGAAAATTCCATATCAAGTGGTAGTGTTGAATTATTTAGTAGAGGTTTCCACAAGTGGAACATTTTGTTGGTTAAGAATGTTGAATGTCATGTGGATGTTATTGGTAGAGGCCACTATATTCATGAAGGTATGAATTTGCATCCACATGAGGTGTTTTAAGTAAAAGAAGGATGATTAATACCAACTTAAAACATTGATGGTGAGTATACATGTGTGTTTTTTATGTATATTTTTCTGTTCATATAACAACAAATTATTTATGGTATCTTGTTGGACTTAGATTTTTGGAGGTACCATTTTTTATGGATATAATTTTGGTGTGGACACAGACAAAGTGGAATTGGTTTGACGAAGTGGTCAACTCCAATGAAGCGACCAAGAAAGCAGGAAAGATGGTTATGTTGATCAAGTCAATTGGGCGGAGTTGAGTTAGTTAGTTAACATTAGTCCACATTGTATTAATGAGTTAGTTAGTGAGTTAGTGGGTTAGTGGGAGTGTGGGCAGCTAAGTGTGCCCTAGAAATATGTAGTAAGAGGGGATTTTTGGGTTGGTTTCTGTCGTTACTATTGTCATTCGATGTTGTAAGAACATGATTTTAGGTCTATAATGAATCATGATGCTATGTATGTCAAAGCTATTTTGAAGAAGTCGAGTCACTGATCTACAGGATGTGTGCACAGATCCTTTGCAAGTCATGAAGAAATATGTAAGTCATAACTAAACTGTTTATTTGGCTACGACTCATAATAAAAGAAAACTGCTTCCATGGTTTTTCCCAGGATGGGTTTCCACGTTAAACATGGTGTTCTTATGTCATGTGATGTGATATGTGTTTCTTTCCTCTGATTGAATATTTAGATGAAAGCATGATTAAGATAATTGTGAATGAAATGAATGTGAAATATAATCTAAGCTAGATCAATCTAGTGATGTTATGGGTTTTGTCAAAGTGAACGATGTGTCGAAGATACGAAGTTGTCGATGTTATAGAATAGTTGATGTATTGGGGTTGATAAATGAACCATTTGTTTTTATAACTATTCCCCTTCTATGCTACAAAATATGGTTCTTGCAGTTTCCATTAGGTACTTCGGGTGAGACTTCATATTCTTTGTAGGTGTTTTCAAAAGGGATTAAAATTCCTTTCAGGATAGTATTTGTAGTGGTAGTGTTTGTTGGTGTTTTATTGAATGTTTGAACCCTGGTCGAAGTAAAAGTGCACCAAAAAATGGTTCTGTTTTCGGGACCAGGATTTGTGTGAAGGGGAATGTTGTGGAATCTAACTAAACCAGAGATCCAAGAATGGGTAGATTAGCAGCTGAAATAATTTGCGAGGGAACAGAACAAGCATCCCCAATTGGATGACAAAGGTTGGTTAGACAAGTATATATTTAATGATATCCACAAATTTTTATTTGGAGAGTTCCTTATCATATTGCATGAATGGGTAGAAAGGATGACTGAGTAGAAGACAAATTTTCAAGGAGGTGAACCTAGAAGTTGGACACCTGCATTGATACAACGACTAAAAAGTGTGAATAACAATATTTCTCGTGCAGTGGATTACTAGCTAGAAAATGTACTGGAGGGGTACATTACCGAATTCATTGTTGACACTATCAAGTCATATAATGTAGCATAGCATGGGTTATTTGAAGCTCCACGTGGTAAGTACCTCAAATCGTTGAATTTGTGAATCAAGGAGCTACTTTGTGAAAAAGGGGTGATGCGAATGGAATCTGAAAAGTAGAGAAATTATGCGCAGTGGGAATGGGTATTGTATAGAGGAAGGATTGGACGAATAAATGGGATGAGCTGAAATGATAAGGGGAGATGAGACTAAACTAGACGAAGAGTGTAGGTTACTGTGGAGTGGGAAATGGTTTTGGTTGATCAAGAGGAGGAGAACTGTGATGGGAAAGAAGGGTTGCAGTGAGACTGAAAAGAGAGACTACGAACTAGTACCATAGTTTGACAAGGATTATAGTGATGAGGAGGACGAGTACCATCTCATTTCTGAGGAATAAGAGGGACCTATAGAATCATTCCATACCTAAGGCTGCGACATACCCACGACCCTAAATACATCCATGGAAACTGAGGTAAGACCTAATAATTCTTCACATTTCTTTCAGAAAAGTCAATGTAGTGGCAATAATTCGAATAGTACTCCGTCGAGTGGGAATGCTCCAAATAGTGGTCCATTAGTAGTAAATTGGCCGAAGCTCTAGAGGTCTAGAATGGCTGGGGATGACATGAAGTTACCTATTTTCAATGGGAATGGGTTGAAGGGTCCAGAACAACACTAGTTTTTGTTGAGGTGTATTTACTGTCTTAGAGAATCACCAAAATATTTAATTATCGACCAGGGTTGGTAATCTTAGAGTTGTGGCATAGTATATGTTGAGGTAGAATGAGACCTAAGTTTCGGCTCAGCATACCTTAGAAATGTATAATAAAGAAAAGGCCGAAAGATCTTTCAAAATGAAAAACCGAGTCAAACTTTGAAAATACAACTACTGAACTAATTGAACCTAACTAAATCAACAGATCAGAATAGTATCAAGCTATACTACTCTACTCTATGGACAATTAATGAAAGATATGAAAACAACAATATTATTTTAGGGAGCAAGACTGAATAAAAAACATAACTATTTTAATGAAGTTGGAAACTACGGATAACACTCTAATCTAGGAATTAGAAACAACTGTAAATGATTTCAGAGACCTATCTATGAGATGACGCAATTGACAACTAGTTATGAAACAGAGAACTTAAAGCAAAACTACAAATGACTAAGTGAATTCAACAATTATTCAATTAATACTTCAAGACTACAGTAAAGTATCTAATTCCATTCTCCTTGATGTTGTACGTCAAATGTGATAGGAACTGGGGTGAATGCATCGTAATGACTTTCGAATGTAACAAGGAAACAAAATGGAAGCAAATCTAATTTAACTTCAACAAAAAAATGCAAACTAAAGAATGTCCAACTACAATTAACTTTAAACATTGTGACCTATATTTTATCCATGAGCAAATGAATTGGAACTAATGAAATCTAGAAGCAAATAGAAAACTTAATAAAGATATTTACTTGAACTAAATTTGATTTGGAAGGAAGTCAAAAACTTAATAAAGATATTTTATATAGAAGCAAGTAGAAAACTTGATAAAGATATTTATTTCTGAACCAAACCTTATTTCATGAACATCTTTATTAATTGTATGAATGGGAAAACTATTCCTATGCTTAACGAAGAAACAATCAAAGTTAAGATATCTTGGAGAATGAAATTATTAAATCTAACATGAAATCAATCTTAAGGAAACATAACAAAACTAGGAATGAAACTGACGAATTCTAGAACAGTAAAGCATTAATGAATCAGGTAGAAAAGAAACATAATCTGTAAAGCAACTAAAGCAAAGTTAAAGCAAATAGAATGAAAAATAAGAATGATGATAAAACTAAATTAAACTCTATGTAATGTAAAACAAGATCTTAATTACAGTTAAGAATGCTAATTAAAGGCAAGAAACATTACAGTTCGAAGATAGAAGAAACTGGATCCTAAATAAGCATGAAAACAATACATAAAGTATTGAGGTCGGAATGACGATCCGGATGACAATCCGAATGGAGGAAAACAATTTAAACTAAGGAAAGAAGTAGTTGTTAGGATATTCCTATACTCCATCCTAGTCCCACCAATATTTTGATCATTTACATTTTCAGTCATGCATGCACCTTTTAGGGTTTGCATGCATTCTAGGGTTTGCATGCATCCCAGTCATCAGTCCAGCACCTAGCCCTCAGTTAGCCAGCCCCCAGGAGCTTCTCACTATTCAGTTTTAGCCCTCCAGTTGCTTAGTGCGCGCTTCTTCCTTGATTTTAGGGAGCAACTCGCCCTTCTTCACCTACCAGTTCAGTTACAGTCAGTTACACTCAGTTACACTCAGTTACATTGAGTTACACTCAGTTACACTCAGTTACATTCAGTTACTCTTAGTTACATTGAGTTACACTTAGTTACATTGAGTTACACTCAGTTACACTCAGTTACACTGAGTTACACTTAGTTACACTGAGTTACACCTACCAGAGTTAGTTTGACTGATGGTTGACAGTTACTTGAGCATTGATGACTCCACTGATGATGATGAAGACTTCCAGTTGCGCTCCGATGATCATGAGGACACCTAGTTGTGCTCCGATGACACTCCAGTGATCCTTTGATCACTCCATGAAGGCTAATTCGAATTGCCACCTTAGGCATTCGAATTCCTCATGCATTGTATTATTTATATGTCCATTTGTGATTAATAACATAGTATGACCGAAGTATTATTGCTTCTATCTGAGTTCTACTGTACCATATTATTCTGTTGCTCATTATACTGCATGTATCACTCTTCTTCTATTTTCTTGCTTAATCATAATTATTCTCTTGTGAGATACATCATCTCTTAGATCTGCTGTGAGGATTTTCACATGGTATCAGAGCGAGGTTGAGAGTATTGTTTATCTCCATTCTTGAGAGTTTTTTTTGCAGGTTATTACCAAGATTTCGAGTTCAGCAGTTGCAGCAGAATCTGCATTTTTGCAGCAGTAGCAGTTGCAGTTATTCTATATTGTTTTTTTGCAGGTCTTCTACATCTTCAATGTTTCCTGAATTAGAAGAAATCACTCCTCTTTCTCTATTCAACTATGATGAATGGAAACCAAAAATAATAGCATATTTAAAGAGCCATGATCTCTTTGATTGCTATTTTGAAAGAGAGTTCGAATCCTCTACAAAGAAGATTAAATGGTTGAATAAAGGTGACATGCACATTGGAAGAATGAAGCTTACTATGACTGATTACATATTGTACCCGACCATCTTTGAAATTGAAACTCCAAAAGAGTTATGGGCTCATCTGGATGAAAGATTCGGCAAAAAGAATGATGGTTTTGGTCCAAATCCCTTCAAAAGCAAGCAAGTTGATGCATTCGCTCCACTTGATGGTCTCTCAGATCATGATGCATTCGCTCCTCCTGATGGTCTCTCAGATCATGTTGCATTCGCTCCCCTTGATGATCTCTTAGATCATGAACCAGTATCATCTCATATTGAAGTTGTTGACAAAGAACTTGCAGATTCTCCGCTCATGCTCAAACCTTCTTCTCTTTCTGTGCCAGCTCACACTCTAGATATTGCAGAAGGTCCTAAATCCTCTCTTGCACCAGAGTTTGTTGGTTTGCATCATGATCACATGATTATTTCGGAGGTAACATCAGCTATTGGAGGTAATGCATTCGCTCCTCTTCAGCAAACATCTCTTATTTACTACAATATGATCATTAGCACATGCTTTCAGAAGGTTATTGAAGAATATGGCCATTGCCACCCGCTTGAGATAATTTCTCATGCATCATATGATAGTTTTGATCTCACCCCTGCTGGTTCAAAGGAGATCTCAAGAAACTGTTTTGAAAGTCTTAAATCTGATTTTGATTTCAAGCAAACATGTAATAGTTCTTTTTGGCATAATCTCACCCATGGTGGTTCGAAGGAGAAGACAAAGGACTATATGCACATTCAAAAATTTGATCCTACCTCAGCTGATTCGAATCACAGGTTCAAGGATCATTCTAATACTGTTGGATTTGTTCTCATCACATTCGATCTGAAGAGCAAGTACAAGCACATGCTTTTTGAGCATGATCCACTTCTTCCCAAGAAGAAGATACCTCCAGACATATGACCAAGCATCACACATGCTTGAGTTTGGAGCTTTTATTTTTTATGTGTGCCTTACAGTCTATTTTTTGAGGAGGGGGTATGTTTCCCATGAAATTTTCCCACTTCCTTGGTTTATTGATTGTTATTATTCATTGTATTGGGTGACCTTTGGTCTTAGTTACCAGGGCCCAGGATGGATTAAGGGGGGGTGTTAGGATATTCCTATACTCCATCCTAGTCCCACCAATATTTTGATCATTTACATTTTCAGTCATGCATGCACCTTTTAGGGTTTGCATGCATTCTAGGGTTTGCATGCATCCCAGTCATCAGTCCAGCACCTAGCCCTCAGTTAGCCAGCCCCCAGGAGCTTCTCACTATTCAGTTTTAGCCCTCCAGTTGCTTAGTGCGCGCTTCTTCCTTGATTTTAGGGAGCAACTCGCCCTTCTTCACCTACCAGTTCAGTTACAGTCAGTTACACTCAGTTACACTCAGTTACATTGAGTTACACTCAGTTACACTCAGTTACATTCAGTTACTCTTAGTTACATTGAGTTACACTTAGTTACATTGAGTTACACTCAGTTACACTCAGTTACACTGAGTTACACCTACCAGAGTTAGTTTGACTGATGGTTGACAGTTACTTGAGCATTGATGACTCCACTGATGATGATGAAGACTTCCAGTTGCGCTCCGATGATCATGAGGACACCTAGTTGTGCTCCGATGACACTCCAGTGATCCTTTGATCACTCCATGAAGGCTAATTCGAATTGCCACCTTAGGCATTCGAATTCCTCATGCATTGTATTATTTATATGTCCATTTGTGATTAATAACATAGTATGACCGAAGTATTATTGCTTCTATCTGAGTTCTACTGTACCATATTATTCTGTTGCTCATTATACTGCATGTATCACTCTTCTTCTATTTTCTTGCTTAATCATAATTATTCTCTTGTGAGATACATCATCTCTTAGATCTGCTGTGAGGATTTTCACAGTAGTTTGGATGATCTTAACTACCAACTAGCTAATGCATATGATCCTACAGTGCAAAGGAAGCAATGAATAGAGTGTTTATAAGCTAAGATAGAAAGAAGTAACCTATTCTAATCATTGTTTAAATAAATAAACTATTTCTATGGCCTAATCAAACAAAATTGAGATATGAATAAAACTAACCTACATCTACAGGAAAGAAACTAACAGAACTAATTCTAATTACGAATGAACTAGGAATGTTAAGCTAACTAAACTCTAAGGATTTGTAAATAATAGGACTAAAAGCAAACTAAGCAAACTAAACTGAAGCAACTAAGCAAACTAAGCGTGACCGGTCACCAATTACATTCTGGAAATATCATTAATATGAACAGTAAACAATATATACATATCATAAAATAGAGGTATCATTTACATAAACAACAAAACAACATATATATTACAAAACAAAGATATCATAGACAAATCAATACATAAATTAAACAAATACACAACTTATCTACAGAAGACAAAGACAAATTATATACACAGACGGAAGACCACTGGTTGATGAGGGGCCCTTCTCAACAATCCAAGGCTGCGCCTTAATCAATCAGTCACCACGCACGCTACTGAGATTTCATAAAACTAGAACATAGGTATATTAAATTGAAAACAGAGTTACATCGTTTCTACGTCTACTTGTAGCTGAAAAGACTAAAAAATTCTTCTAGACTTAAAAAGATAACTCGTCTCAGTCACAAAGACGTCTATATATACAGAATTACAAATGGGAGAGCAAGTCGACCCTTTAGTGGTCGACTGCTCTAATGATAGGCAGTCTTAATGCCAGAAAATGGCTCTGCCTAACAATACACAACAACACATAGGGCACGGAACGGCCCCATAATAGTTTACGACAGCGCACGGAGCATCTTCCAAGTTCCACGGTGTTGGTTTCCTTCACGCGGTTGTTGAGACGTTGATCCTTCATTGATGTGGGAAGAGAGATGTGCTGTCAAGTTGAACATGTAGGAGAGGGAATCTTCCAGAACACCAGCTCATGCACCATAAGGGCCACGTTCTAAACAGAACCCATGTGACGGTTTGCTTTCTAACGGCCTGAGAATATCTCAACTCGCAATCTCACTGGTTGAATGAAGGTCTGAACGGCAGGTTGAATGTGCCTGATCATTTGCAACATGAATACGTGTCTGAATGTAGGTTTGTTTGAGAGACATAACCTATAGAATGAAATATATTTTACAATCAAGGCAATAAATATAAAATAAACATCAATAAATCACAATACGACGATTTTTACCCAAAATTCATGTGATGTGTGAATATATGCATACCTGATCTATTTGACGGTTTGAATGGCGGAAAGAATAACTTATTATAGAAAAATAGTGAAAATGACGCCAATCAGAGTGTGTTTGATGATCAAAAGTGGTGACAAATGGACACCAACATTCCGCCAAACCAGAGACATGCCAGGTCCCACTAAGCAAAAAGAAGAGAAATTCAGGAAGAAGGCTGAGCTGCAGTAGCAGCTGCCTTCGACTTAAAAGAGGAATTGGATTTAGTTCTTAGCTTCTAGAATTGGTCTTTCAAAGCATCATGCTTCAACCAGAGAGAAAGGTTGTGTTAAGATTTAATATGCTAAGACAGAAAATAGCAGCATCACATTCCATTTCACAATAATAGCATATACAGGATCACTGAAGAAACAACAAGCACAGCATAAACAAAAGAGACACGGATTTATCCTGGGAAACCCTCATGGGGTAGAAAACCCAGCAAAGCTTCCTCAATATAGATGACCAACAATATACAAAGATGAAACCCTGAGACATGATCTCCTCCTCCACAATAGTAGACCTCTCCTCCACAAGTGCGCTATCCTCAAGTGAGTGAGTGTGTGTCAAATGAGGAATACACCTCCTCTATTTATACACTACTCCGACTTGTCTTTTACACAAGACATGTAGGCTCATATTTAACCAATGGGTTAAATACCCCACTACGACTAACTGGGCCAACCCCTCTAGGGTGGTCTAATAACCCTTTGACCCACATAACACATATAGGGACGACCCCCACTAGGGAAGTCTAATAACCCAAGTTACCACATTCCGACGGAGGAATAAACATCTCCGGATTAATAAAGTACAAATATAATATTCTTTGAATTTACAATATCTCAACACTCCCCCTTAACGAGAAGGATATTATAACAGCATCTGCATGAGCAAGGAGTCATCAACATCATACATGATACATCTATAAATCATTGGAAGCTTTCTCAACATCATCAGTAACTCAACCAGTTACTGGAACATCTTCAATACTGGAACATCAACATCTTCAGTACTGAGTCTTTATCTTCTGCAACACTCAAACAGCTACAACAACATCAATATCTGAATCCTCATGATCGTCAGTATCATCATCACACGATCAACATCGTCGTCTAGATCAACACGATCAGCATTGTCACATCATCTCGATCTGCAGCATCTGGTTCATCACGATCTACAACATCTGGATCATCTCGATCTACAGCATCTGGATCATCTCGATCTACAACATCTAGATCATCATGATCTACAACATATGGATCATCTGGATCATCTCGATCTACAGCATCTAGATCATCTCGATCACGATCTACAGCATCTGGATCATCTCGATCTTCAGCATCTGGATCATCTCGATCTATAGCACCTGGATCATCACGATCTACAATATCTGGATCATCTCGATCTACAGCATCTGAATCATCTGTATTAGTATCCACACCAATACATCTATTATCAAAAGCATGTATTCTCATTAATACATCTATTATCAAAAGCATGTATTCTCACTAATACATCTATCATCAAAAGCATGTATTCTCACTAATATATCTATCATCAAAAGCATGTATTCTCACTTAATAAATCTATCATCAAAAGCATGTATTCTCACTAATACATCTATCATCAAAAGCATATATTCTCACTAATACATCTATCATCAATAGCATGTATTCTCACTAATACATCTATCATCAATAGCATGTATTCTCACTAATACAACTATCATCAATAGCATGTATTCTAACTAATACATCTATCATCAATAGCATGTATTCTCACTAATACATCTATCATCAAAAGCATGTATTCTCACTAATACATCTATCATCAATAGCATGTATTCTCACTAATACATCTATCATCAAAACATAGCAGCATACCCTGCAACACACACGATCATATTACAGGATGATCAATCCCGCTCTCTTTAGGACATAGGTCCATGGATGATACAATCCAGATCTTTAGTTTTTAGAGACATCAATCTACGGAGCAATTCTGGGACTAAAGTCCGGGGAAGATACAATCCCCTACCTGTTCATTTAGGACTTTATTATCGGAGACCCAGTCTACGTCTCAATTCTGGGACCTCAGTCCAGGGAAGATACAGTCCCCTACCTGTTCATTCAGGACTTAATTATCGAAGACCCAGTATACGGCTCAATTCTGGGACCTCAGTCCGGGGAAGATACAATCCGCTACCTGTTCATTCAGGACTTCATTATCGGAGACATTATTTGTACAACTCAATTCTGAGACCTCAGTCCGGGGAAGATACAATCCCCTACCTGTTTATTCAGGACTTAATTATCGGAGACCCAGTCTACGGCTCAATTCTGGGACCTCAGTCCGGGGAAGATACAATCCCCTACCTGTTCATTCAGGACTTCATTATCGGGGACATCATGTCTACGGCTCAATTCTGGGACCTCAGTCCGGGGAAGATACAATCCCCTACCTGTTCATTCAGGACATCATTATCGGAGACATCATGTCTACGGCTCAATTCTGGGACCTTAGTCCGGGGAAGATACAATCCCCTACCTGTTCATTCAGGACTTCATTATTGGAGACATCATGTCTACAGCTCAATTCTGGGACCTCAGTCCGAGGAAGATACAATCCCCTACCTGTTCATTCAGGACTTCATTATCGAAGACATCATGTCTACGGCTCACTTTAGAACATGTGTTCAAGGATGATACAATCCCTCTTCTTTCTCGGATACACCTATCTACGGCTCACTTTAGAACATGTGTTCAAGGATGATACAATCCCTCTTCTTTCTCGGAGACATCTGTCTACGGCTCACTTTAGGATTGAAGTCCAGGGATGATTCAATCCCCAAATGTCCACCAAGGACTTCATTCTCGGAGACATCATGTCTACGGCTCTCTTGAGGATGATGCAATCCTATCATGTCCACTAAGGAATTCATTCTCGGAGACATACGTCTACAACTCTCTTGAGGATGATGCAATCCTATCATGTCCACCAAGGACTTCATTCTCGGAGACATACATCTACGGCTCTATTGAGGATGATGCAATCCTATCATGTCCACCAAGGACTTCATTCTCCAAGACATACGTCTATGACTCTCTTTAGAACATATGTTCAAGGATGATGCAATGCCCTTGTCACCTTAGACCCTGTCTAAGGACCATCCACCAACCTTTTTGTCGGCATCACTAATATAGGTATCCTCATCATTGACCTCACTGTCGATGCAGGCAATCTCATCATGAGTTATCAAATCACTCCCCCTTTCGAGGAGGGTCCTTCTGAACTATATTAATTTTGTCTCGGAAAACTTTACTTGAGGTATAGGTTTGGTTAGTACATTGGTAACTTGTTACAAATTCGAACTTTTGGTTCCTTTTTGCACCATATCTTGGAACACTATATTCTCTACCATCTTGATACAACTCTGTTTGTCACATAGGATCATAGTTGGGTCTATCTCTAAGTCAAACAATCCTGAATCCATACTGCTACATAACTTAGCAAAGCAAGCAGCCATATATTCTGCTTTTGCTAAGAGCCACACTAGATGGTTTCCTGCTCAACCACGAGATCATGGTTGATCCAAGAAATTAACATCCTCTCGATGTGCTCTTACTGTCTGATACACTTCCTGCCCAATCAACATTTGTGTAGCCATCTGAAGTCATGATCTCCAAGATAAGATAGATCAAAGTCTATTGTATCCTTTAGGTACTGTATCACATGATTTGTAGCTTATCAGGTGAACACATCTAGTTTCCACTAGATACTGACTCAAGGTGTTCACAGCAAAGCATATATCTGACCTAGTATTCGTTAGACACATCAATGACTTAGTATTTTTTCTGTAGAGAGTTCTATCCACTAACTCTGATGAGTCATCTACTAACAACTTCAAGAGTGGCCATACCAACACATCAAGTCCTTTTAATATTTCTCAGCATACTTTCCTTGGTTGAGAAAGATTCCTTCTAAGCCTTGCCATACTTCCAGACCTAGGAAGTAATGCATCAATCTGAGATCTTTCATTTTCATTTATGCAGCCATTTTCTTCTTTCTTTTCATGATCTGTTTCTCATTCTTTGTCAGAAAGATATCATCGTCATATAATAATGGTATGATAGGTTCATCATCCACAACCTTAAGGTAAAGGTTAGGAACAACTTTATTTTTGGTAAAGCCCAAGCTTATCAAGAAATTGTCAATTCTCCCTTTGTGACTAAACATCATTCACACTCTGCATTGAATGATCTTCTGCATATCTATTTGTGCCATCTCTCGTTAGATGGGTCTACTGATATGAGCCTCAATATCATTTGAACTCTGTGGTGAGTTCCTTCTTGCATGCATGTCATCTGTGTATAGAAACAATATTCAACCTTATAGCAAAGGTTGAGATCCTCATCACCCATGGTGATCATTAAGCTCATCAATTGATTATCGATCCTGGGAACCCATACAGAACCTGATTCACACTTCTTCTTTAATTACACCATTAAGAGAATGGTCTTATCTGGCCACTTGGAGAAAACATCTCATCATGATTCTCTTCCTATTTCTAAGAGAATCTTCTAGCCACAAGCCTTCTATAGTGTGTTTGATTTGTAAATCTTTTGTTGAACATCCATCGCTTGTTCAGTGTTCATCATTCATCATGATCTTTCCTACAAATCAAAATTAAGTACATGATTAGTAATACTTCATAATCATCAAATCATATTGACATGATAACCTATTATGCATATAGATATCATTTACATAGTTATGCAACTATTTTGACCAATACTTTGGCATAACACTTTCCCATATCCTGTATGCATACAGTGGCTATCTAGATGCCTTCCATCTCTACCAAAACATACTATCGAGAGTGTGCACAGCTCTCAGTATGTCAACAAAGAGGTTTCATTCTAGACAAGCAACAATGGAATGTTTGTCCAACTTACCAATCATATGCATATTAGTAGCATGATATATTCTAGGAATACAAATATGCATACAAGCAATATCATTTACTATTTCTAATAACAACTCAAATACTTATCTTTTATGTTTGTGTGGTTGCCTCCCGCTTGATCTTCTGTATGTCTTCTGAACTTCTATTCATTCTGTACCACTGTGCATGCTCAAGTGTGCACTAGTGTCATCCTCATGATCTCATACACAAACATACATTCGTTAGTGTATTCTCAATATGATCAAAACATTCTAATTCTAAATAATCTTGAATATGTATAGTCATGATCATTGGTATTCAGGGTTTCAAGGAAGTCTTCTTTTACTCATGCATATTCTTGTTTGATCTAGTTAGTTAAATCATCAACCAAGATAAGAGACATAATATGCATAAAACCTTGATTACTAACTTTATGAATAAGCATAACCAATCATACCAAGTATACTTATATAAGGGATCCTAACACAAGGTAAGATTCTAACATGACATAGGAAAACATACCTGGATTAGTATACCTGCTTAGTTATGTACAACATACCTAAACAATCTCTTCAATGATTTAGAGATCCTGAGCTAGAACCTGCATGTCTCATAGGTTAAACATAATATAACAAAGTCATACATACCTCGTAAGTGGATGAGTCTTTGTCTTCATGTTGTCATGGTCATGGAACTTGATTTGTCTTTTGTGATGTACCTGAACCTCCTTAAGTCATACATGTCAAGACTTCTTGTAGTCTTTTTTATGTAAGGCCTTAGCCTCAACTCCCCCTGAAACTTGATCTAGAGCTTGATTAGGGTTTGCTAGAGAAACCCTAAAAATTCAATCTTTGACTTTCACACTTCTGAATGGATGGAAGGATGTGTCTTGCTGAGCTGATCAAACTAGCATACTTCAATTTTGAAATCTCCAAAATTTGACCCCTCAAAATTGCCTTCGAAACTTATGTATCTTTTGGACAGGAACCTGAACTAGGGTTTGATGAATCCCACCCTTCTGTCCAATAGAAAGGTTCTATCCAAGGCTCTAAACTCTTATTTTTCTGAGGAGCTTCCAGTCGTGGTTACAGACTTCAAAAAGTCCAACTTTTACTGAAGCCCTAATTTTCCATCTTTTTGATCAAAATCTCGAACTAGGGTTTGATCAAGCCCGGTCTTCTACCCAACCAAAAAATTCGATCTTGGTCTCTAAATTTTGATTTTCCTGAGTATCATTCAGCTGTGGACTCCGATTCCAAAAATTCCAACTTTCTCCGAAACCCTAATTTCCGAAAGCCATGAATGAATGTGCTAAAAAAATAATTCTGTTTTGACAGAAATATGTACCTGATTGTTTCTGCTGTAACTATGAATTTTTTGATCCACAGGGTTTGAAAAAGTTTCCTAAGATAGCTTGACCTGTTATCTTTCCATCCTGATAGGTCTGACCTCAATTGGATTCTCTGAGAGAGAGTTATGCCAAATGTCGCAATGTGACCTGTTTATGGGATAAAACAGGAGAGCGAACTTGTACGGCGTGCCACGTGTCACTGTTTGAACTTTGGCCTCTGAAAACGTTTCCTAAGATAGTTCGCCCTGTTATCTTTCCATACTGATAGGTCTGACCTCAGTTGGACTCTCTGAGAGAGAGTTATGCCAAGTGTCGCAACGTGACCTGTTTATGGGATAAAACAGGAGAGCAAACTTGTACGGCATTCCACGTGTCACTGGTTCCGTTTCGGCATCTGAAAAAGTTTCTTGAGATAGTACAGTCTGTTTAATACCTATCAAGTTTTACAAAATTTCATTTGGAGCTTCCTATCCCAAGTTATGACCTTTTTTCCTAGGTCACCTGATTTTGACTGAGATCTGGAAGAGGCAGAAACCCTAACTTGTACTGATCATAACTTACAAAGTACAACGAATATGAGGGTTCCCTTTGGACACAAGGTACCTGGGGATGTTATATACGACCTGTAAACTTTTCAGATCCCGAAACTTCACATAAATGGATTTATAGCGAATGTTCCACGATGACTGGTGTTTAATATATAAAACCCTAACCTTCAAATTGTCGCAAGAGAAGCAAGTGTCGTAAGTGCCATACATTGCCTTCCTTCAGGTTAGCTCTAATACCATGTTAAGATTTAATATGCTAAGACATAAAATAGCATCATCACATTCCATTTCACAATAATAGCATATACAGGATCACTGAAGAAACAACAAGCACAGCATAAACACAAGAGACATAGATTTATCCTGGGAAACCCTCATGGGGTAGAAAACCCAGCAAAGCTTCCTCAATATAGATGACCAACAATATACAAAGATGAAACCCTGAAACATGATCTCCTACTCCACAATAGCATACCTCTCCTCCACAAGTGCGCTATCCTCAATTGAGTGAGTGTGTGTCAAATGAGGAATACACCTCCTCTATTTATACACTACTCTGACTTGTCTTTTACACAAGACATGTAGGCTTGTATTTAACCAATGGGTTAAATACCCCACTACGACTAACTGGGCCGACCCCTCTAGGGTGGTCTAATAACCCTTTGACCCACATAACACATATAGGGCCGACCCCCACTAGGGAAGTCTAATAACCCAAGTTACCACATTCCGACAGAGGAATAAACATCTCTGGATGAATAAAGTACAAATATAATATTCTTTGAAGTTACAATATCTCAACAGGTTGGAGGCTATCTTGGCGCTATTTAAATATTCCACACACTTCACCTGAAAACGTAAGTCCTTGTTCTCTTGACGTAGCCCAAAGATGATCTGAACATACTTCTCATTCTGGCCTCTCAACTCTGCTATGTCTTTGGTTAATTTGTCCACAATCTGATGGAGTGGAGTAGATGTTTCTACAAGAGACGCAGGGTCCTTTTGAGGGCTTGATCCCCTTAGAGATGGTTCGGGACCAACAACTATAATGTGTTCCTTAGGAACCTTATCTTGAGTATGTGCAGAGGTAGGTTCCAAGACAGGATTTTGAGGCAAAGTGCCAGAGATGTTGGCCAATGCGAGGAGAGGTGATTCAAAGACAGGGTCATTTGTTTGGTCGTCAGGGTTGTCCAAATGCATTGGTTGAATGACTGACTGATTGATGGACTGAACGACGGTCTGGTTGACAGACTGGATGATGGTCTGGTCGACAGACTAGTCGCAATTGGCCCTTCTTGACTTTGTGGGTATGGGTGAAAATAATTGGAGTTCTGTAGTTGTATCCTCGTGGACATGCTCAAGAGAGGATGAATGGACAGGGTGTATTTCTCCCGAGGCCCCCTCACTAAATATTATGGATTTAGTAACCTTTTCTCCTTGGACAGAGGTTTGGGCTAGCTCATTAGCATGGATAGGAAACGATGACGTTCACGAGAGGCAGTGTATTTAACCGTAGGATTCTTAACTAGATGAGGGTTCAGGACTTCAAAGGCAAAGTGTTCCCAGGTTTGCCCCTTTTCTTCCAACTGGCGAGTGATCAAGATTTTAATCAAGCAGTGGTGGTATAAGCTTCCAGAGGGGTTAATGGTATTCTTCCTAACCTGGATAGACATTTTCTCTAGGATCTTTAGGAAATAGAAGGGGAAATTGAGAGCCTGATCTTTAACAAAATGTGCCAGTAAACTAAGGTGGCAAACTTTGAAAATGGTGTACTTACCCTCACAAGTGATCAAATGGATAATGACAGTCAACGGCTCGAGATATTCAGGATTCACCCATTCTATATTGAACCATTTGGTGCCAAAAACATGCTGATAGTTGGCTTTAAAAGCAAACTTGAGCTCTGTTCGTGGAAGAAAAAGATGTTTGTGCCAACGATCTCCTTCCCTGGGCAGTTTTGTGGCCGATGCAATGGATTCTTCCTTCACCAGAAAAGTGAGATGGCCGATCCTGTTTGTCTTAACCTCAAATCCCTTAGCAAACAACAATGAAATCTCGTCATCATGGCCGTCAAGAAGCTGAAGGAATGGACCCCATCCGGCTTGCAAAATTACTTCACGACATGCCTTAAATTCGGGAATACGGAGGAGGTCCTGGTAACTTCCAGGCTCGTAATGGATTGGCATATTAAACAGAGGTCGAAGGATGTAGATGGGTAGAGAGGATGCGTGAAATTGCAGGGGATGGAGTTTGATAGGTTCAGGGCAGATGGAAAATTAGCAAGATGAAGCAAAACTTACACAAGGGTCAGTTTAAATTGAGATCCGTTTGAGCAGCTGAATGTTTGTCGGGGAATATTTAGCACGCTCGAATGATACACTATTATTCAGTTACCTTGAGTCATGTGCCGTCATGGAACTTCATGAGTTAGTGAATTCGCATAGCTATGATATGTTCAACCATGTCTAAAGTGAAACTTTGGACAGGTTGAATGTAATCCTCATTATGAAATTATAGCCATAAATTACACATAAAAAATCATGATGACTTAATAAATGAAATGATAGATCGCACGATAACACTAAATGGAGGATTAAAATTGTATGATAGATATGTGATGGTTAATCAATTCATTTGATGAGACGAAATGAGTATGCAAAGATGGAATTTAATTTGATCCTTGACATGATTAGTTGATTAGATATATCAGCAACAATCAAAATTTTAAATATCTTAGCGCACTTATTAATACCATTACAGGCTATGGTTTCATTCGGCACTTAATTCAAATCATTATTCATTTTCCTCATTCGTCACCTCATTCGGATCGCCATTCGACCCTTCATACAGACCTTTGTATAAAAATGTGCTTTGATGGATTTTCCTACTGCTGATTATGCAGAGAATTTTTTGGGACTTGTCAGCACACAAGAGATGTTGTAAACCTTCTTTTTCTGGAACTTTAGTCACGTTCTTCTTTATTTGTCATTGATATGAGCAATCTTCCTTGTCCTTTTTGTATTATTCTGAAAACACCTATCATTTTATCAGAGATAAATAAACTTTTTCATAAATATTCAGAAAGTAAAAATAGTTCTGATCCTCCCCCAAACCAAAAATATGGCGTGTCCTCAAGCTATCAAAGAAAAATTGATTAATATTCAAATATTTCAATTAATGATATAGGCAATAGCTTCTAAAATGCTGTGTTAATTTTCGTAAGAAAATGAAATTTTAACTATTAAATGTAGATGATTCAGATATGTACATTCATAAAAAACAATACAACAATGGTTAAGAAGACCATATGAAGAATGATAGTATAATGGATGCGAAAAATGCCATAGGAAAGCTAGTCATCCATGACTCATTTTAAAGATCTCTTGTCATCTAAAGAATATAGATAAAGTTCACCCTAGAGTTTGTAAGATTTCTATAGTTATGGGTCCTATTTCTAGGATAATCATACCCTAGGTATTGTTTGAATTAGATGACAGATCCCAAGTCCAACTTACAGCCATTCTCTAATGACAGTATAAATAATTGGCCTAAACATGTGTTTGTATACTCAATTTTTTTATGAGCCATGTGCATAGCAATGCGTTAACCAAACCTCTTTTACCCGATATTGCCCCACTTCCAGCAGGCTTGTTCAGTACCCCGACGGGTTTATCTTGGTACCATGCAAGCATAGCCCCGCTGCCAACGAGCCTATTTAGTACCCTGATGGGTTTACTTGCATTTACCGAGCTTCCTTGTTTAAGATTTTACTTAGCATGGACCCGCTTCCAGCGATCCTATTCAGTACCCCGGTGGGTTTGATTCATATAATGATTTTTAGTAAGGGAGCCAGTCAGCACTAGAGTGTGCCAAGCTTGCTAAACACATAATTCAATTTTTTTAGAGCGAACGTTATGAGTAACTTTATTTATAATAGCCTGAATTATAGATCATGTCAAAAGATAATAACCTAAAGTTGTTCTTTGACCTCTCAGTACATATTCTTCAGGAAATATCAGTAATGTTCCCCACAACATAGAAGTATCACTCACTTTTGTGCTACCTTTTCAAAGTTCTTAAGAGACAAGTTTTGATAATGAGTCTAGGATGAGCTAGTAGTCCATAGGTGTAATATAGAGCTTTTGAAGATCATAGTAATTAAAGTAGGTCTTAAGCAATTATTCTAATGTTAAATAAAATATGTACACGTCTGAATCAAATACCATATACAGAATCATAAAAGAAAGTGGTTAAAAATGATATAAAGAATGCTTTAACCTTTCACTATAAATTTTCAATTTTCAACAATAATCAAAAGAGAAGGAGATAGGATATATTATGAATTTCTTTTGGAGCACTTCCCTTCTCAGATAATATTCCCTGATTGATTATAGTGATAAGGTTCTGGTAATCGACTGCAAAACCACTTGTTAGATGATTCAAATTTATTTAAAACAAAAACATATGTTCAAAGAAAGTTATGTAAAATTTTCAATTGACAAAATTTTATAAGCTGATCATAAAAATGAATTTGCTATAAAAAAAGCAATCAGTTGTTAGAAATGACTCTTATTATTGAAAAACAAAAATGTATTTACATATATACAAATGAATATAACCCAAAATAATTCAAGAACCAAGGGAAGGAGGAATGACTTCCTCTTCTACCAGTTCCATCTCCTTCTGTTGTAAGGTATTTTGCACAAAATCTTGTTTAGATATTGGTTGATTATAAAGTCTAAGTCTATGTCCATTTACAACAAAGGAAATTTGAGAATAATCAATTGTCTTAATTTTAACAGATCCATTATCAAAAGCTATAACAATTTCATATGGACCCATCCAATGAGTAGTTAATTTACCTTTAAATTTTTTGTACCTTGAATCAAAAAGTAATTCCGAGTCTCCAGTTTTGAATTGTTTTTGTTTAATGTATCTATCATGCCACGTTTTGCTTTGGCTCTGTATTAATATTCTGCGTTGAATAGCATCTTTCCTAATATCGTCTAATTCATTTAGTTGCAGGATTCATTGTCTCTGTGTTTCTTCTAGATTCATCCCTAATTGTGCAACCATACGAAAGTTTTTGACTTGAAATTCAATAGGTAGAAGAACTTGTTTACCCTAAACAAGTTCATAAGGTGTGTGGCCAGTGGTGTTCCTTCATGTTATTCTATAAGCCCACAAGGATTCTCAGAGCTTTCCTGCCCAGTCTTTGTGGTGTAACTGGATAGTCTTAGTTAGGATGGCTTCTAATACTTTGTTGGTGGACTCTACCTGACCATTGGCTTGCTGGTGGTATGGTGAATATTTACAATGTCTAATACCATATTTTTCAGTAAGCTCTTTCATCAACTTGGAGGTAAACTGAGATCCTTGGTCGGTTACAATTTCCCTAGGTACATCGAATCGGGTGAATATTTCTTCATATATGAACTCCACCACAGATTTATTTGTGGCTCGAAATAAGGCTTTGGCTTCTACCCACTTGGTGACATAATCTGTACATACTAGGATGTACTTCTTCTTGCGAGACATAGCGAAAATTGGCCCAATGAAATCTAGAGCCCATTTCTCAAAAGGCTCAATCATAACTTGGGGTTGTAAAGGAATCTCATCGGATGGCGTAGGTCTACCCATTCTTTAGAAAATGTCACACCCCTTGACATACTTGGCAGAAACTTTGAAAATGCTTGGCCAGTAATATCCAGAGTGCAACACTTTGTATGTTGTTCTCTTGAAAAAACAATTCCTGCCACAAGGTCCACCATGACATGCATGCAAGATCTCTACCATCTCACCCTCTCACACACATCGTCTAATAATAAGATCAAGAACAATACGAAAGAGATCATTGTCCACCCAAGAGTAATTATAACTCTGAACTATGATCCTACGTTTCTTAGGTGGGGAGAGATGGTTTGGTAGCTTTCCAGTTTCTAAATAATTGGCTATGTCTGCAAACCATGGGGTTCGAACAGATATAGCGAACAAATGTTCATATGGAAAGCTATCATTGATAGGACTAGCGTTATTGTCAGTTTGAATTCGAGAGAGAAAATATGCTACCACATTCTCTCGACCAGGATGATCAACAATGGTGATGTTAAATTCTTGTAACAAAAGAAGCCACCGAGTCACCTTGCCATTGGTGATTGGTTTATTCATCAAAAATCTAATGTCGGAGTGGTCAGTATGTATGAAAATTTCATATCCTGTGATATAATGACAAAACTTGTTGATGTCATAGACTACTGCTAGAAACTCTTTTTCAGTAACAGTGTATTTTGATTCCACAGGATTAAAATTTTTACTAGCAAAGTAGATGGCATGTGGTGTTTGTCCCTCTTTTTGACCTAAGACTGCTCATATAGTTATGTTGAAAGCATCAATGGATATATGGAAGGGAAGGGACAAATTGGGGCCCCTAAGTATTGGTTCCACTGATAGCTTTTCCTTCAAAGTTTCAAAGGCATGCTTACATGGTTCAGTCCATTGAAATTATGTGTCCTTCATGAGTAGTTTGAACATAGGTGCGGTTATCTTAGTGAAATTTTCAATAAAACGTCTATAATAGCCTACATGGCCAAGAAAGCTTCTTACTTCCTTCAGAGTTTTTGGAGGATGAAGATTAACAATTATTTCTATCTTGGCAAGATCCACCTTGATACCTTGAAGAGAGACATGGTGTCCCAGAACTATGCCCTTAGTTAGTAACATCTTACATTTTTCATGATAAGAGCTAAGTTCGTTTCTTAGCATCGAATAAGAACTATTTCGAGGTTATCAAGGGATTCTTGGAAGGTATTACCATAAACTGTAAAATCATCCATATAAACTTCTACACAATCATGTATAAGGTCAACAAAGATTCCTAGAACTGCACACTGGAAAGTAGCAGGTGCATTACATAGGTCAAATGGCAACACTCGATAGGCATATGTCCCCCAAGAACAAGTAAAGGTTGTCTTGTCTTGATCCTCAGGTGTTATTAATATTTTATTGTATCCACTATACCCATCAAGGAAAGAAAAGTATTGTTTCCCTGATAAGGTATCTAACACCTGATCGATGAAAGGAAAAGGGAAGTAGTCCTTAAGAGTGGCCTTGTTCAATTCTCAAAATTCAACATAGATACGCCATTTCCTTGTGACTTTCTTTGGAACTACCACCAGAGGAGACACCCATTTACTGTTGGAAATTGGGTAGATGAAACCAGCATTAAGGAATTTTTGTAATTCATCTTTGACTATATCCTTTAGGGATGTATTCATTCTTCTCTGGGGCTGCCTAACAGGAGGTATGTTTGAATCTGTGTAAATGTAGTGGATATAGGTATCTGGGTGTATACCTTTCATATCGGTAAATTACCATGCAAATGCTCCAGTTTGACTCTTGAGAACTTTTAGTGATTGTTTTTGCTGACTCTCATCTAAACCTTCATTTATATGTAGAAATTTGTTGGAACTAACCTCGCAAGGTATGGTATAGGATCCTATATGTTCTTCGATTGTGAAGACATAGAGTGTACTTGTAAATGTTGAGAGGCTCATGTTTTCTTGGAATTCATCTCCAAAGATTTGGTCAAGTTGGGAGAAAGACTGAGGAAAGTCTATACATTTTGTGGAAGAGATAAATTGGTTCAACACATTCTCAGTATTTTGTTCTTGAAGTGCCCAAGAGAAATCACTAACAAGGGAAATTTCTTCCAAGTTCTCATCCCCGAAAGGACAATCTAACCAAAATAGATTTTCAGTTACTGGCTGTGCTGGTGGGTATAAAGCTAGTTTTCTTGTAGATAACCCATCAGAGATAATCATCTCTCCATCCCTACATCCTATAAATGCATTGGCAGTAGCCAACCATGGTACTCCCAGAATAATGGGATGACCTTTGGAAGGGTATTTTGATTCTATGACCATAAATTCCATAGGATATTCCCATGAAGCTACGGATACAGTGATGTCATCTAAGATTCCAGCAGGGACCATAGTGTGATTTGCTAATTCTAGCATTGTTGGGGTAGGGCGGAAGAACTGTCCTAAATGGAGAGTTTCTAAAACTGTGGTACTCATCAGGTTAATTGCAGCTCCTATATCAATAAGTGTATTTCCTATGGCGGTGTTATTGATGATAACAGTCACCACAGGGTTTACTAGGTTTGAATACTTGGGAATTCTAGGTTGGTTTGCTATGTAATCTAACATTTCACCTATTACATGAATCATCAGCGGGTCTTTTTGTTTTCTCCCTGGTCTTTTAATACAGAGTTGCTTTATTACTTTACTATAGATCGGGATATCCTTAATGGTTTGTAACAAAGGGATCTTAATACAAATATTTTTCAATTCGTTAATGATATCATACTCTGGATATGTTACAGATTTTTCTATTAATAGGTGCTCCGGATATGGGGGTGATCTTTCTTCTATAATTACTTCTTTATGTGGATGGTTGTGTGTTGAAGATTTAGGAATAACCACATCTTCAAGAATGGCATCATTCAAAACTTCATTAGGTATGTCTTCTTCATTCTCTTCTCGGATAACAACTGTTGACTTGGGATGATCTTGCAAAACTCTTCCAGACCGCAGTTGAATATCATGTATTGGTGTGGTCGAAATGGCATATGATGGAAGAGGTAACAATTCAATGCTATTAAGAGCTTGGGTTTGCTTGTTGTTAGGGTTCGGTATCAATTGTGGGTCTTGGAGGATTCATATTCTGGAAAAGGTGAGGTTGATTTGGGATAGGTGGTAGTGAAGGAGGTACAAATCCAAGCAAAATTTTCTGAATAGTAGGTGGGTAAGGATAGTTAGGCATAGGAGGAGGTGGTTGAGAATAATCTTTTCCTCTCCATCTGTGTGACCATTTCTATTGTTGAGCATTCTTAGGAGGGTACTGTGGTGGCCAATTTTGCCAACCTGAAGTGTTCCATTGTTAAGGAGGTTGATAAGGATAATAATAGGGTGGAATTTGTGATGGATCGTGATATGATGGATGATCTCTAGGTTGCCAAGATCTCCTAGATGTTTCACCAAATTTTCCACTCTTATATACAGCTTGCAACTCGGGCAACGATGGACAATTATTATTTGGATGTTCTTCGGTACAAAGGTGAGAAACCGAAACATTATTCAATGGACATTCTCATTGGGGATGTTTAGTTCTACACCTACGGCAGAAAACACTCATTGCTGCCCGCTCTTCATCCTATCTCTTTTTAGCTTGTAGTGCATCTAGTTGAGAACCAATAGCTCCTAAGATATCTGATTTGAAATTTTCTAATAGGTTTCCCAACTCTACCCTTGTAACTCCACTAGGACCGGATGTGTTTCCTTTCAGGTTCCTAGCATAAGATTCTCGAAAGTGTCTTCCACTTTTCCCTCTGCTCCTAGAGTAATTCCTACATAGTTCACAAATATGTGCAAAATACTTATGAGAGATGTCTCCTGCTGCCATGAGATTAAGGTTTTCTAAAAATTCTTCTGAGATTCCCTTGAGGAAGAGTGTTCTTACTGCATCTTTCTGAAGATCACTATATTTGGATTTATGTAACACATAGTTAAATCTTTCGAGATAGTCTTCTAGGCTCTCATCTTCAAGTTGTTGTATTTTGAAAATATCATTTTGAGAGTCCTTAGGTTTACCATAATCTTGATACTTCCGTAGAAATGAATTCTTCATGTCTTCCCAAGTTCTAATACTAGATTCTCCTAACCCCATGAACTATCAGAGAGAGAAATCTTTTAATGTAGTAGGAAAGAGTTTTAGTTTTTTGCCATCTTGTAGGTAATTATATCTCCTACACAAAATGTTAAATTCAAATAAGAATGTATCCGGATCCTCACTACTCTTCCCATAGAAGGTCGGTAGTGAGGAGGGAGGGATGTTTTTCATAGTTACATCTTGTGCATTGTCTAAGATAGGGAATCCAAAAGTACCTTTGGTTCTAACCTCTCCTTCTCCTTCATCTTGTCGGACATGATATTCATTTTCATCCTCCATGAAGATTCGATTTCCAAAGAGAGAATACCTAGGTGGTTCCTTTCTTGGTTAATATGGGATGTCCCAACGTTCTGTTTCAGAGAAAATATTTCCCTTTTTAAGAAAAGAATTATCAGCTATGTGGGAGTCCAGTTTTGTAGGTATTGCGGTTGTTGTCTCAATTTGTGAGATGACTATGTTCACAGAATTCTCAAAAAGAGCTTCTACTTGTGCAGGTTCAACAAAATCTACTAAGTTTGGACCACCTACTATTGAAAAAGTAGTGTCTTTGGGTTTCTGGACTAATGGAGGGTTGGGAGGTTCTGAAGTTTTATCCTTTTGAATTTCCTCTTGTCCAAGTTCAGTCTCAATATGAGCTTGAGGTTCCTCTAGTGTAATTTCTTTATGAATAGACTGTTCTGATCTCCCTATGGTTTTCCCTAAATGGTTTCCAGAAAGGATTTCCTTTTCTTTCCAAGTAGGACTATCCCCTTTAGGTGTCTTCCGATACCTTTCTGCTGAGTTAGTAGTTGGGGTGACACACCCCCCGTATAGGTTAGTAGGAATTTCAGTGGGGATTTTAGTAGGAGGACTAGTTTTAATAAATCTACCTTTTGAGTCTCTAGACCTATTCATGAAAACAAAACTCTAACTGAAATAAATTCTAACTGCATCACTACTATTGTCGGGTTTTGGGGATTCCTGTTATAACAGATGCGCAGGTTCTTACCTCTCGTCTTACCACTCACCCACCACCAGTCTATTTATAAGTTTCAAAGGGAAAATTCTATATATTTACAACTGAATTCTACATATCTACAATTGAATTCTACCTATCTACAACTCCCCGACAACGATGCCAAAATGTTGAGGTGTATTTACTCACGGGGGATTCACTCAATAAACCATTATCATGGCACATTTGTTTGTGGCATATGAAACAATACCCCTAATTTCACTAAATATTGGAAAATACCTTCCAAAATAATTTTTTTTTACCCCCTCCCACTATGCCTTCCCAATTTAAAAAAACCCCTATTTTCACTAGATATTGTATATATCAGTTTTTTCATTAACATTTTGTATACCCCTTTATATTTCTACCTATTATATTGATATGATACCCCTCTTATGACCCCACATGCATTCTACAATGCACCTTGCTTCTTTCGATGTATATTGTGGATTCACATTAGTTCACCCACAATGCAATTACTCAACCACATATCATTATGATTTGCAACATATAATGGTCTAATGAAGAGATAGGAGATCACTTCTTGTATGTCACTAGAGCCAATGCACATAGTACAACATTTAGATTGCATTTTGCAATTCCCCGATCGCTGATTAAGCCTGTTGTGGGATAGGTATCCAAGCCCCTAGGGTCTGCAACAAGCTCTAGGAGGCTGACTAAACCTCCCAAGGCTTGTAATAGGCATGAGTGGTTGGGTATTCAAGTCCCCAAGGCCTATCGAGGGCCTATAACAAGCCCTGGTGGCTTAGAGCCTCCCAAGGTTATTAGTAACAACTGGATGAGTGGTATTGGTAACAATTGGCTGTCAATGACCACTGTCTCTCAACTATGATCGACTTGAAATCCACTTCACCATGAAACCCCTGGCCTCAAGCATGCCTCAAGATGCGATTTTCCTACGTACTGGTAAGCCCGAGCCTTTCCTCAACCCGATTTCTCATCCAACCATGATCCTTCCATCTCCATTTGGAGGATATTTGTCAACCCTTCCATATAAAAAAAAACCCAAAGTATTTTTGTATTGTTACATTAAATAAAAAAAACCTTCGCCCCCTAATATACAAGCAATATAATTTTTAGGTTTTCATGAATATTTAATACCGCAATATCAATGAATGTGATATTATATTTCCTTCTAGTGAAGCCCCCATGTATTTATTGTCTTAGAGAATCACCAAAATATTTAATTATCGACCAGGATTGGTAATCTTAGAGTTGTGGCACAGCATATGCTGAGGTAGAATGGGACCTAAGTTTCAGCTCGACAGACCTTAGAAATGTTTAATAAAGAAAAGATCGAAAGATCTTTCAAAAAGAAAAACCAAATCAAACTTTGAAAATACAACTACTGAACTGATTAAAACTAACTAAACCAACAGATCAGGATAGTAACAAGCTATACTACTCTACTCTATGGACAATTACTGAAAGATATGAAAAAAACAATATTATTTTAAGGAGCAAGACTGAATAAAAAATAGAACTATTTGGATGAAGTTGGAAACTACAAATAGAACTCTAATCTAGGAATTAGAAACAAATGTAAATGAATTCAGAGACCTATCTATGAGATGACTCAATTGACAACTAATTATGAAACAAAGAACTTAAAGAAAAACTACAAATGAGTAAGTAAATTCAACAACTATTCAATTAATACTTCAACACTACACTAAAGTATCTAATTCCATTCTCCTTGATGTTGTACGTCAAATGTGATAGGAACTGGGGTGAATGTATTGTAATGAATTTCGAATGTAACAAGGAAACAAAATGGAAGCAAATCTAATTTAACTTCGATGAACAAATGCAAACTAAAGAATGTCCAACTACAATTAACATTAAACATTGTGACCTATCTTTTATCCATGAGAAAATGAATTGGAACTAATGAAATCTAGAAGCAAGTAGAAAACTTAATAAGGATATTTACTTAAACTGAATTTGATTTGGAAGCAAGTAGAAAACTTGATAAAGATATTTATTTATGAACCAAACCTTATTTCATGAACGTCTTTATTAACTGTATGAATGGGAAAACTGTTCCCATGCTTAACAAAGAAACTATCAAAGTTAAGATATCTTGGAGAATGAAATTATTAAATCTAACACGAAATCAATCTTAAGAAAACATAACAAAACTAGGAATGAGACTGACGAATTCTAGAACAGTAAAGAATTAATGAATCAAGTAGAAAAGAAACATAATCTATAAAGCAACTAAAGCAAAGTTAAAGCAAATATAATGAAAACTAAGAATGATGATAAAACTAAATTAAACTCTATGTAATGTAAAACAAGATCTTAATTATAGTTAAGAATGCTAATTAAAGGCAAGAAACATTATAGTTCAAAGATAGAAGAAGTTGGATTCTAAATAAGCATGAAAACAATTGAGAAAGTATTGAGGTCCGAATAACGATTTGGATGACTATCCGAATGGCAGTCTAGATGGAGGAAAACGATTTAAACTAAGGAAAGAAGCAGTTTGGATGATCTTAACCACCAGCTGGCTGATGCATATGATCCTACAGTGCAAAGGAAGCAATGAATAGAGTGTTTAGAAGATAAGATAGAAAGAAGTAACCTATTCTAATCATTGTTTAAGGAAATAAACTATTTCTATGGCGTAATCAAACAAAATTGAGTTATGAATAAAAATAACCTACAACTACAGGAAAGAAACTAACAGAACCAATTCTAATTACGAATGAACTGAGAATGTTAAGCTAACTAAACTCTAAGGATTTGTAAATAATAGGACTAAAAGCAAACTAAGCAAGCTAACCAATTTAAGCAAACTAAGAAAACTAAACTTAAGCAACTAAGCAAAGTAAGCGTGACCGGTCACTAATTACATTATGGAAATATCATTAATATGAACAACAAACAAGATATACATATCATAAAACAGAGGTATCATTTACATAAACAACAAAACAGCATATATATTACAAAACAAAGATATCATATACAAAATAAATACATAAATTAAACAAATACACAACTTATCTGCAGAAGACAAAGAGAAATTATGATACATAGACGGAAGACCACTTGTTGATGAGTGACCCTTCTCAACAATCAGAGGCTACGCCTTAATCAATTAATCACCACGCACGCTACTGAGCTTTCATAAAACTAGAACAGAGGTATTTTAAATTGAAAACAGAGTTATAGCATTTCTGCGTCTACTTGCAGCTGAAAGGACTAAAAAATTCTTCTAGACTTACAGGACTAACTCGTCTTAGTCACAAAGACATCTATATATGCATAATTACAAATGAGAGAGCAAGTCGACCCTTTAGTGGTCAACTGCTCTAATAATAGGGAGTCTTAATGCTAGAAAACATCTCTGCTTAACAATACACGACAGCACATAGGGCAAGGAACTACCCCATAACAGTTTACGACAGCGCACAAAGCATCTACCAGGTTCCACGGTGTTGGTTTCCTTCACGCGGTCATTGAGATGTTGATCCTCTATTGACGTGGGTAGAGAGATGTGCTGTCGAGATGAGCATGCAGGAGAGGGAATCTTCCAGAACACTAGCTAATGCACCATAAGGGCCACGTTCTAAACAAAACCCATGTGACGGTTTGCTTTTTAATGACCTGAGAATATCTCAAGTGACGATCTTGTGGGTTGAATGAAGGTCTGAACGACAGGATGAATGCGGCTGATTGTTTGCAACATGAATATGTGTTTGAATGGAGGTTTGTTTGAGAGCCATAACCTGTAGAATGAAATATATTTTCCAATCAAGCCAAGAAATATCAAATAAACATCAATAAATCACAATACGACGAGTTTTACCCAAAATTCATGTGATGTGTGAATATATGCATACCTGATCTGTTTGACAGTTTGAATGGCGGAAAGAATAACTTATTATAGAAAAATAGTGAAAATGACGCCAATCAGAGTGTGTTCGATGCTCAAAAGTGGTGACAAAATGGACACCAACAGTTTTTATGCAATGCAGTATGGATTGTAAAACAAGTACAAGATGACAACGTCAAGTTGGCGCAATTAATCACGACCTTTAGGGGTCATGCCTTAGACTAGTTTATGAAATTTTCTAAAGTCAATGGTAATAAACCTGTCAAGAACTTAGAAAAAGTTAAGGAGGGATTGAAAACTCAATTTAAGAATCCAAAATATGAATCTCAATGTATCACTGAATTGAAGGAGAGTAAGCAAGCATCAAATGAGTTCGTTTGGGACTTCGAATAGCGATTTAAAACCTTAATGGCTCATGCGAGTTTTTTTATGAATGATTTAAAGCATAAGGATTCGTTTATAGCTTCTTTATTTCCTCACATCAGAGTTCCACTTATGCAATAGAATATTCCAAATGAGACAAATGCCCTGGAATTGGCCATGAAGTTAGAAGCATCACCTGTCGGGGAGACTAGAGATGGTATGGCTCAAATTCAGTTGCAGTTGGAAAACTTATTTGTTGAGATTCAAGATATTAATAAAGTTAAAGAAAAGTTAGAAGATGTTTGGTTCACTAGATGCAAGGACGAGGGAAATTCTAAGGATCAATTAATTATGTTTTGTGATTATCATAATGCTGGAAATCCGAGTCCATTGAATCCTGGTTTATGGTGCAGAATTTGTTATAGAAGATGGTGAGTACTCCTCAGAACTTATGGTGTAAGTTATATCGGTCTGTCGGACATGATGAGAAAAATTATCGAGCATATCAGCTTCTTACTGAGAACGCTACAGATACATTCCTTATTAAGGGAGAAGGTCATGCTGAGAGAAGTGATGCACAATTCAATTAACCACAAGGTGGATTCAGATGCCATGGACAAGGAATATTTGGTTGAGGCAAAGGAAAAGTGATCTATTATAATTTTGGAATCCCTGGACACTATGTTGGAGAATTCCCGAATCCTACTTCGACCCTCACATATTGTAGGACATTAGATCATACTATTGAAGATTGTATGCAGGTTATAGCGAAATGGCAGGCAAAGAAGAACTAGAACCAGAGCCAGAATCAAAATGTGCAAAATATTTCATATGAACTGCGATCGAATCAACTTACTGTCGCTATCGTAACAAGAGGTGGAGATTCAACAAGTGGAGATAAAAAAAAATTATAATAATCAGAGAGATCCGAGAGTGAGACCAATGGCACAGAAGCCACCATAGTTTGATGTTCAAAAGGAGAAGGACATATTCTTTGAAGCTCACGATGAAATTTTGAAGGGTACGCCAACATCCTCCTTGTCACCCATTATTGAAGAAAGATTTGTGTATGACATGCCACCTCGCTTCGGCAGGTCTGCACCAAAGAAGACCCTAGGAAAGTTAAGCTCTCTCCATTCTTTTCTAAAAATTTGTTTATCTCTAGTTAAACATGAAAATGCATTAAGGGAATTACACAAGTTGATTGGAGAATCTGAGGAAGAAGTGAGATTTGAAACAATTTTCAATCACGTTAAGAAAAGAATCAAAACTGGTCAGGAACTGTGACTTAATGCCCAGATTGGTGGCTACAATATGAATTTTGTTATTTTAGATTTGGTCTCAGATGTAAATATCTTGACCAAACACACATGAGAGAATATGGGTAATCCGAAGCTAGTATGGTCACCTATTTAGTTGTGGTTCGGTAATCAATAGAATTTTATACCATTCGGTAGGATGTTTGGGGTCCATGTCGAAGTGGAGAGGCTACAAAATTTTGTAGGCTTTGAGGTGATAGAGATGGTCGATGACATTAATCTGTATCCTACATTGTTGGGGATAGATTGAGCGATTTAGAATCAGACCATTATCAACTTTAATAAGAGAGTTTTAACATTTGAGAATGGAGATATCAGAGTTGTCGCACCTTTAGATCTACTAGAAGGACATATGTATGTCGAACCATTCAAGGGATATTATGATGCCCAATATTTAGACAATATTTATATTGTATCCTATAGGATAAATGACTATATAAATCCTATAACAAATGGTATGGTCAGTTGGAAGAGTGTTAGTTCATGTTCATTTGATTTTGACGAAGTTCTGGAGAACTGGAAGAACATGTTACATGAAGTTTCAATGCAAAGATGTACTCATATTACGAAATCAATGTGCTATGTTGGTAAAGAGGTATGTGATATTCCTACTTATGAAGGTTTACCAAATATGGATAATTTCATTGTTGAATTTGAAGGTAAGGTACCTGAACAACATCACTTATTATCCCTGGACGTCACCCTAAAAGAAACACCGGCATGATGGTGGGATGTTCATAATAATTCTGTAACTAGTTGGTCGCAGTGTAGAAGATATTTATAAATTAGGTTTAGAGAAGAGATTCCCTATATTGGAGAGAATTATAATGGGATGACTAACCCTCTTGATCATCTATCTAGTAGTAGTACAATGTGGTAGAATATACCCAAGCAAGAATGGGTTCATATATTCATTCATATAGTTGATACTATACCAAGGAACTGGTATACGTCGTTGGAGCTGTGATAGGGAACTGCAGAATGGGAGAATTTGGAAATAAGATTCAACCAGACATTTAATTATGAGGATGAAAGTCCTACAATAGATGTGGCTCTACATATTATCAAGGAAAATGTTTTTGAATAAATCCCGGGACTAGTATCTAACTTGCTGCAGTGGACTGTGATAGTGGAAAAAATGATGGAGTGCTACAACATCAGTGTATGACTAGAGGATGATGACCCAAGGGATATTCATATTCCAGAAACTGAAGGAAGTCATGATCTTAGGGGACCAGATGTTTCATCTAAAAAGTTCCAGAAGTTTATGAAGATTAAAAAAAGGTAAATATTGGCTCTACTGAAAACCCGTAGTTCGCAAATATTGGAGTTACTGGGATGATGAAATAGTAGGACAATTTATTTTCTTATTGCATGAATTTCAAGATTTTTTTCCCACTAAGTTTTCAGAAATGACAGGTATTGATGGCGAATTGGGTGAAATGAAGATTGCACTAAAACCAAGTGCAAAGTCAATTAAGCAAAGGCCATATAGATTGAATCCATGATATAAGGAAAAAGTCAGAGAAGAGCTTGGCAGAATGCTTGATGCTGGTATTATTGAGCCTGTCAAAGAATCAGAGTGGATCAATCCTATGGTAGTCCAATAAAATAAGATCGGGGAGATCAGGATTTGACTTGTGAAAATTGAATGATGCTTGTCTACATGATCATTTTCCAACTCCATTCACGGACGAAGTGCTTGAAAGTTTCAGAGGTCAAGAAGCCTACTCCTTCACGGATGAATTTTTAAGGTATCATCAAATAAATATTGCTAATGAGTACTAGCATAAACCAACATTTGCGACAGAATGGGGCTGCTTCCAGTACATGGTAATGGCTTTCGGCCTAAAGAATTCCCCTGCAATTTTCTCACTGGTATTTGTCGTTTCATTTAAAGAGTTAATTTATAAGTTTTTAGAATTATTCTTTGATGATTGGATAGTTTATGGGCTGCTCAAGAATCATATTTAAAATTTGAGGTTGATGTTAGAGTGTTGTAGATAGTACCAAATTTCTTTGAATCCGAAGAATTGCATATTCTATGATCCCTTTGGAATTTATTGGGACATGTACTTTGCAAGCAAGGTTTCTTATGTTGGGGTATTAAAAAACCCACCTATACCATTTTAGACTTAGGATATAATTAATTAATCATCTATTATTAATTTCCTAAGTTTTGACTAGGTAAATAGGGCCAATTTTGTCTTTTAGTGGACCACTTGCCATCCTAAGTCACTAGAAAACACTTGAGGAGATTCTGGATAATATTTCATTGGATTCTATCTGATTTCTTTCCATTTCTATTTTAGAACGTGCTTCCTTGATTTAGACATCTTTATCCCGTTTTTTCTACTTTCTAGTGGATAAAGTAAAGCTAGTTGACTTAGAAACTCTCTCCACTTGACCAATTCGACCTCCACATTATATATTATCTCCTAAAGCCATAATTACATTCCATTTACCTCACTCATGATATTCCATACCATATTTAGAAAATTCGTGAGCCTTTAGATAGTTTTGGAAACAACTTTTTCCACCTAGGGTTTTTTTGCCTTTAGTAAGCCTTTTATTTTTGTCCTTTTCAACTTGCCTCTAAGGAATTGGATTTTCTCCATGGAATAAGTATTATATATTGTAATAATATTGATGAATAATATACAAATTGTTTTCCACAAATTTTCTTCTTTATTCTTGTTCTCTCATTCTCATAAATATTCCATGTGAAGTTGTCTTATTGAATCTAGATCTAAGCCATTGAAAATCTCACATTGTATCAGAGCTAGATTGATTCAAAACAATTTCCAGAACATTTTTTGTAGGGTATTTTCATCACTAGAAGCACATCAGCATGGATCAAAATAAAGTTAAAGCTGTGACTCTCACTCATTTCAACTACTTTGACTGGAAGGTGCATATGATCATCCAGATTCGAAGCAAAGGATTCTATAGAGTCACTATGGGGCTTGAAACTGAGCGAGGAGCTATTGCATTAAATCCAAATGGTTCAATAGGCTTGATGAATATTATGAGTTACTTTGTCTCTCTGTATATCTAGATATTCTATTCCATATTGACTCTCTATCCACTCCAAATCAAGTGTCGACAAAGCTAGTCTCTCTTTGGAAAACAAGACAAGCTCAGAGGTCATTTATTGGAGATTGAGTTGACCTCACTTAGTCCAAGTAATTTCGATCCAATGGAATATTTCATCTCAAAATTCAAGAAAGTGGTGCTTCAACTCAAGCAATGTGGCATAGATAAGAAGGATGAGCAACTAATCCTTACCATTATGTCAAAACTGAGCTCTAAATACTCAGTATTTGTATCTACTTTTCATACTAAAAGAATTGCAGTTCCCAATTGGAAGATGCCAACCTTGGATACATTCATTGATTCACTCACTAAGGAGAAGGACAAGCTAGTCCAAATGAGGGATCTAACACCCTCCAAGGAATTTGCACTTGTTGATAATGGAGCAAAGAGTTTCAAGAATGATAGATCCAAACAAAAGATGTTGTTAGATGAAGAGGACTCTGATGAAGATTCCAAATCCAAGAAGAAGAAGGAGAAGCCCAAGTGTTCTTATTTGTGCGAAGGAACTCACCTTGAGAAATCTTGTTTCAAAAATAAAATGGACATCATGGCCAAGATGTTTGAAGAGCATAATATAGATGTTCCTGACCTTGCAATAAAAGAACAAGGAAAGCTTGTTGTAGATTGTTAGGATATCTCATCAGTCACTTATGTACTTTGCATGTATGCATGCATTCTGCATGCATTGCATGCACCCGCATACTACCCAGTCACCAATATGATTCCTCCAGCACCTATTCCCTAGTCTCCCAGCACTCGAGAGCTACTTTCCACTCAGATTTATCCCTCCTAGCCAGTCATGTGCCCACTTCTCACCTTCCACTGCAGAAGGGCGCATTTCTCACCTACCAGTCCATTTTCACTTCAGTTAGCCACCAGTCTTTCCTTGATTTAAGGCTAGACTGACTCCTCACTACTGTTATCACTCCGATTGACCTCCGATGAGACATGACTACCTATTCTGAGTGTAGTTAACTCCTCATGCACCCTCCAATGAGCCTTTATCCCTACATTAGTGCCACTTACCATCAGTTACACTTATTACACTCAGTTAGACTCAGTTTGACACCTGTTTGACAGTGGCTTGTGCATTGATGACCAGCACTGATTGATGATGAGGACTCCTAGTTGGAGCCAAGCTATGCCATGCAGTATATTTGAATGACCTCCTTGGCTAATTCGAATTGCTCACTCATTGTGACAGTATTGTATTGTAATTCTACCATTTTGGATTATAGAGCACTGATGCATCTCTCTTGCACAGTTTTTACTCCAATTTGTTTAACATCATTGTGATTGATTTACTTGTTCAATAGATCTGTTGTGACTAATTTTACATGGTATCAAAGCCATTGCCGGGACAAGATATCTCTCCTACAAGTGTTCTACATGAAGAATTGAGTGAATTTGCTCAAAATTGTAGAAGTTTTGGCATGAAATATCTCATGTGCATTCGCTCATGTGCATGCAAAGTAGAAAATACACTCCAATCCACTCCATAAGCTTGATTTTTCCACATAATTCCTAGATTTGATACATTGGATCCATTCAAGCTTGCTTGATCTCCAATCCCAAGTGTGATGCAACTCTAAAAGGGTGGATTGTTCCACCTTACTGTTCTTGTTTTGATTGTGATTTGCAGGATAATCTTATCCATCAAGTGCATTCGCTACCTTGTGATTTGCAGGTTCTCCTTCATCAATTGCACTCGTTTTCAGTGATGGATTCCATGTCTTCAAAGCCTATGCTAACTCCTTTAAATTATTTTGATTGGAAAGATGACATGGAGATAATATTGCGCTCAAGAGGGTTCTTTAGAGTCACCATGGGCATCGAATTGGAGCCAAACAGTCTCATTGAAAAATCAAAATACTTCAGTAAGCTCGATGAAGCTTATGGTCTTCTTTGCCTCTCCATCTCCAAGGATCTTCACTTCCATCTCAGTGGATTAATGTCTCCAAAAGCAATATGGGAGCAACTTGACAAAAATTTTGGCAAGCAGGATGATCTTAGAGCCTTTCAATTGGAAAATGAATTGATTGCTCTTAGTCCTGAGAATTTCGAGACCATCAATGAGTTTTTCACAAGATTCAAGCACTTGGCATTGCAGTTGAAGAACAGTGGTGTTGTGAAAGAGGATAAGCAATTGATCCTCTCCATTCTCACAAAGCTTGGGAAAGCTTACTTGGTATTTGTCTCTACTTTCAATTCCGGTCAGCTAACTACCCCGAATTGGAAGATGCCTACCTTGAATGCCTTCATTGAATCCGTTACCAAAGAGCATGAAAAGTTGATTCAAATGGGGTCCATAAACTCCAAAGATTCAGCCCTATTTGTTCAAGGATCCAAGAATTTGAATGGAAAAGGAAAGAAAAAGAAAGAGAAGCCCAAATTCGAACCTAACAAGCAAAGAGAGAAATGCAAGAAATCGGATGCACCATCCAGTTCAAGAAACAAGCAGAAGGGTAAAGAGGGTAAAGAAAAATCTAAGTGTTCTTATTGCAACCATGGATTTCATCCTGAAAGTTTATGCATGAAGAAAACAATATATCAAATGGCCATCCTTTTGGAAAAGAATAACATATGTCTTCCCGACGATGCACGGAAGAAGGATAGAAATGAAGATCATGAAAGAGGTCAAGCACTCATGGAAACTGTTTCGAAACCCACCACTCTACTAATAGATTCCGGTGCCTCGAATCATATGGCTGCAAATATTGACTATTTTTCTTCATTTGATCCAAACAGCTCCATCCCCATCCATTTGGGAGATGACTCAAAAATTTCTTCAAAGGGCAAAGGTACCATCCATGTAGAGCATGGAAGCTTCCAGAATGTTCTCTATGTGCCTTCCTTGGCTTCAAATCTACTTTCTATGTATCAAATGACACACACTGGTGAACCGAAGCAAGTTACATTCATCCCTAACAATTTTGAAATTTTTGGTATCAAAAGTGGAAGACTTATTGCAGTCAGAAAGGCAAACCAGACTGCAAAATACTATGAGTTTTCTCACTTTGTGCTGCTTGAAAAGCCCACTTCTCTCCTCACTAATGGAAATGAGGTTAGTAGGATTTGGCATGAAAGGTTTGGACACCTTAATTACAAGTATTTTCTGCGGTTAAAACAGAAATCCATGGTTGATGGTCTTCCGCAACTCCGTTCCTCGAAGGGAATTTGCCCTAGTTGCATTGTTGGGAAGCACCCTGAGCACAAGTTCGACCACGACAAAGCTAGCAGAGCTTCTACCATTTTGGGCCTCATACATTCTGATATCAGTGGTCCACTACCAAATATGTCCATGAATGGTTTAAGGTATGTTTTGACATTCATCGACGACTTCTCCCGCTTTACTTGGGTATTTTTTCTCAAAAACAAGTCAAAAGTGCTTGGAAAATTCAAGGATTTTAAGGCTTCTGTTGAGACTGCCACTGAGAGAAATATCAAATCTATTAGATATGATAATTGTGGAGAATATATCAATACTGATTTTATAAAACTTTGCGTCGAAAGTGAAATTCAGATCCAACATGTAGTTCCCTACATACCCCAGCAGAATGGTGTAGTGGAAAGGAAGAATCGGTCACTGAAAGAGATGGATACTTGCATGCTTGAGTCAAAAGGCATGTAGTTCCCTACATACCCCAGATGAATCCATTAATTTTGCTTCATACATTCAGAACCGAGTTCCACATTCATCCGTGAAAGGTAAAACTCCTTTCGAAGCATTCTTTGGTCGCAAACCGAATGTGTCCAAATTGAGGGTTTTTTGCTCCACTGCATGGGCTAGAATTCCTTCTGATAAGAGGAAAGCTTTGGATCCCCAAAGTATCGAATGTATTCTAATAGGATATGGGGAAGAATCAAAAGCATATAAACTGATGAATATCAGATCCAAAAAGGTATTCATAGAGCGAAGTGTGAAGTTTGAAGAAGCACTGCCAGATCTGAAACTAGTTGAGGAAAACATTGTCAATCTACACCCTCCGCAAGAAGAAGATTCAAGTGAATATGATGAAAGAATTGGATCTGATATCTATGATATTATATCATACTTTGATGGCCAGGACATATCAGATTTGGAATCAAACCATAATTATCCTCCTAAGTTACCAAAGTGGGCTCAAAACACTCTACAATCTGCTGCTCCAAACATTGGAAATCCTACTAATCCAAGGAGAACCTAAGCAGACTTTCAAAGAGAAGGTATGACTCTTTCATATTCTGATCCATTATTATCTAAGAAATTTTATTTGATGATTGTTTCAGATCCCAAATCATACTATCATTCCCATCGATATCCACTATGGCAAACCGCCATGGATGAAGAGTACAGTTCTCTTCAAAAGAACAATACATGGGAGCTAGTTTCTCTTCCACTTGGAAGAAAATTAATTCAATGCAAGTGGATCTACCGCAAGAAGGTTGCTGCTGATGGTTCTATGATCAAATACAAAGATAGTTTGGTGGAAAAAGGTTTCTCCCAAGTCCATGGTGTGGACTACACTGAGACCTTTGCACTGGTTGCAAAGATGGATTCCATCTGCCTAGTTTTGGCCATTTCCGCATCCAAGCACTGGGAAGTGCACCACATGGATGTGAAGAGTTCTTTTCTACATGGAAAACTTTATGAAGAGGTATATATGAAACAACTTGAAGGATACATATCAGATCCATCATTAGTTTGCATATTGAAGAAATCTTTGTATGGATTGAAACAGGCCCCAAGAGCTTGGTACATAAAGATGGACTCCTTCCTTCTTTCTGAGAATTTCAAAAGATGCAAAGCTGATCCTAATGTGTACTTATATAAAGTTAAAGGTAATTTGTTGATTTTTGTTTTATATGTTGATGATCTTCTCATTACTGGTAGCACTCTCCTTACAATTAACAAGCTGAAAACTACTTTAAATCTAGCTTTTGATATGAGCGATTTGGGCTCGCTTAAGCAATTTTTGGGCTTGGAGATAGCTCAAAATTTTGATGGGATAACATTATATCAGCAAAGGTATGTTAAATACCTGCTATTAAATTTTAATATGGAAGAATGTAAGGCTGCTCTGTTTCCATTCCTCTCAGGAATTAGTCTTGAAGAGGGAAATTCCACACCGCTTGCAGATTGCACTATGTATCGACAGTTGATTGGTTCACTACTCTACTTGACACACTCAAGGCCTGATATATATTATGCCATAAGTGTTCTATCAAGGTATATGCAGAAGCCCCATGAGATTCATTGGTGGGAAGCCAAGCGTATCTTGCAGTATGTGCAAGGTACGAAACATTTTGGTATACATTATGCTGCAGATTTTTAGCTAGATTTCATTGGTTTTATTGATTTAGATTGGGCGGGTGATAGCATAGATTGGAAGTCCACTTCTGGATATGTTTTCATGATTTTTCATGCCCCTATTTTTTGGTCAAGCAAAAAGCAGGAAGCCATTTCACTTTCTATAGCAGAGGCAGAGTATCGAGGGGCAGTCAATGCCTACATTCAGGTAGTTTGGTTGCAGGGTATTCTTTCTGAGTTTGATTTTGGTAGCACTACTTCGACTGTCCTATTTTGTGACAATCAAAGTTCTATTAAGGTCTCCACCAATCCATTTCAATGGCAGAGGACCAAACACATTGAGATTCATATGCACTACATTCGAGAGTTGGTGCATGATTGCACCATCATTCTGCAATATTGCCCTATCGATGAGCAAATTGCAGACATCTTCACCAAGATCTTCACTGAGAAGAATTTATCTTACCTCCATTCACTGTTGGAGGTGAGTTCCATCATGGTGGAGATAGATTAGATCCATTTTTATTTTTAGCTTGAGGGGGGGCTTTCATCCCACTGGGTTTTCCCTCTTTCCTCACTTAGCTTAGTTTCAACATTTTTTGGATTATTGTATTGGGTGACCTTTGGTCTCAATAAACAGGGCCCTACATTTTATTTTTTACATCATAGTATGGATTTAGGGGGGGTGTTAGGATATCTCATCATTCACTTATGTACTTTGCATGCATGCATTCTGCATGCATTGCATGCACCCGCATGTTGCCTAGTCACCAGTATGAGGCCTCCAACACCTAGTCCCTAATCTCCCAGCATTCAGGAGCTACTTTCCACTCAGATTTATCCCTCATAGCCATTCATGCACCCACTTCTCACCTTCCACTGCAGAAGGGCACCTTTCTCACCTACCATTCCAGTTTCATTTCAGTTAGCCACCAGTCTTTCCTTGATTTAAGGATAGACGGACTCCTCACTGCAGTTATCACTCCGATTGACCTCCGATGAGACATGACTACCTATTATGAGTGTAGTTAACTCCTCATGCACCCTCCACTGAGCCTCCATCCCCACATTACTGCCACTTACCATCAGTTATACTTATTACACTCAGTTAGACTTAGTTAGACTCATTTAGACTTACATTGAAACCTATTTGACAGTGACTTGTGCATTGATGACCACCACTGATTGATGATGAGGACTCCTAGTTGGAGCCAAGCTATGCCATACAATATATTCGAATGATCTCCTTGGCTAATTCAAATTGCTCACTCATTGTGACAGTATTGTATTGTAATTATACCATTCTGGATTATAGAGCACTGATGCATCTCTCTTGCATAGTTTTTACTCCAATTTGTTTTACATCATTGTGATTAATTTACTTGTTCAATATATCTGCTGTGACTAATTTTACATAGAGCAAGAAAACTGTCTCCAAGCCTCACCCAAAGGTAATCATGCTTATGATTTGATTACTAGAGTGAAAAATCCTTCTTATGTCTCTGATTTTGATTCACATTATGATATATCATAATCAGAAACCTCCACCTCTTCCTTGGTACATTCTCCAGTCAGTTCACCCAAGTCTCCTCTCAAACCTAGTCATTTTTCACTAGTTTCTAACTTGTCTTCTGAAAGGTCTTTCCACCTTCATTAAAATATTTTAGATTTTGATTTTGAAGATGATATACAGTATGATATATAGGTCATGACACATCCCACACCATTTTCCCAACCATTGGATGCAAAAAATACCCTACAACACCAAATTTCTCCAGTTAAGAAACCACACAACTCCATGGTTTCCTACAGTGTGTCGCTTGTCTCTGTTATTCTTATGTATGCCATATATTTCATTGTCTGGACATCCATGTCCTTGGACACCATTGGTATGATATTTCACACATATGGACCTTACCCCATCACTCATGGTTCAAAATTCAAGTCCTCAAACTCTCTAGGCTCACTCAGCTGTCAGGGTGACCTAGTTGTTCACTCTTTTCCTATTGAAACTCTATTCGATCATGGAGAATCTCCACCCTTGTTGTTGTTAGAATTCTGATAATTTCATTCAAAATATTATCTAGGATCCTACTAAGAGAATAACATGCACAACATAACAATCATAGACATAAGAGACACAATGTTTCCTCGAGGAAAAACAAGAAGGTGAAAAAACCCACAACTTCCTCAGAGATAGAATGAGAACCAATACAAAGATCACAAAGATCAAAACCCAAAATATAGATGTATTCAATAGATACTCCTCCTCCACTTGTGCGCATTCCTCTCTCTCAACTATGTGAGTTGGATGAGTGAGTGAATGAATAGAATGAGAGGGTCACACTCTCTATTTATACTTTAACTTAACCTGCCTTTTACCCTAACCGGGCCTACTTCCTAAAGGAGTCTTATAACCCTTCCACATAACTCATACAGGGCTAACCCCACTAAGGTGGTCTAATAACCCATCAATTATAAGTTACGACACTTACAATGTCACTTGCGACACTTGCAAATACAAATGACAAAACTTCCAATCAAAGGAATAATACATCTCCATTGGGGATACAATAAAGTACAAATGTAATACATACAATATACAAGTGAATATCTTCCAAAGTTACAAATACATCAACACTTCCTCTTAACTAGGAAAGTATTCTCTTGACACAGGTCATCAATACATATAGGCACAAGTCTTCAATACTGGAGCTGGATCATCGTCACTACTGTTGTACTCGCCATCTCGATCACTGGTGTTATATCTCAATTATTCTCATCATAATAAGTTATATAGAGCCAACCCTTTTTCATGTTGGATGTAGGCCTAGCCTCCATGTAGGTCTTCATCATCTCTGCGAGCGGCCCATCTGGTGGAATCTCAGGACTGATTATGTGCATCTGCAAAACCTCGAAAGAGCATCTCAGGACTTATTATGAGCTTACTACTCAACCTATTAGATCTCCCAGGAGTGATTACATGAGACCAAGCAAAACCTCGAAAGAGCATCCCAAGAATGATTACGAGCTTCCTGCTCAACCTATAGGATATCCTAGGACCGAATTACATGCTACCAAGCAAAACCTCGAAAGAGCATCCCAGGACTGATTACGAGCTTCCTCCTCAACCTATAGGATCTCCCAAGACTGAATTACATGCTACCAAGCAAAACCTCGAAAGAGCATCCCAGGACTGATTACGAGCTTCTTGCTCAACCTATAGGATCTCCCAGGAATGAATTATATGCTATCAAGAAAAACCTCGAAAGAGCATCCCAGGAATGATTTCGAGCTTCCTCCTCAACCTATAGGATCTCCCAAGACTGAATTACCTACCACTAAACAACCTATAACATATCCATGGCCTCAGAGTATCATCTTGATACTCATGATCATAATGATCATCCTCGCATGGAGCATCATGCTGATGCTCATGATCATACTGATCATCATCATATAGAAGATCATTCGGATGTTCATAGTGGAGCATCAACCTGATACTCATCACACAACACTTACATCTACATCCATGGGGAGGAACCTCCTATCACCATGCTTGGAAGGGTTCCTGCATCTGTGTCCCATCACTTCCTCCTAGAAGTATCTTCAATTTGAAGAACACCAAGCCTCTCTATGAAGTACTCGAACTTCACCCTGGATAGTGGCTTGGTCAGCACATCTGCTATCTGCTCCTATGTCGCAACATACAGGAGCTTCACTGCTCCTCTCTGTACCATATCCATGATATAGTGATACTTGATCTCGATGTGCTTCGACTTGTCATGAAACACCAGGTTGTCAGACAACTTCACACAACTTTGATTGTCACAGAAGATACAACAAGCATCCAACTGGAGATCAAACAAATAAGATAGTAGATTCCTTAGCCATACTACCTCACAGCTAGCCGAACAAGCTACGAGATACTCTGCTTCGGATGTACTCAGTGCTATGCAGGATTACTTCCTGCTAAACAAAGAGATCACACCTGATCCCATACTGAAGCAGCACCCCAAAGTGCTCTTCCTATTTGCAGCACTTCCTGCCCAATCAGAATCAACATAACCCTCCAGGTTAACCTTTTGATTCGCATCATACTTGATCCCATAATCAATTGTACCCTTTAGGTACCTCAGAATATGCTTTACAGCAATCAAGTGAACATGTCTAGGATCCGTCAGAAACTGGCTCAAGGTGTTCACAACAAAGCAAATATTTGGTCTTGTGTTCTTCAGGTGCATCAAGGACCCAATCATTTGACAATACATTGTGGCAGCAACTGACTCTGATGAAGCATCGCTCAATAGCTTCAAGTTCGATGCCATAGGTGTGGCCATGGCCTTGCAGTCCATCATCCCGAACCGCTTCAAGATCTCTACTGCATACTTCCCTTGTCCAAGGAAGATTCCATCCGCACTCTACCACACCTCCATGCCTAGAAAATAGTGCATCATACCCAAGTCCTTCATCTCGAACTCAGAAGCAAGCTTCCTCTTTGTATCAGTAATCAAACCAATCTCACCTGTCAGAAATAGGTAATCTACATATAGTAGGAGTATCACTGGATTGCCTTCCTCAACCTTGTAGTAAAGGTTGGAATCCACTTTACTCTTGGTAAATCCCAAACTAGTCAGGAAGCTGTCAATCCTGCCGTACCATGTCCTGGGTGATTGTTTCAAACCATACAAGGCTTTCTTTAATTTGCACACATGTGACTCCTGTCATGTGTCTCAAATCCAAGTGGCTACTCCACATACACTTCCTCTTGAACTACACCATTCAAGAAAGTTGTCTTGACATCCATCTAGTGTATCTTCCACTTCATCACTACAGCTAGAGAAAGTATTGTTCTAATGGAAGTGTATCTCGCTATAGGTGCAAAAGTTTCCTCATAGTCTATCCTTTCTTTCTGGGAGAAGCCACAAACGAAAAACCTTGCCTTGTATTTCTCTATGAAGCCTATCTGCAACATGTATGATCTTGTATATCCACTTGTAAGTTACAACAGACTTCCCTTATGGTCTTGGGACCACATCCCAAACATCATGCTTCATGATCGACTGGTATTCCTCAACCATGTCCTCCTTCCATTCTTTATTTTTTGTCACTTCTTTATAACTGGAAGGTTCTTTGTTCATTATGTCATATAGTAAGGCTACATAGCTGGTGTGTGACCTTGTCCTTTTTCTTTCTTTGTGTTCCTCTTTTGTAACACCATACCTTTCTGCATCTTGGATGAGCTCTCTTGACCATGCTGGTTTCCTCTTGTGAGAGTTCTTCTCACAGTGTGGATCTACAGGCTCTTATGCATATTCTATTTCACAATCCTCTTCTGGAATTGCTTCGTTCATGGTGGTATCTTGTATTCTGGGTACTCTTGGTTCTTCATTGTCTTGAACAAGTGGTTTCCTAGATTTGTTGTATGCTGATTCTTCATCAAAATTCACATACCTATTGATGTCAATATTCTTGAACCCTGGAAAGTAGATTCTGTATGCTTTCAAATTCTCACTATAACCCACGAAGATACCCTTCTTTCCTGAGGGATCTAGCTTTGTCCTCTTTTGTCTTTGAACATGTGTATATACTGGACAACCAAATATCCTGATATGGCTAACTTCTAGTTTCTTACCAGAGAAAACTTCTTCTGGTGTCTTGTTGTCAAGTATCCTATGTGGTCTTCTGTTTTGTACATATACAACTGTCCTTGTTTCTTCTGCCCAATGATGCATAGGAAGATCTTGGTCATGAAGCATTTCCCGTGCTGCTTCCATGATAGTTTTATTCTTCCTTTCTGCAACTCCATTTTTTTGTGGATTGTAAGGAGTGGTCAACTCCCTCTTAATCCCTGAATCAATGCATAGCTTCTTGAAGTCTGCTGAAGTGAATTCTCCACCATTGTCGGATCTAAAGGTCTTGATCTTCTTTTCAGTGTGGTTTTCTATCAAGGCTTTGAATTCCTTGAATTTGTTGAATACTTCATATTTGTTCTTCAAGAAATAAATCCAAGTCTTCATAGAGAAATCATCAATGAAAGAAACATAATATACATACCCACTCAGAGAACTGGATGACATTGGACCACATACATCAGAGTGGATAATTTCCAAGATTCCTTTTTCCTTGCTTTCACTACTTCGAAATTCCTTCTTTGTGTTCTTTCCTTTTGCACGTCATTTGCAAACACCGTCATGCTTTGACTGGATTTCAGGAAGAACTTCTTGTTGGCTTGGTTTTGCAACCAAGCTTAGTGCAATGGGCACCTATCAACAATGTGATAGCAGTTTCAATATAGAAGGCAAAAACGATTAAGAATTAAATCTAAATCTAAACTAACATGTGCATATAGCAAATAAATTTAAAAACGATTCACGGAAATAACAAGAAATAAAAGAATGGACGTTTTGTATTAAGATACCTCAAATGGTGAGGATTTGTGTTGAGCAAATCCAATGGTGAGTAGATCCAAGCTCCAATGGTCTCTTCTTCAAGATGCTGAAAATGGCCAAAAGTCTCATGAGAGATTTTGATAGCATGAGGATAGGATGATGGATGGATGGAAAGTGAGGAGCCCCTACCACCTTTTTATAGTTTTTGGTGGTGGAGAATACCATTATGGTTTTGAGGAAACCAATGGTATTGACCAACATGGTTTAGGTACGTTTTCTCTCCTTTTTCCTTTTTTGAATATTTTGAATATTTTTATTCCCTTTTTAATATTTTTGGGAATTCTGGACCCTTTTTGAGGGTTTTTTATGCTTTCTGAGGAAAAATATTCATTTTGAGGGGAAAAAGGGGTGTATTATGGTCTTTTGGTGACCTTTTGATGGCTTTAGAGGCTGAAATGGTGGAAAAGTGGACAAATGGGTCATGTGAATAAGGAAATGAGCTAGTGAGCACTTTTTGGGTGTTAACAGATTGCCCCCTGATGTGTGAGGGCAGGAGCCCATCGTATGGCTGATAGACATCATAGTTCTTTTGTCTTTTTCTTGGGGTTTGAGGAAGAGAAGAGACCGGTTGGAGACTAGATCCAAGGCCCTTGGAAGCTACAAAATAAACAATATTACATGGCCTCAATATGAATGAGGAATAATCTCTGGTAATGGACGAGGTGGGCATACCCATGTTCATATCAAGACATATACATAACAATTAGTCCCAAGAAGGGGGACCTGAAGAATACCTAAAAAATCTACTGGTACATCATGATGGTCCAAAGGAGACACTATTTTGGGATGTACTCATGATCATAACATGACTGATCTCAATAACTGATACACTGGAATAAAGCAACAACCATTCTGAACAAGGTCTCAGAAGGGTTGATGAACTGCTGAATCTGAAGGTGTCTAACACCTGTAGGGACTCAATGACTCTGGGTCAACTTTGAGGAGCATATGTAACTGTATACTCGAGGGAGTATAAAACTGGGGTACATCTGAATATTGTCGCCATGCGCAACCTGGATATCTATAGGAAAAATGTAGCTGGTTGTTTCCATGAGTAGACTCTCAAATGTGGAAGAGTCAGGTGGTATCCGGGGTCTTCAACAAATAACTAAAAGGACCAATACCTTGTGCGAGTCTCAACGATGTGATCAAGGTGTTGAAGTTGAGCATGTGAAAAACAACCATTAGGAGAGGCGCTGAGGACTCTTCTCGAAATGAGTCGTAGGCACTCATCATAAATGGTGATGAGTCCAAGACACAGGGACCTCTAGGTCTATCCTCTAGAATAAATCTGGTTGTCGTCGACAGAGGGATACCAACAACTAACAAGGAAATGATGTTTCCTTGATAGGAGCACGAGGTGTAGAACTGAAGTGTGGTAGTACTGATGGTAGGATTGACATACTTGTGGGGATGGGAAGTGACTGGGGTCATAGAGTCGGTGGACTCAAACTTCCTTTGTTCAGAGCATGATGACATGGTTGACCTAGCAGCGTAGGGAACTGACTTGTAGGTGTGGGGATCATAGCTTTTAAGGACTGAAGGGTATGTATTGAATCTGGGGGGCCAAGCTGATGGGTGTTGTCGAGGGATTCTCAGGGTGACATACTGCAGAATACTCTGAACAAAGGCGACCAAAATGGGGAGGTTGCCATATGAGTAGACGTGATCTGTTGTGGCGCCGAGAAATACCATTAGGTCCTTCTTCGTAGTTTTAATGAGATCCAAGAAGGGATAAAAGTGTGCTCTGAAATGGTACTATCCTGTGGATTTTGTGAGCCCAGGACTGTTCGTGCTCATGGGTGCTTTCATTTTTAAGGAGTCTGAAAACGATAAGAAGACTCTGCAGTGGTTGTGAGTACCGTCCTGTGGGTTTTTACAAGCGCAGGATGGTGATTACTCATGGTCGCTTTCATGTTTAGAGAGTCTGCAAGCGGTAAGTGGAATCCATTGGTGTTCTTTTTCATAAGTTAGTCTCCAAGGCCCGAAAAAGCATAAAATAGTGCAAATGGAGAACTCTTGTAGCCAATGTGACTAGAGTATTCCTTTTTCGTAATTAGTCTACAAGGTCCGGAAAAGGGGTAAACTTATACCAGGTAGACGCCCTTTCATATACGTTTAGCGAGTATGAAATGAAGCAAGGTTGCTCGACGATCTTTTCATTGTTTTAGGAGTTAGAAAAGAGCTTAACACAAACTCCCTAAGTACCTTTTTCATAAAAGGGATTGCTCAGCCCAAAAAAGGGGTAAAACTATACCGAACAAAAAGGTATTGATGAGAGCGAGAAAATGTCTCAAGCATCGTCATGAGTGTGAGATACTGAATCCGGTGACATAAAGATTGTCAAAAAACGGGCAACGGCCAATGTGGCACTTAAACTAAGGTGATGAGTGGCATTTTGAAAAAATGCCCGAAAATTATGGGGGTGAGAGCGAGAAATGATCTCAAGCATCATCACGAGCGCGGAAAACTGAATCCGACGATATCAAACTTGTCAAAAATGAACGATGGCCAATGTGGCATGAAACCGAGGCAACGAGGGGGGCATGGAAAAAAATGCCCGAAAAATCTAGAGGTGAGAGCGAGAAATGATCTCAAGCATCATCACGAGCGAGGTAAACTAAATCCGGCAATATAAGACTCGTCAGAAACGGATGACGACCAATGTGGTACGCAAATTGAGGCAACGAGGGGGCATGGGAAAAATGCCCAAAAAATCTGGGCATGAGAGTGAGAAATGATCTCAAGCATCATCACGAGTGCGGAAAACTGAATTCGGCAATATAAGACTCGTCAGAAATGGACGATGGTTGATGTGGCACGTAAACAGAGGCAACGAGGGGGCATAAGAAAAATGCCCAAAAAATCTGGAGGTGAGAGCAAGAAATGATCTCAAGCGTCATCATGAGCACGAAAAACTGAATCCGGTGATATAAGACTCGTCAAAAACGGAGAATGGCCGAAGTGGCACGCAAACTGAGGCGACAAGGGCGTGAAAAAATGGTCAAAAAATAGACTTGGCGAAAACAGGAAAAGGAAAGAACTATCATGAAGTTCTCGCTGTGTTGATTCCAATAGTTTGAGGAACATACGTCATATGATACTGCAATGGTTGTATGTTTGACTGCGGCGATGCAATCAGTAAATAATGAAGTCCAAAAGTAACCTGCGCGGATGATCTTTTGGGCGGTGGCCATGCCAGAGAAATGGCTTTTGCAAGCACTGCTATGGCAGTCATTAAGGACTTGTTCTGCGTCATTAAGGACTTGTTCTGCTTCATTATGAGATAGGCAACGTCGTAAGATGGTATCGATGCCATGTCGATAAAGTACATCCCCTAATAGGAGATATCGGGGTGCGTGGTGGCGTATACGATGGCATCCATCACGATCAATGTTGGGTCGAAATTTTTGTGTGAGGAGGTAGATTAAGATGTCACTGTACCATGGGTCATCAGAGGAAATGATGAAAATGTGGTCGTCAATGAGGTCCATTTGGATAGCAGGTGATGACGAAGAGGATGGGATATCTGTGATGAGTTGAGAGAGGGCTAGGGCCTTGGTGCTCTCTGGGTTTTTTAAAGTTAGGTCATATTCTTGCAGGATAATCACCCATTTAGCTACGCGGCCTTGAAGGAGGCGACGTGTCAAGAGGTAAACCATTGGATTGGGATTGGCTACAACCATGGTGTGGCTCAGGATAATGTAATGTCGTAGCTTTTGTATTAAAAAGACGATGGCGAGGGCCATCTTCTCTTCATGTGTGTATCAGAGGGGTCCGCCTGACAAGGTTTGGATCACATAGTAGATGACATGCTCTTGGCAAGTAGTATCTTCTTGGACAAGAACTCCAGATACGGCATATTCGGATGCTAAAACATAGAGGGTGAAATCTTTCGTCAAATCTGGAGGAGAGATCAACGGGGCATTCGTGAGTGCTTTCTTTTAGTCGATGAAAGTTGATTTTGCTTGTTGGTCCCATATGAAAGAGGTATGCAGACGTAGTAGTCAAAGGAAACCGTGGACAGTCATGGCATAGTTAGGGACAAAGCGGCAGAGGAAGTTGGACCTCCCTTGAAGGCTCTGAAGTTGTCTTAATGTACGGGGTGATGGTATGTATACAATGGCTTGGAATTTCAAGGGGTCTACAGTGATGCCTTTTTCTGAAATGACAAACCCCAGCAGACGACCTACTGTAATGCAAAAGACACACCTGAGTGGGTTCAAGCGGATGTTGTATTTTCGACAACGCAAGAAAACTTGTCGAAGGTCGTCTAAATGGTCAGATCGTTTCTTGGATCGAGCGGTGCGGTCGTCCAGATAAACCTTTATGATTCTGTGTAGATCGTGGAAGCAATAAGTCATGGCGTGTTGGAAAGTGGCTTCGGAATTCTTGAGACCGAAAGGCATGACGTGATAGGCGAAGGTGCCCCATGGGGTAGTGAAAGCTGTCTTGTATTGATCTTCTTTACGGATTTTGATTTGGTTATATCCGGAGAAACCGTCCATAAAAGAAAGGACCTCATGCCCCGCACATTCATCAATTAGTTGGTCAAGGAATGGTGTGGGGAAGTTGTCTTTGGGACAAGCGAGGTTGAGGTCTCGGAAATCAATACAAACGTGTATGGTGCCCACTTTCTTGTTTATTGGCACTGGGTTTGAAACCCAGGTGGTGTAGGAAATAGGATATATGAATCCTGATTTTTGGAGTTTCTCAATCTCAGCCTTAACAACTAGGAGCTTGGACGGGTGAATTGGTCGTTGTTTCTGTCAGACAGGAGGAACATTGGGCCAAGTGTCGATGTGATGTTCCACAATGTTGGGATCGAGGCCATGCATCTCAGTGTAAGACCTGGCGAAGACATCACGAAACTCTTGGAAGAGTTTTTTATATGCCTGAGTTTCCACTTGAGTGCATGATGCGCCTAGCGAGATGAGCTCAGGTTTTCCAGGTGTGGTTGAAATGTCGATTTGTATAATAGGGGAAATGTTGGACATATTCCCCTCTTCGAAGGCATCTGGTGCTGGGATGGGGTCTTTGAACCAATCAACCTTAGTTGGTAGAAAATCTTTCGATTCGACTGATAGTTGGTTTTTTGCGGTGGATGTAGATGCCTCAGGGAGGAAGTATGATCAATGGTGCATATCATCCCAAAGGTAGTCCGGTGTAGTAAGTGTTTCTAGAATTTTTTCATCAGTACGAAAGTAATCAAACCATAAATCAACGGGTTTTGGTTTGTACATGGTTGAAATCATATAGATGGTATTGATTTCTTCCGAAGAATATGATTTCGAAGGATAGATCTCCTCGATGAGAGGAGGAGATATCTCTAAGTTGGCATTGTTCATCTCGTATAAAGCTGCTTTATAATCTAGGAGATCAGGGCAGTGGTGTGAATAATGGCCATAAATGCCGCATATCACACAAGGGTGGTTTGTGCGAAGCGTTTTGTCGCGAGGTTGAGGAGGTGGCTTAAGTCTTATAACAGGAATTCCGGTGTCATCATCCAACATATTCATGTGTTCTTGGAGTGCAGGTAATTGTGGACATTGATAAGTGGCATGGCCTACGTCGTCACACAACGACAACTTAGGGGGAATGCAAATAGTTGGGGGGTTCTTAGCTACCTTGGGGGTTGCTGGGGGGGTGCGAGTTATGGGTCTAGTGTTATAAGTTTGTGGGCCTCTACCCCCTTTGTTTCGTAATGGAGGTGGGTCGTTTCTAGACGTTGATGCCGTAGTCACTGTTGGGGGTATGTTTTACAGATGAGTGACCGGAGGGGGTGGGTGGTTGGTAGTAGGGATAGGTTGTACCGGTTGTAAGATAACTGTCGGAGTCGGAGGGGGGCTCGGATCAGGTAAGTACCATATAGGTATCCCTAATGTTAAACCAGTAAGGTTCAGTGTAGCCATTACTGGCGAACTGACAACTCTAGAAAATGGGAACAAGAACGGGATAGTATGAATTAGCGTTGTGCCAATATGAGTAGGCACTATGGGTGTTTGTGGCAGTGACGAAGGCTGCTGTGTGTTGTGCGACAGGGTGCACAAATACGATGTTTTTGTTTTTGGTAAAGGTGGTGGGATCGATGGAAATGTGGAAGTCATAGGTGACTCAGTGTAGATTCCAGGACCAATTGACAACACAAATGATGTTGGTGCAGTTTGAACAGTTTGTTCAATCATTGGTAGCACATTTTGAGGGGTTGCAGGGGCATTAGGATCATAATATGTGAGTTGATCAATCTTGATAATTCATCCTTCATGTGGGAACATCATGAGGCGGAAAACAGATGAATCCATTGCTTTCATTTTTTACATATAGCTACGTCCAAGAAGGAGGTTGTAGTCGAGCTAGGCATTGATCACTTCGATGTCGATGAGAACTAATTTTCTGCCTAGTTCTACGGGTACGTTCACTAGGAGGCCTTGTGGTTGAGCTGAGCACCCGTCATAAGCTCGTAATGCCGTGGTGGATGGTTGTAAAGTGGGGGAGCCAAGTTTCTACCACACAAGGGTGGACATAACGTAGGTTGAAGCTCCTTCATCGATGCACAACAAGGTTTCGAATGTTTACTGATACTTGGAAGGCCAAATTTGATGGCAATCGAGGTTTGGCTTGGTCTAAGTCGAAAGCCATCATGTGTGTATCATTAGGGTCTACTCCTTTGATGGCGGATAGTATTAGTTTTCATTGTGTAGGGCATGTTTTTAGTACCTCTAAAGCAGACATAGCAGCAGGGGATTGTGCTAGGTCTTCCACGACGTTATAATTGGATGTTGCACGAGCATTAGGATTGTTGTTAATCCTTCGCAAAGGGATGCGAGGGATTTTAGGTCCTCCGTCCAATGACATATTTGGTATGCATAGTGGTTGATCTGGTGGAAGGGAGTTGGATGCGTTAGTGGGAGGAGTTTCTGGGGGTGGGCTATACTGATTCCTGCGAGTTTGGAGATTAATGTCATTGGATGACATCATTAATAAATGGTGTCTGCCTGGATCCGTATGCTAATAATCAGTGGCGGCATAGGTGATTTGCTGCTGAGGTGCAATAGATCCTTATGGGGGATCCATAGGGCGAGCATTTACTACTCCCTGGTTTGGAAATGGGTTTTGCAATATCATGGGTTGCGGTTGATTAAGTGGAGCTGGCTGTCCAGTGTGGCCCTGGCGTTGGGCATCGTCAGCCCAAAGCTTACGTGCTTTCTCTAAATGGGGGAAGTTGTGAGTGTAGTGTCCACAGACTCCACATATAGAACATGGATGGTTTGTTCTCAGGTTATTATTTTTTGGCTGTTTGGGATGACGATTAGGGTTCTGGTTTGGGGGATCAGCGTTGTTATTATTCGGGGGATTGGGAGGTGGTGGACCTTGATTATGTTTTTGGTTGTTACCACGGTTACGTCCTCTTCCGCGGTTTTGTTGTTCGCCCTGATTTCGTTGGTTTTTTTGATGTTGGGGCTGATTGTGTTGTGTGTACACTTTCCCTTGAGTAGTAGGAGGATTTTGGGGTGCCGCAGGTGCGTGAGCAGGTTGCAGTGGATAATAAGCTGGTGGGGTTGGAGGTGGTCCAGTTGCCTGCTGGGGTTGTTGGTAACCCTGAGCTATTGGAAGTGTTGGGTTAGCTGGTGTAGCTTGCTGTAGGTAATACATTGGTTGAACTAGTAAATGAATTGGGTTCTGAGTGGCCAGTTGGTTATAGTATGTGGGTGGTACATATGTCAATGGCGCTTTCCCATAGCAATGTTGTGGACAAGAGGTTCCATGAGTGTGATGAGTCTGATTCATTGGAGCGCACGAATTTGTTGCTCTATAATTAGATGTAGCCCTAGAGAGGTTTGGGGCATTTATGGTGCTCACCATGCTAAAGGGTTTATTTTGTGCCATGACTTGGCCGAGAATACCATCAATGGCATGTGATGCCCCCGGAGCGTCACCGCATGAAGAATCGCCTCTTGGGGCGTTTGGTATGATGGTGTAGAGATAGCCTGACTGGGCATAAATCAGGTCAAATTGTTGAGCTTTTAAGATAGCTTCCTCTTATGACTGGGGTCATTCAGAGGCTACATCTTTGGCTATGAGTGGTAGGAGTGATTTAAGAAACCAGTCCAAAAATATACGTTCATCTAGTTTTATCTTGCAAAGGCTACGACGCTTGCGCCACTCATGGATATGGTCGGTGATGTGGGTAGCTGTGTTTTGTCTACAAGACAACGGTATTTCAACTCCTGCATCATAGTGTACAGGTAGCTGAAAAAACTGAAAGAAAGTGGAGGTGAGGGACGTAAATGTATGGTGGGTCCCATGTGGTTGTTCAATGTACCACTTGGTTGTAGAGCCAGTGAGCGTTCGTTGCAACAGTCTTAGTCTAATGGAGTCATCCACTATGGAGTTAGATGAACACCATAGGTGAAATGACATTATGTGGTTTTGGGGATTCTCCCCAGGTTTTCCTTCAAACTTGGGGATGTCTGAGGGGAGCTTTGTAGGCATGGATGGCCATGTAGGGTTGTGCCTAATAGGATCATTGGTTAACTTGGCTAGGTCTGGTAAGTTCAGAATAGCCATGTATGGTAAACTAATAGATGGGTGTGGCGTGGTGACTGGGACATAACTATTAATGGTGGCATTATGTAGTGGTCCAGTAGCCCCTAAGGGTATGTTAGGTATTGAAGGTATATGTCCTCCAACCGTTGTGGTGTGAGATGGGCCAGTGCTCCCAAGTGCAACATGGGTTGCAGAGGGGTTAGGAATAGTGCCAGGAATTCCTGGGATCTGGGTTGTGGTAATGAGAGGGGGTGTGATCCCTATGTTGGGCATACCCATAATAGGAGGCAGTCCTTTGTTGGGCATACCTAAAGGTGGAGTGGCCCCTATATTAGGCATACCTAAAGGGGTTGTTGTTACCATGGGTGGCACAGTAGTAGAAGGGTTTGTGGATGTATCTCCAATAGTACTGGTGAATAGTGGGTCGTATTATGATCCAGCCATGGGGTTGGTTGGTGATATTTCAGTAGGGTTTTTATATTCAACCTCATAATCAAATGTGAAGTGAGGCGTGTCAGAATCGAATAACTGTGTGTTTGGCCGTTGATGTGCCGAGTCAAGGGATAGGGCTCTACGTCTATGACGTGTAGATTCAAGTGTATCGAACTGAGGGGGTTGACCCTGAAGACGACGAGATCATATTAAATTCTCAATGGTGAGAAATATGTAAAAATTTTAGTGTAAGGTGGTGATGTAAAAAACTCGAAACCCCAATGCAACAATGAGTGCAAGAGGGGAGTGAAAAAATAAAGTTTCTCAGGCCAACAACCAACCTCAAAAAGCACTTATTATAGCATCTGTGCTATAATAAGTGGAGGGATGCAACAAAATTGGTCAGAATACTAGAAGTCAAATAGTTCTTAGCATCTGTTACTAGACCAAAGGTGGGTATTGTATCATGCAAACACCTAACTAGAAGTATTGTGATTCAACAAACGATATTCTCTGCAAGGTGATGAAATCCAAGTCAGACAATATAGAGTGTTGCATCAACGGCTAGATATCCCCCTACCGGGAGGGACATTGGGTAGACAATCCTAAAGAGTGGCAAATAGGATACCCCGTTCATGACATGTTCGGTTGGGTGAATCTGTAGTTTGGTTCTATCGCCGCGGTACCCCCTCTTGGGTGTACATCGAGAACTTCGAAAGGTATCCTTCGATTACTAAATGGATTGCGGTATTCCACTTAGACTTCCAGAACTAGTCTGTCTACTTCAACCCTCCTAAGGGAGAGGCCTTCCCGATAAATTGGTTGATAACCGTGTCAAAATTATAAGGGATTTTGGTACCATAGAGGACAACCACTATGTCTCAAATGTAATAATTGAGGGGTGTTATTGGGACACCTATCCCCTCAAGTCTACCTAACTACAAGATTCTTTTAAGTGCTCCCCAAGTGGGGTTAAAAGTTTGTTGAGTTAAGGTAAATTTTAAGGCTCAGTTTAAATTATGTGGCAGAGTGCGTGCAAGTGTGGTATTTAAACTGAAACTGATTTTCCTCGCTTGGGCGATTGATTACAAATGAAAGAAAAGACGCTTCCAGTTTTTCAAAAAATAAAAGCGTTTTTGAAATGTAAATGCTTGAAAAAACTATTCAAAAATAATGGATCTTTGAAATAATTTAAAGGGAAGCAAACAACATAAATATTTCAAGAAATAAATGGATCTCTTAGAAAATTACTTGGGCAAATTATTAAGCATAAAATAGTAAAACCTTTGATCTAAATAGAATGCAGAAAGATCTTTCTTTCAATTACTGAATTTTTTTTAAAAAGACTTTTAATGGAGCATATATAAATAGAAAAAGATATAGTATGGCTATAAAAATGCAGAAAAATTAATGCTGTAAAATATGCTAAATGGGCAAAAAATACAGCAAAAAATATTTTCAAAAAATTGGCCGAATTCAAAATAAAGACATCGTGGGTTTGAAGGAAATGATCGCGATGTGCAGCGCGGGTTTCGATCGCGCAGTCGTGATGTGCAGTGAGGGTTTCGGCCGCAAAGCCACGATGTGTAGCGTGGGTTTCGGTCACACAGTTGCGATGTGTAGTGTGACAAATGGTCGCGAAGCCGCGATGTGCAGCGCGTAAAATGGTCGCGAAGCCGCGGTGCACCACGTGGAAAAAAGCCGCGAGGTCGCGATGAGCTACACGAATGTCAGGCTAAAAACCACCAGGAGAAAGCTGAAAACGGATGCCGAAAAATGAACCCAAAAATGGAAATTTTAGGCAGTTAATGGAAATAGAAAGGGCCAAGATCTAGAATAGCAATGGATCTGCTGTCTAAGATGGCATATCTATGAATTAAAATGATTAAAACTAACAAAAACTAAGATCTAAATAAAAAAACCAAGATCTAAGAATTCGAAGCCAGCGGAGTCGCCAAAAACTGTTGGCTTGGTTTTGCAACCAAGCTTAGTGCAATGGGAACCTATCAACAATGTGATAGCAGTTTCAATATAGAAAGAAAAAACCATTAAGAATTAAATCTAAATCTAAACTAACATGTGCATATAACAAATAAATTTAAAAACGATTCATGGAAATAACAAGAAATAAAAGAATGGATGTTTTGTATTAAGATACCTCAATTGGTGATGCAATTGACTTAGGCAAGAAAGCTGGTGTGCTCAGATTTTGAATACTCCAAAAATTGACCCCTCAAATTTGACTTGTGAATTTCGGATCTGCAGCTTCTGTCAAAATCTAGTTTTCAAACATCGATTTTTCTCAGGAGATCAATCCTATGCTGAGAGAACTCCAAAATTCCACTTCTGTCAAAAGCCCCAATTTCCCGCAGCAGTGACAGGCCAAAAAATGAAAGTGCTTAGAATCAAAATCTGTCTCGACAGAAAGATGTGCATTCCTTAGGATAGTCAGCCTAGCCTCTTGCTTTTGATGATCTATGAAGAGAGACCCAAAAATTAAGAATCCCTAGCTTCCGCAGCTGCACAGTATCTTCTTCTTAGTCTCGCTTTGATACCATGTTAGAATTCTGATAATTTCGTTCAAAATATTATCTAGGATCCTACTAAGAGAATAACATGCACAACATAACAATCATAGACCCAAGAGACACAATGTTTCCTCGGGGAAAACCAAGAAGGTGAAAAACCCCGCAACTTCCTCAGAGATAGAATGAGCACCAATACAAAGATCACGAAGATCAAACCCCAAAATATAGATTTCTTTAGAAGCTACTCCTCCTCCACTTGTGCGCACTCCTCCCTCTCAACTATGCGAGTTGGATGAGTGAGTGAATGAATAAAATGAGAGAGTCACACTCTCTATTTATACTTTAACATAACCTGCCTTTTACCCTAACTAGGACGACTTCTTTAAGGAGTCTAATAACCCTTCCACATAAATCATACATGGCCGACCCCACTAAGGTTGTCTAATAACCCATCAAATATAAGTTACGACACTTACAATGTCACTTGCGACACTTGCAAATACAAATGACGACACTTCCAATCGAAGGAATAATACATCTCCATTGGGGATACAATAAAGTACAAATGTAATACATACAATATACAAGTGAATATATTCCGAAGTTACAAATACATCAACAGTTTTTTGCTACTCCATATGACTCAAATTATGATATTTTAGAGCTACATGATCTACTTTACAATATAATAAAGGTTCTACATTAGTTTGAGAAGAAGGTACAAGAATTAGTGCACCACATTGCAGCTGCACAAGAAGTTGATCATGTTGAGTCCATTGATTCTCTTTGGGAAGGAGTTTGCACAGATCTTCTTTCCATCATTGATTATGTTTCCACATCATATTATATATGTTATAACAACAAGAAGAATTCATATGATGCTCCTCCATCATCAGAAGATGAGCTTCATGGAGCCTCTACACATGATTCTTTCCTACACCACATTGATGCACTGATGCATAATCATGACATTCACAATCTCTTCATCAAGTCTATTACTCAGAAGCATCCCATTTAGCTCATTCAACTACTCCAAATGAGGAACAATACAGTATGAAAAATTCCAATCATGTCCATTTTTGAGGGAGGGTTTTGTTCCCATGAGGTTTTCCATGTTTCCTCGTTTTACATGGACTAGTTATTTTTGTATTCAGGTGACCATAATCCTTGTTGCTTGGGCCCTATATTTCTAATATTTTTCTAATTTGCACCACATAAATTCAAGATTAAGGGGGGGGGGGGGGATGCGTTGGAGTATTAAAAAAACCACTTATACCATTTTTGACTTAGGATATAATTAAGTAATCATCTATGATTAATTTCCTGAGTTTTGACTAGGTAAATAGGGCCAATTTTGTCTTTTAGTGGGCCACTTGCCATCCCAAGTCACTAGGGAGCACTTGAGGATATTTTGGATATGATTTCATTGGATTCTATCTAATTTCTTTCCATTTCTTGTTTAGAAGGTGCTTTACTGATTTAGACAGCTTTATCTTATTTTTTCTACTTTCTATTGGACAAGGTAAAGCTAATTGACTTCGAAACTCTCTCCACTTGACCAATTGGACCTCCACATCATATATTCTATCCTAAAGACATCATTACATTCCATTTACCTCACTAATGAGCTTCCATACCATATTTAGCAAACTTGTGAGCATTTAGATAGTTTTGGAAACAACTTTTGCCACCTAGGGGGTTTTCTACGTTTGGTAAGCCTTTTCTTTTTGTCCTTTTCAACTTGCCTCTAAGGCATTCGATTTTCTCCATAGAAAATGTATTTTATATTGTAATTATATTGATGAATAAGATACATCTTCTTTTCAACAAATTATCTTCTTTATTCTTCTTCTCTCATTCTCAGAAATATTCCATGTGAAGTTGTCTTATTGAATCTATATCTAAGCCATTGAAAATCTCACATATTAGTGGATCATGCAAATATTGCTATTATAGTTTATCTATCCCCACCCTCTTTAGTCTGACAATTGAGAACAACTCTTGGTCACATAGGATATTATATGAAGTTTATCAAAGTATATGCCCAGATCACAACACCGATGAAAAAATTACTCAAGAAAGATGCAAAGTTTAACTGGAATAAAGAATGTTAGTAGAGCCTCGAGACACTCAAGGAGAAAATGGTTATAATACCTATTCTGGTATTTTTTAACTGGAGAAAAGGATTTCATATTGTTGATGTATATGTAACTTTGGAATGTATTTCACATATATGTATATTGTATTCCTATAGAGATGTTATTATTCCCCTATACGGAAGTGATTGTATTCCTATAGAGATGTTATTATTCCTATATACGGAAGTGTCGTCATTTATATTGTAAGTGTCGTAACTTATACTTGATGGGTTATTAGACAACCTTGTTGGGGTCGGCCCTGTATAAGTCATGTGGGTCAAAGGGTTATTAGACCACCCTATTGGGGGTCGGCCATGTGGTTCAAAGGGTTATTAGACCACCCTAGTGGGGGTCGGCCTAGTCAGCATTATGTTAAGTGGTTAAGTTGAGGCCGGACCTAGTTGAGTAAAGGTCAAGTCAAGTTAGTGTATAAATAGAGAGTGTGTCTCTCTCATTTTACACATTCTATTCTCTCACTCACACTTTCGAGAGTGGCACACTTGTGGAGGAGGAGGCTCTGCTACTAGGAGAAGACTATCTCTTGTATTCTGGTTGTATCATTGCTCTATCTATCTCTAAGGACGTTATTGGGGTTTTTCACCTTTATGGTTTTCCCCAAGTAAACTCTGTGTCTCTTGTGTGTTTGCATTATTGTGTCCATGATTGATATGCTGTAGATTTGTTGTACATGTTGTTCTCTCAATTAAGATCCTAGATCAAATTGAAGTAAATTCAAAAAATTAACATGGTATCAGAGCTAGCCTGAAAGAAGGCATGATATGGCATGTATGACACTTGTTGCACTTACGATGCTAGGGCTTGATATAGTAAAAAACCAGTCATCGTAGCACTTTCGCTATAAATCCGTTTTGGCAAAGTTTTCAAATCTAAAACTTTTACAGGTCGAAGATCAGATCCCCATGTACCGTGTGTCCAAAGGAAAACCTCTAATTCGTTGTACTTTGTGATTTATGATCTGTACAATATAGGGTTTCTGCATCTTCTAGATCTGAGTCAAAATCAGGTGACCTTGGGAACAAGGTCATAACTTGGGATAGGAAGCTCCAAATGAAATTTTGTAAAAAGTGACAAGTAGTACACAGACTGTGCTATCTTAGGAAAATTGTTTAGAGGCCGAAGTTGAACCAATGATACGTGGCATGCTATACAAGTTCACTCTCCTATATTATCCCATAAATAGGTCACATTGTGGACACTTGGAATAACTCTCTCTTAGAGAATCCAATTGAGGTCATACCTATCAAAATGGAAAGATAACAGGTTGGAATATCTTAGGAAATTTTTTCAGAGGCCGAAGTTGAACCAGTAACACGTGGCATGCTGTACAAGTTCGCTCTCCTGTATTATCTCATAAACAGGTCACGTTGTGACACTTGGAATAACTCTCTCTCAAAGAATGCAATTGAGGTAAGACCTGTCGAGATGGAAAGATAGCAGGTCAGGCTATCTCAAGAAAAAATTTCAGACCCTGTGGATCAAACAGTTCGTAGTTACACCAGAAACAATCAGGTACATATTTCTGTCAAAACAAAATTATTTTTGAGTACCTTCATTCATGGCTTCCAGAATTTAGGGATTTGGAGAAAGTTGGACTTTTTGTAATCAAAGACCAGGGCTGGATGCTACTCATCAAAATTGAAATTTAGAGACCAAGATCAGATTTTTTGGTTGGGCAGAAGGCCGGGCTTGATCAAACCCCAGTTTGGGACTTTGATCGGAAAGATGGAAAATTAAGGCTTTTGCAAAAATTGGAATTTTAGAAATCTGTGACCATGGCTGGAAGCTCCTAAGAAAAATCAAAGCTTGGAGTTTTGAATCAAATATTTTGGTTGGGTGAAGCTCCAGGAAAATCAAACCCTAATTCAGGGTCCTCCCCAGTGAATTCAGAAATCTAAAAGGCAATTTCGAGGGGGTGAAACTTTGCAGTTTTCAAATTCTGAATATACCAACTTGATCAACTCATCAAGGCACATATTTCTATCCTTTCGGAAGTTTGAAATTCAAAGTTTGAATTTTTGGGGTTTCTTTAACAAACCCTAATCCAGCTCCAGGTCTAGTTCTTGTAAATCAAGTGGATTGGGTTAATCCTAGAAGAAGATGGATTGGTCACCTGCATAAGTGAAGAAGTTCCTGTCTCAGAGGGAGATAAGGCTAAGGCCTTCCATAAGAAGATTACAAGCAATCTTGATAGGTATGGCTTATAGGTATGTTTCATGGTTAAGTTTATTATATGTTTGTCTTCATATCATTACAGTACAATCTTGATTAATTACTGGACTTGTCATATCACCTTAATAGAAGATATTCATTGATTAAGGTTTTGACACTTATGATTGTACTAATGCATTGTGATGTTGTATGAGGTTTATGTTGTTTTCTAACACAAAAGGTACACCAAGAAAGTCAAATCATGTTCTACTTCAAGAACATATGCTCATGGTGACATGAAGACAAAGATTCATCCATTGTCATGGATCACATAGAAGATCTACTTTCGAGGTATGTATAACTTGGTTCTATAATGGTTAACTTATGAGACATGTAGGTTACTAGCACAAATCACTGAAGAGAACCAGAAGACATTATGTGGGTTTGTTAGACATAACTAGCTAGCATGCTAATCCAGGTATGTTTTTCCTATATCAAGCTAGAATCCTACCTTGTGTTAGGATCTTATACTGTTGTGTTGTTGATAGAGATTATTCATGAAGTCATAGGTTTGAATAATCATGGTTGTATGCATATTATGTTTCTTACCATAATTGATGATATGACTAACCAGAAGAATCATGAAGGTATAGGTTTGAATAATCACGGGTTTTATGCATATTATATCTCTTATCTTGATTGATGATTCAACTAACCAGAAGAGTCCTATGATCAAATAAGAACTGATATGAGTAAAAGAAGACTTCCCTGAAACCTTGAATACTAATGTTTATTATCTGTGAATGATCATGAATATACATGTTTAAGATTATTGTGTTTTGATAGTATTAAGATTATACTAATAAATGTGTGATTATGTATGAGACCTCAAGGATAACACAATGATGATACTAATAAGCATGCATAGTGATTAAGGATGGATGTAAGTTCAAGGACAGGTAATCCAGGAAGCAAAGATCAAGAGGGAGAACACTCCAGTTGTTCCTGCAAGAAATCAAAGGAGCACACTTCAGTAGTTTCTGCAAGGATGCATATATTCAGAGGGAGTTGACCACTTCTCACAATCCACATAAGAATGGAGTTGCAGAAAAGAAGCAAAGACTGAGAGGGAGTCAACCCAACAAAAAAACAAAGATAAGTATTTGAATTGTCATTACTTGCATATTTTATTGTTTAAATAATACTGTTAAATAATGTATATACTGATGTTCCTAGAATTAGGTTGTGTATTATGCATATTAGAATAGTTGCATTGATGAACAGTATACTACTAATATGCATGGGTAAGTGGCCTATGGAACTGTACAACATTCCATTGCTACTTATCTAGACTGAAACCTCTTTGCTGACATGTTGGGAGTTGTGCACACCCTTAACAATGTTCTGGTAGAGATTGGAAGGCATCTAGAAAGTTGCGGGATATGGATAAATGTTGTATTGAAGCATTGGCTAAGATAATTGCATGACTGTATGACATATTTCTTTATGTGTAAGAATTTGTTCTGAAAACTATGAGATGTTTTCTAATCATACAATTTAACTTGTTTTGTAGGAAAGATCATATGCCATCACCTACAAAAGAAGAACTACAACATTTGTTTAGCAACAAAATTATCTATTGAAGATATTGAAGTTACCAGGATATGGGAAGAATGCCATGATCCGTCGATCATGAAGAATGATGTTTGGGATGTAGTCCCAAGACCTGAAGGGAAGTTTGTTATGACTTCCATATGGATCTATCAAGATCAACCATGCTGCAGATGGCATCATAGAGAAATATAAAAGTGATGAAATAGAAGATACACCAGATGGATTTCAAGACAGCTTTCTTGAATGGTGTAGTTGAAGAAGAAGTGTATGTGGAGCAGCCACTTGGTTCTGAGACACATGACAGGGAGTCATATATGTGCAGAACTTGGGTATGATGCGCCACTTTCTAGGTATGGAGGTGTGGCAGAGTGCAGATGGAATCTTCCTTGGACAAGGGAAGTATGCAGGAGAGATCCTGAAGAGGTTCAGGATGATGGACTGCAAGGCTATGGCATCGAACCTGAATCTTCTGTGTGATGCTTCATTTGAACTGGTTGATGTCACTATGTATCGTCAGATGATTGGGTCCTTAATGTACCTGACGAACATGAAACCAGATATTTGCTTTGTAGTGAACACATTGAGCCAGTTCCTGACAGATCCGAGGAGTGTTCACCTGGTTGCTGTAAAGCATATTCTGAGGTACCTAAAGGGTACATTTGATTATGGGTTCAAATATGATGCAAATCAAAAGTTTAACCTGTAGGGTTATGTTGATTCAGATTGGGCAGGCAGTGTTGCAGATAAGAAGAGCACTTCTGGGTGTTGCTTCAGTATGGGATCAGGTGTGATCTCTTGGTTTAGCAGGAAGCAGTCCTGCATAGCATTGAGTACATCCAAAGTAGAGTATGTTGCGACGGATGAGCAGGTTGCATATGTATTGACCAAGCCATTGGCCAGAGCGCAGTTTTGAGTACTTCAGAGAGAGGCTTGGTGCACTTCAGATCAAGGTTCCTTCCAAAGGGAAGTGATGAGTCTGGAAAATGTAGATACACATGAGCTTTTCTGACATGGTTGATGTGTTCTCCCATGGTCGTGATGTAATTGTTGAGCCATTCTCACATGGTGGTAGATGTGTTCTCCCATGGTGTAGATGTAAGGGCTGAAGCCATTTTTCACATGGTGGTAGATGTGTTCTCCCATGGTGAAAAAGTAAGGGCTGGAGCCTTCCCTGAGTGGTGGTAGATGTGTTCTCCCATGTCGGTGGTGTAAGTGCTGGATGATGTGCATCTGGGTTGTGATTCGTGGATGATGATATGATCTGAAGAGGATGATGCTATGATGATCAGGAGGATCATGGATGATTAGCATCAGGACGATGCTCCAGTTACTTCTCTATGTATGCATCATGTTGGATATGGTCAGTAGGATCACTTATATGTATGTACGCATCATGTTGGATGGTGGATATGATCAGTTGGATCATTTATATGTATGTACGCATCATGTTTGGATGTTGGATATGATCAAGTGGATCACTTGTATGTATTTTTGTATATGCATAATGTTGGATGCTTGGACCATGTATCTGTATATGTATCAGGTGGATACATTGTATGATCAGGTGGATCATGTATGGTGATATGTATCATGTATTTGTATTTGTATCAGGTGGATACACTATATGATCAGGTGGATCATGTATGATGATATGTATCAGGTTGATACTTGGTATGCATCAGGTAGATGCATTGTATGATCAGGATGATCATGGATGACGAGCTTCAGGATGTTGCAGTGATGATGATCATGTGTACATCAGGATGATGTATGGTGAGTATCAGGTTGATACTATGTGGCTATGGAACAGGTTGTGCAGATAAGCATGTAATTTGTGCCCTGGGAGATTTGCAGATAGTCTTTTGAGGTTTTTCCTATGGAATGTCATTTGTACCCTGGGATATCTGGAAAATGCTCTTTCGAGGTTTTGCTTGGGAGGACATATAATTTGTGCCCTGGGAGATCTACAGATAGTCTTTCGAGGTTTTGCCTATGGCATGTAATTTGTGCCCTGGGATATCTGGCAGATGCTCTTTAGAGGTTTTGTCCTATGGCATGTAATGTGTGACCTGGGAGATCTGATAGGTTGAGCCGTGTGCTCATAATCAGTCCTGGGATGCTCTTTCAAGGTTTTTCCATGACCACGTGTAATTTGTGCCCTGGGAGATCCGATAGGTTGAGCCTTGTGCTCGTAATCAGTCCTGGGATGCTCTTTCGAGGTTTTGTGGTGACCACATGTAATTTGTGCCCTGGGAGATCCAATAGGTTGAGCCTTGTGCTCATAATCAGTCATGGGATTCTCTTTCGAGGTTTTGTGGTGGGGTCACATGTAATAAGACCTGGAGATCTGGACAGGGTCAAAAAGGCCTCAGATGCTCTTTAGGGTTCTTGCTAGTCAAGAGACTCTTTTAAGGTTTTGTGATGCACGTAATAAGTCCTGAGATTTCACAAGTATGGCCAGTGATGACGAAGACCTGCAGGTGGTGGGCCTACATCCAGTATGAAAAAGGATTGGCTCTGTAGAACTTCCTATGACGAGTAGATTCAGAGATTGATTGAGATAGCAGTAGCAGTGACGATGATGATGACTCGATGACGATTATTCAGTGACGATGATCCAGAGAAGATGACTTGTGCTAGAAGACTTGTGTCGAGAAATACCTTCCTAGTTAAGAGGGAGTGTTGATGTATATGTAACTTCAGAATGTATTTCACATATATGTATATTTTATTCCTATAGAGATGTTATTATTCCTCTATACGGAAGTGGTTGTATTCCTATAGAGATGCTATTATTCCTCTGTATGGAAGTGTCATCATTTATATTGTAAGTGTCGTAACTTATACTTGATGGGTTATTAGACAACCTTGTTGGGGCTGGCCCTGTATAAGTCATTTGGGTCAAAGGGTTATTAGACCACCCTATTGGGGGTCTGCCATGTGGGTCAAAGGGTTATTAGAACACCCTAGTGGGGGTCGGCCTAGTCAGCATTATGTTAAGTGGTTAAGTTGAGGCCAACCTAGTTGAATAAAGGTCAAGTAAAGTTAGTGTATAAATAGAGAGTGTGTCTCTCTCATTTTACACATTCTATTCTCTCACTCACACTTTAGAGAGTGGCGTACTGGTGGAGGAGGCGGCTCTACTGCTAGGAGAAGACTATCTCTTGTATTCTGGTTGTATCATTGCTCTATCTATCTCTGAGGAAGTTATTGGGGTTTTTCACCTTTATGGTTTTCCCCAAGTAAACTTTGTGTCTCTTGTGTGCTTGCATTATTGTGTCCATGATTGATATGCTGTAGATTTGTTGTACATGTTGTTCTCTTAGTTAAGATCCTAGATAAGATTGAAGTAAATTCATAAAATTTAACACATATCCATGTCAATGCTTCATCTGTCGCTCTGGGAGCAATGCTTGCTCAACCAAGTGAGTGCTCCATCGACCATCCCATTGAATTTGATAGCAGGAAGTTGTCTATTGCGGAGAAAAAATATACTACGACAGAGAGGGAAGGACTTGCTATGGTTTATGAATTACAAAATTTCAGGCATTATTTACTATGGGGCACTTTAAGATGTTTATAAACCATTCTGCTTTAAAGTACCTGGTCAACAAGCCAGTGTTGGGGGTGAAGATATGCCCATGGTTATAGCTGTTTCTGGAATATGATTTTGATATCATTGTCATGCCAGGAAGGTTGAATGTGGGTCCTAAACATTTATCAAGGTTGGAGACAAGAGAATAACCAACTATTTTAGAAGACAATCTTCTAGATGCATATATCTTCTCGGTAAGAATGGTTTATGAATTATTTCAAGATACTGTGACATTTTTTTTCCACAGGAGCATCACCATAAGGATATATGACTACCCAGAAGAAGAATTTGGTTGTTAAATCTACGAACTACCAGTTGATAGTCGGTCAGTTGTATAAGTTAGGACCATATGAGGTATTGCATTGCTGTGTTTTGGAGTACAAGCAACCAATCATTCTAGCTGAAGCGCATGATGTAATAGTGGGAGGTCACTACATAGGAAAATATATAACACATAAGATATTAAGAGAGGGATTATGGTGGCCTACCCTACATAAATATGCGAAGGAATATTATCAAAACTATGGTGTATGCCAAATAATGAGGAAGCCATCAAGGAGATATGAAATGCCACTAATTCCTTAGGTTGCATTGTAGGCCTTCGATAAGTGGACTATTGATTTTTTGGGACCCATCAACCCACTCAGAAAAAGGACTAGTATGAGGTACATTATTATTCCGACAGATTATCTTACATGACGAGCTGAAGCTACACTAGCACGAGATTGCACTATTGCGACCGCTACAAGATTTCTGTTTGAGAATGTTCTCACTAGATTTGGTTGTCCCTGAGTTCTATTAAGTGATCAGGGTGCACATTTTGTCAATAAGACTATAGAGTCCCTTAATAAAGAGTTTCAGGTCTACCATCGGAAGAACACTCCATATCATTCACAAGCAAATGGGGTTGTCAAAGCATTCAATAAGATCCTAGAACATGAATAAAAAAAGTCTATAATGTGAACCATGACAACTGGGATTTGAGGATCCATGCAATATTGCGGGCCTATAGAATGGCAAGTAAGAGGTTGACAAGGTAGACACCTTTCAATTTGGTGTATGCACAAGAGGCTATGATGCTCATGGATTATATTGTCCCTAGTTTAAGAATTGATGCATTCACATGTATGTATGATATTGGTGCAGTCAAGTAAAGGTTGGTGCAGTTACTCCAGTTGGAGGAAGACAAATTCCTTGGAGGGTTACATCAACAAGTGAAAAATAATCAAGAAAAATAATGGCATGATCACCACATTACTAAGAATCACTTTCAGTGCGGAGATTTAGTTGGAGCTTCATGGAAACATCTTGTTTTGTCGGAGCTTCATGGAAACCCCAACTTGATATTGGGTCTAAGTTGTTCTGTCACGGGTATTTTTGTCGAATTTCTATGATTGTCAGTTCAAAACCCCAATTTGTCTTTCCGTCAAAATTATATTTCTATCACTCGGAAACCCCAACTTCTTTTTGTGTCAAAGTAATGTCTCCTTGGGGGAAGTTGGTGGTTTGTCGCAGTTCTATCTGTTGAATTTTTTGAGTTGTCATCTAGTCAAAGTTGCAGTTATTGAGAATTTATTGCTTCTTTTATGACGGGTTTAGTGGCAGCGTTAGTGAACTTTTTGCATTAATTTCCAAAAAGAATGAAGTGTGTGAATAGATCCACCGCTGACACCATCATCATTGGAAGATTGAGTACATTGAATTTTCCTTAGGAATGAAAAAGGATCGCACAAGGAGATTAATGTTAAAAATGCATTCCTCTCTCATTCGTCATTCATTGTTATCAAGTGATTACACTGTATTGCGTACATTAGAGCCGAGATTAGTTTGACAAGAGAGCTTCAAAGTGAATATTGTTACAATGAAGGTAGATTTGTAAGTTGAAAGTGAGGTTCAAGGATCTGTTGAAGAAGTTCCAATGAGGAGCTCTGTGTCCATTAGCCCTGAGCATCCATAAGTGATTTCTTCATAGATTCCCATGAATGTGCCAAGGAAAATATGCCATACCAACTATCCAAATCCAAATCCAAGAACAAAGGAATTTAATGATGCCGGAGAATATGCGTTTGGCTCTAGATCGATGCTACTAGAATATATCCCACCACAACAAGCAGATGCAAAACATGTCAAGTTACCAAAGAATGTGCAGTATTTGTTGGAAACTGTGCTAGTTCTGAAGGGTGTCATGGTTTAGGGTGACATTCTGAGGAACATTGAAAATCTCTCCTATGCGGACCATGAAACCGCTAGGTTTCCTTAGTTCAATTACATGCATTATATGCGAACTGTTGTGATAGAAAAAGGTCATCCAGTAGAGCTAGAACCATTGCAGTGGGATCTCACACTGAGGAGAGCCGGTGTTTTATTGTTATTACATCTTCCAGACTTCAGTTGCACTACAGAAGCAAACGCATGTGTGAAGCAACTACTTCTCTATTTGCATGGAGGGTGTCTATGGTTGGAAACCAAAGTGTCCATAGATACTGAATCAATCACCAAAATCACAGGGCTTCCTAAGGTTGGGTTGGACCCATCGCAATACTTTGTGAGTAAGGAAAGAGATTGTGAGCTCATGACTAGGATGAAGGAAAACTACAACTTGTCGAAGAGCAATAGGGGGTTCAACGTGGCCTCCATCAATGACCAGGAAATACGTTTTGCTTTGAATTTAATGGCCACCAAAATTATACGGAACGTGCGACCGAACCAATTCACTACTTATGTCATTACTGTGACAGAGGAGTGTGCCGTCGTAGGTCACACCGCCGCGGGTCGAAGTTACACAAAAGAAAGAAGGACAGGACCAGATATTACCACATCCTTCCACTGAGGGAGTGGTTAAATTTCTACCTATATCATTAAATTTTGATGATCCGAGCACTAGTGTACAAATTCCGAAGACGGGGTATGCAGACCTAAAGTTGTCTGCATTACCACTCTACATGTTGCACAAGTTGCAGGACAATATTTCCAAGGAAGTGAATTCCAGATAAAGTTCTCTTTTGTATCTAATGAAAGGTTATAAGAATCAGGAAACTGTGTTAAAGGACTTGACTACTGAGCTTTAGCAGGACAAGGACCTACTTCGATAGGATAAGGATATATTTAAGGAGTTTGTCGAAGTCGCATGCCACATAGTACCTGAAACAGATATTATTGAAGAAATGAAATCTAAGGATAAGCTACAGCGCTTGGAATATGCTATAGTGGAATACTAGTAGAAGGTATAAGATTTTGAGGATAAACTCGTGCCGAGTACCCCACCCGAAGTAACTGAGCAGCAACATGTAGAAGTTCAAGAGGGCGTTGAGAGTATTCAGGAAGAAAAGGCCTAATGCATGAAAATTTATGAGGAAGTGTCGTAGTTCTAGGATGCATTATTTGAAGATGCTGAGTTAGAGGAGGTCACCACCAAGATTGGGGATGCTGAAGATAAAATGAGCAATTTACATGAGTAGTTGAAGAATATTCCACTAGTCTAGAGGATGAGGATAGCTGCTGAGAATAAAGAAATTCAACATGAAATCAATCAGTTGAGACTATAGCATAGGAAACAAATGGAAAGGGTGCAAGCGTTGCAGTTTAAGGCAGATAGGGTATCCGAAGTAATTGGGAGTCAACATATTTCCATACATTTGGAAATCACTCAGACTGTCGAGGCGAGCACTACACATACTACTGTTGAGCTGGTCGAAGATATAAACAGAAAAATAATGAAGTTCAGTAATTGGTTGAAGAATATAGGAATGTTTATCAGGTGTTTCTATTGAAGCTACAGGAACCTGGTTCACAACCCTGAAGTGGCTCGAAACGAGCAACATGTGAGTGTTGGGGGCCTATTGGGCCTATCTTTTTGGAGGTACCATTTTTTGAGGATATATTTTTGGTATGGATAGATACAAAGCAGAAGTGGTTCGACAAAGTGGTAAACTCTGATGAAGCGGTCGAGAAATAAGGAAAAATGGTTATGTTGATCAAGTCAAATGGGAGGAGTTGAGTCAATTAGTTAAGATTGGTCCACATTGTATTAATGAGACAATTAGTGAATTAGTGGGTTAGTGGGAGAGGGGAAAGCTAAGTGCGCCCTATAAATATATAATAAGAGGGAATTGTTGGGTTGGTTTCTATCATTGCTATTATCAGTTGATGTTATAAGAACATATTTTTGGGTATATAATGAAGCATGATGCTATGTATGTCGAAGCTATTTTGAAGAATTTGAGTCGATGATCTGCAGGCTGTGTGTGAAGATCCTTTGTAAGTCATGAAGAAATATGTAAGTCATAATTGAGGTGCTTATTTGGCCGCGACTCATAATAAAAGACAAGTGCTTCCATCTTTTTTCCCAGGATGGGTCATGGTTTTCTTATTCGATGTGATATGATATGTGTTTCTTTCCTTTGAATGAATATTTAGATGAAAGCCTGATTAAGATAATTGTGAATTATATGAATGTGAAATATAATCTAAGTTATATCAATCTGATGATTATATGGGTTCTTTCGAAGTGAACGGTGTGTCGAATATCTGAAGTTGTCGATGTTATAGAATAGTTGATGTATTGGGGTTTTTCAATGAACCATCTGTCTGTTGAGCTATTTCCCTTCCATGCTGCAAAAAAAGGGTTTCTACAGTTTCCATAGGTACTTCGGGTGGGACTTCATCTGCTTTGTAGGTGTTGATGAAAGTGATTAAACTCCCTTTTGAGATGACATCTGTGGTGGTAGTGTTGGTTAGTGCTTTGTTGAATGTTTGAACACTGGTCGAAGTAAACGTGCACCAACATATCTAATGTTAACTTTTTTTAACTCATGCATTGTTGATGTTTTCTTTCCTTTGAGCTCTATTAAAAGGTTGGGAATGAGCACTCAAAAGGGAGAATCCTATTTTTTCCATTTTATTTCTATGAAAGATGATAAACACACCACTTTCCAACTTCTTGCAAAATTTTTTAATTATGAAGTTGTGACTTCTAGATTGGATGCCTCTACAGAATATGGAACAAACAATGCATTACCATCATATCTTGGCGTATTGTAGCCACACATAATCCATCATCATAATATTCATGTTCTTTCCTGCAAAGTTTACAACCAAATAAGGTCTCCAAACATGATACAAAGTGAATCTTATGTGGAAATGTTTTATTAAGATGAAAGTTTCATGGTTACTTTTGAACTTATTGCAATGGCATTCTATACCTCCTGGGATTATGAAGAACATTTCGCTAGAGTTCACTATAGAAGACTACACAAATCATAAGGAGGTTTTTTTATATACATGGACAACCTTTACTTATAGATATCAACCATCTTCAGGACCAAGCAATGATATTCAACCTCATGGTAAATGGAGAGTGGGACCAACACATTTATATTTTGTTATTTGTATAATGGGCTACATCCTCGTTTTCAGGTGCACTTTTCATGGAATTCACACCATTGGGATCCTATCCATGGTTTTTATGGATCAAGGATGAGGAATGGTGCACCCCATTTTGTGGGGCACGAGCACTCCAAATAAATACATGTATGGTAAATTCTACATGGGAAATTTGTGGTGTAATATCTATGGTGAAAATTGTTATTAAATATAAATGAATATTTTATTTCTTACATCTAGTCATTTCTATCATGACATAGTAATGTTGTGTTTTTCTTTTCCAAGGAAAAAATATTTATATTTGATATTTCAAAGTTTGAAATCAAGATATACATTTGGTATCCTATGGGATCTTCAAAAGATAATTATGTTATGTCATTAAATTGTCCTATAAACTACTTATTACAATCTTCCAAAACCGACAAAGCATATCCTATGAAAGTTTGAACTTCTTTAAAACATAAAAGTAACATACCTCAAAAATTCAAATTCAAATGCACATTCTTATCATGCATTTTTATGCTCATGGTTCACATTTTACATCAAGTGTCTATAAACGTAAAAAAAATGTTAATATTGCACTTTTCATAACTTGACTGTGAGCATATGATGTTAGGTTATATAAAATTAAAACAAGGATAATCTTCTCAATATATCTAGCTATCATATTTCCAAATCCTTTTACTATAAACATTTAGTAGAAGGGTTTGGCTTGTGTTTTTATAAAACTAGGCAGGCATTTCATAAACACAAGACAACCATGAAGTGTTTTTGCGCAGCATGCACTTTTTGAACCCAAATTTAAAAACTAGATCTACAAAAAGGTGGAAAATATTGAAACACAAAATTTTAGATTGAAATCACTCAAAAAGACCCAATATGGGTTGGGCATTCATTTTACCGAACTCTTTAAAATTGGGTTCAAAACAGAAAAGTTGCCACTTTGTCAAATTAACCGTAGGCAAATGAAACATAAATTTAGGAATCTAAAAGTGTTTTTTTCAACAATATATCTAGCTTGAAGACCATGGTCTCACTTTCAATTAATAACCTATGCATATACTATGACATGCATTTCCTAAGCCTTGTTTTGCATATTTTCACTTTTTTTTACATAACAACTTAGGAATTTAGTCATTAGTTTTGAATTTGACAAAGATAGTTAGAAATTATACATAAGTATATGTTTAATACGTATAGTATGATACTCTTTAATATAATAAATTCATCATATATGCATAGTTATGTTTATTGATATACTTTTCAACAAATATACATAACAGTCTAGAAAGTTAACAATATCCAAACTGAAAACTTGTGTATTGTAGGAACATAACTTTGAATTCAGACGAAACTAAAAGAGATTATTATTAATAATACATATATAACTTTAGTTACTTAGAAATAATATCAAGGTTCTCTATGTGTGCAACCTGCAAATTACATTTCTATAGGTCTACTTATTCAAAAACAATCTCTATTATTTTCCAGAATTCTTATCATTTTAGCCATGACTTCAATAATAACTATATTACTCACACAAACCAAAAACTATTGAAAAATACCAATATAGTTGGTATCTACAGATATTGTTTCTTACATCCACAAATTCTAAAGCCCCAAATGTAAAATGCATGTAGGGAGCATAAACAATGCACACATGAGGGTGAATATTGATGTCAAAGTTGTTGAAAAGTGTAATAACGTATGTTGCATTAAATCATATTCAGGGTTTAAACTATGGACATAAGCAATAATATGAATGTTTTATCTTCCATAATTTATTTTTTTATAACCATCATGTACTATTTATGAATGATTTCCTCATATATAAGTCATACTTGTAGTTATTAGTAGTAAAGCCAAGTTTGCGTAGTATAAAATTGAGTGAAAAAAATTCAAAATTATGTGTAGAAAAATACACGTAAGATTCTCTACAAGTGACATTTTATAAAATTATTACTAGATACCTAAAAGGTAGATATATGGCTAAAAAAACCTCTCTCAAATTTATTGGATTCTATGTACAGTGTTTACATTAAACCTGCCAAGTTGGAAATTTTAGTATTGTTGAGCCCAGAATTGGCCCCTTTTAATCATCCTTGATCACCTTTCTTTCCCCTGTCCTACACCACTTATCATGTTAATTAGACCTGTTGTCCTCACTTTATTCCCCCAAGCTGCTAAGGTATGACTGATCATTGCTCTATCTTATTAATGCTTATGATTGTGATAATTAAGGCTGTTTATCTCTCAATTGTGTTAACATGTTATGATTTATGAAGGTAGTTTGAGATAAGTGGACTACAGGAAGGTGGGCTGAACAAAGTCTTGAAAGGAAGGGTGTTCACTGCTTAAAAACGATCCTCGGGGCTCGGATCATCGATTAAGGCACATGGTTCCAATGTAACATCCTAGGTGGAACTGTGACAGGGCATCTATAACATAATGCACTATAATTGGAGATATTTAGTATGTCGCTACTCGAGTATAGCTGTGATCTGGAAAGATCGCCACTCCTAGGCTAATGAACAGATTTCTCACATTTTTATGTCTCTACTTTGCCACGTATTGTAACAGCTAGTGTTATTTAGGGCGCCTAAAGATCAGAGATCTTCATGGCTTTTTGTTAATAGGATCGGATGTTACAATCTGTATGTATAAATATGGGGAGCTGCCTCGACCCATGGGGTTGAACAACGAATAATTTATTCATTGTATTAGCAGTAAAAGCAATTGTGTAATCATTCTTCTGTTAATATAAGGAGTTACCTCTGAGTTAAAGGAACTTTGCGTTGTTCATCCAGCATCTCTGTGTGAAGGCTGGCCCCGTCTTCCACAGAGATTGCTGAGTTAAATTAGGTGTCTTCAATTTCATGTTGTGTGATGTTTTGTTGATGATATCTCCTTTGTACGTAGCAGTAGTAATTGTGGTGTGGATTTCCAGTATAATTAAGATTATATTTTAGTGAGATTGGCAAGTAGTACAGAGTGACAGTCGACTGAGTAAGAAACTTTATGCAATTCGTGTGACAGTTGTACACAGCCTTGTTCATCTTGCAGTTAAGTTGTGATCCCATGAGCCTTTGCAATTTATCTTTCCTATTATGATTGTTGATTTTCATTCCTGTAATTCAATTTCTTAGAGAAGCTGAACTCAATCCTTTGCAACTGAATTTCTAGATTAATATTCAGTTTCTGCTTATGGTTTTCTAGAGTGATCAGATTGAAGAAGTGAGTTACTTGTTCTAGGATGTGAATAGGATTTCTTTTTATCTGCAATTGTCTTTGAATCTTAATTTATTTCTTGTTGATGCATGGTAGAAAGGAATTGAAATTATAGTATTTAGACAGCAACTGGGATTACACATATTTTTAGGATGGACATAGTTGTTAGAGGATAAAAGTATTCAATTTTAGTGATTTGGTGTTTAAGCATAGATTGTGCATCTATCCTTTGAAATTAAATACTTTCTTGGGTTGACAATAAATCTCGTCTGCTCTGTATGATTGGAATAATCTATCTGCATATAGGGTGCTTGACATTTTGGCGCCGTTGCCGGGGAAGGATAAAAATTAAACACTAATCATTAGTTGCATCTGGTAATTGTTTCTAGTCAGTCTTTTCTTTGCTGAAATGACTCGGTTCGCATGAATATGAGGAGGATAAAACGCGATCACCTCCCAACTCCCAAAACCCCACAAAATACTAACAGCGCAGGTGGTTCCGGTCGTGTTCGAGGACCACCATTGGGTAGAAGGACATTCATCGACGATCTTATTGACAGAACTGATTCATATGCTAGGGCTCGTCATCAAGAAACTCCTATCAAAAGAAACCCTGTTGATCCTGGGGCGCCAGTGTCCACGGTGGAGAATACACGAGCAGCCGTGACTCCCTTGTATATCCCTGTCGAGGAAGACACAGCTATTACAACTGGACTTGCTGTTGCAACTGAGAAAGACGCAGCTGTTACAATTGAGAAAGACGCAGCTGTTACAACTGAGAAAGACGCAGCTGTTACAACTGAGGAAGACGTAGCTGTTACAACTGAGGAAGACGCGGCTGTTACAAACAAGGAAAAGAACGCAGGAACGAACGAAGAAGAGGAAACAGAAGAGAAGATGAGTAACAGACATAAGACCGACAAGGAAGAGGCAATGGTGAAAAACTATCATCATGAAAATTACTCCCTACCAGAAGGAACGACAGCTACATTACAATTTTTGATTCAACAACCAGAAGGGATAGCTCCTATGAAGAACATCTCACCATCGGTGTTGCCTCACTTCCATGGAAGGGCAGCAGAAGATCCAGATGAATTCCTTTTTGAATTCGATATCCTCTGTTGTAGCTATGATTATGTCACCGATGCCCAAAAGATAAAACGTTTTCCTGCCACCCTGAAGAACAATGCATTACGATGGTTCATGAGCCTTGGGGGAGGAACCGTTGCTAATTGGGATAAGATGAAACAAGTGTTCCTGGAGAAATATCAGGAATATTTCAACACCAAGGAAAAAAGAGAGGAATTATTCAAAATGGTGCAGAAGGAGGACCAAAGTCTGGAGGAGTTTGTAGAAAGGTTGTTGCACAATGTGCAAAGAGCTGGGCAGACGAACATGGGGCTGGACGTGCTCAAGATAATCTTGCTTCGTGGGATTAGGGATGATTGTTTAGACATGTTAAAGCTGCTAGGAAAGGGAGATATCTCCAAAGAACCTTTTGGGAAGATTGTGGAACTATGTAAGAGATACTCCAGGGGGTCTTCCAGGAACAATAAGCGGGATAAATGGGATAAGCTGGAATGTGATGTCTTCGATAGAACTCAGAAGTCATCCAATGGAGGAGCTACACATGCAGAAATAGGAAATCTCCTTGAAAATTTTAAAACAGAAATGAAGAGCTCCATCTCTTCAGAGATTGATGTCCTGAAGGCAAAACAAAAACAGGCAGTGGAGGATCTCACACTAGGTGTGTTCTGTCCCCGATGTAGAAAGAATCATCCGCTGAAAGAATGCCCTCTTAACAAAGTAGAAGTATGTCAGCTGTGTGAGCTGAACCATGACATGAAGGAATGTCCCACACTTCCCCAAGTGAAGGCTGTTCTGCAGGCATCAACTCCAGAGGTGGAATCAACCTATTTCATTGCATAGAAGAAACCTTGGCAGCCTCGAAATCAAGGTATGCCTCTGGACTCGTTTCCATTTTTGAATAATATGAGCAATTGGAATAATAACATGCAAAATGTGAATACACAATTCCCTTCAAATTATGCTCAGTGGAATCCTCCCCAACCTACAATGCAAAATTAGAACTCATGGAGTCCCTGGACACAGCCACCACATCAACCTACGTCATGGTCTCCTGGATGGAGGAACTTCCATCTTGGGAACCAGTTTCCTCAACCACCTCCACCTTAACAGTCACCATATTCTCCTCCATACCCTCAATTTCCTCAATATCCTCAATACCCACCTCAGCAGTCGCAGCTGCAACTGCAGAATAATCCTGTCCCTGCAGTGCCCCCCCTAACTGGAAGGCCACTGAAGATCTAGATTTTGAAATCAAGTTTTGTAACCAGCTCCTAGCAGTTGTTTTTCCTTCTTTTTATTTCAATAATAAATGAGTATCATTATGCTTTCGTTATGCTAATTTTCTGCATAATTTTAGTGATTAGAAAAATGTCTAACAGCATAAAGTGCACCTACATATAGTAATTTTAACAACATACATATAATTGTAATTTCTTGCATAAGTTGTAATTTTTCTAACTACCAGTAGAATACCTGGACCGATGTAGGTTGTAGATTGCCCCTATCCACTTTGTAGATCCTTTGGTCCAAGCCTTAGTAACCAAAAATAGATGATCCACCCTGCCGACCAGCTCTTATCATGCTGGCCCTAGGAAACTGACGGGTTTCCTAGCCCCCGAGCTCACAAACCAATAATCCCGACAGCATCCTTCCTTAGTACCTTTCCATAGTTCCAGAGTTAACCCCACCTCATTCTTTTGAGTTTCCCACCTCCTCAAAGCTTCGAGTTATCCCCCTCCTCGGCATTCCTCCTTCTCATCAAAATACTAAGTGTACTTATCCCCTAAAACCAACCCCCCTCATCTTCGTGAACCATTGTTTTATAGATCCATTTTCCTCCTCCAAACTTCATTCTCACTCCACCGCCTTAGCCCTCCAGGTTTTTTTTTGGGATTCTTAAACCATTAATACCATCACACTCATCAAGGATAAAATAATAATTAAATATGCTTGTCAGATTTCTTGTTTTTCTCGAGCAGTGAAATAATTCAATTCTAAGAATAAAATAATATTTAAATATGCTTGTCAGATTTCTTGTTTTTCTCGAGCAGTGAAATAATTCAATTCTAATTAAGGTTGTCCTTTTGTGTAGATTTCCTATTGTTCAGAAAAATAATTAAATAAATAAGCATGACTTGCCTTATCTAAACATATGGGACAAGTTAAATTGTATCGAATTTACCCCACCGCTTGATCTTTAAATGTAGATAGGATAATATAATAAATGCAAAACTTGAATTTACACATGGAGGACATTCATGTCTTTATTACTCAACTAAATCTTGATTCGAAATGTTGTTTGATTTATAATTAAAGTTTAAATAACAATATAATATGGAATATAATAATATGACTCACTTTCAATTGTTTTTAATAATTTTGGTTCCTTTTTATTATTCACATAAAACAATCGTGATAAATTCATCCATTTATGCAAAACATTAAGCTATGTTTATTTGACAACGATTATAATAACAAATAAGATTATGCATGTTAATAACAACATTAATAATACTAATAACAATAATAATATTAATATTAAAATATTTAATGATAATTATTTTATAACATTATGACCTTAAAGGTTATAAACATAACATTGAGTTACTTCTAACCAACATAATTTGACTGTTCAAAGAGAAGTACAATTATGCTAGAACAAACAACGCCAATTGTGTAAGCTAAACAGGGACTATGTTAAATACAACACTATCCCCAACGCATCATAAATGATGTTAGGCTCAACACTATTTCCAACAATTAGTTACTAATGTATGTAATTAACAACTAACAGACTGATCCATTTATGCATTTTTACATTATTAACAACCATCATTTGGACTTCACTAATTCACGACTCAGTCTTATCTAGAATTCAATCACAACCAATAGTTATCACATTAATACTAGTGTACATGTACAAGGTGTGCATCCGTGGCCAGCGTATGCATAGACTGTACTCGTACTATAAGAAAACATCATTTCCCTTATGCATATATATTAACTTCAGCAAAACAATGATTTGTACTGACATAACAATCATACATACAAACAATCACAAATACTTAACCCATTCAACATGCATAAATCATAATCATTTTAGCATCATTAAGCATTGATAATTATCCAATTAAGTTGTAACATTTATGTTTTCTAGATTTACCATAATTAATCAATCAATTATTTTTAAGGAAGAGGAACCTACTACCACTAAATCAGGATCAAGGGATACCCAACCCTCAATAGTACTAACTAACATATCCCCCCACCCTAACCTACGTCCGCATCCTCCCTATCCTTCCTCTGCTAGTACAAAAGTGGATGTCAGCTATACTGACCTAGCCACGTAGAACGTGAGAGCGGTAGCGTCGGCTAACTAGCGGACCTAACCTCTCCTAGCAGGCATCCGACCATCGTCATCACAACAACTTGGGGAGCGTGTCTCAGCACGGCCCTCCCACGACCTCGGGTATCATAGAAACATAGGGTGGGAAATACTTCCATCCCTCTCAACATACCGGGTCTACGCCCTTATCAACTCATACTTTGTTGCTCTCGAGATTATTGGTTTGTGTCATCGTATCATTAACTTTGGTAACCAAGGCTCTCTGCAAAATAGGTACTATACCATACTTCGTATCAGGTATCCGACTATTACATAGCCCCGGTGTCTTGCAGATTAGTACTTTGCAGCAATAGATTTATAACAATATTTCCATTCTATCATCGTCTGATCCATATTGTGAACATCATTTATTTCATCACATAAAATCATTAAATCGATCACAGCATAAATACCACATCATATATATCACATTTCATCCAGGACGATTATTAAACATATACTATCATTATGAGAATCTCGTGATAACTACAACATAGTAACCACATAAACCAAATAACATCATGAAGATGGTAACATCATAACATCATAACCGTAGTATCAGCATGGGCACAGTAACATCCTAAACATAATAACAACATATCATCATGTCTAACATGCCGAGAATATAGTTCACTTTGTCTAGCTGAGTCGAACAGATAATAAGAAAATAAAGTGAAAGGTGTCTAACTCATAAACACGCCTAGTCAAAATATGGGGCGTTACATACACCCACCCTTCAGGAAACTTCGTCCCGAAGTTATGGTCATAATAATGCAGGGAAAATCTTGATGCCTAACCTCTTCATTCTTGCAAGTAGAAGGTGTTGGCCATACTTGTCCTACTTGGCTTTGACATGATCAACTATGCCGATATTATCTTATGTTTCTATATCTTTAATACCGTAATATGTATTCTAATAATTAAAGAGACCTTTAGATTCATCCTTCTGTAGAATCTCAATATTATATTTAGAATTATTAAAGGTTATAGTCAGGTGCTATCCTCCTTGGCTTTGTTCTCCTTACCCCCTTTTTTTTTTTTTTTTTTTTTTTTTTTTAAATATCCCCTTGGTTATACCATCAAGTGAGGTTTACTCGTCACACTACCACGTTTTCATCACACGCATGTATTTAGCATGAAGTAATCATTAAGGTTATCATATCTCTTGTAGGGAAAGAATATCCACATTAACCAATCCTAATGCCATACATTATTATTACCCTAGCGGAAATAAGCAATTTGTATCTATGATAACCAAAAGTAATATAACATTAACTTAGGATAACTATCATTGTTTACAAGGTTTTTGTGACAATATCTTATCAGAATGAAAATGTTACCAACTTTGTTTATTGTTCTCTTCTTTTATATGCGATATTATTGGAAGGGGAACCATTACTTCCAAATAATTTATAGCTAATTTGTTCTCGTAATCTAAGTTTCCTATACATACGCTTATTAATCTACATGGATCTTATTGATACTTACACACATTATGCATTATGACTACTTCATATGATACTAATGTGAATCCAACCTATTTATGTGGCATCAAGCCTTGTTCCTATTTTGCGAGATGTTGATGTCAACGGAGACATATTTTCCTTTCTTCATAATGTTATAATTCTTACCTTGTTAACTCTCTGTAAAGAAGTATTATTATTATTTTTTCTTTTTTCTTTTTCTCTGAGGTGACGATTCATTTCCTCCATCCTATAATAGGGGTTTAAACATCGTAACTTTATTTATTGTGATGCACATCGGTTACTATTTTTCCTCCATCATTATTCCATTTATTATCATTACTTCTCTTAACCTCGTATATGCTTACTGAGGCTAACTTATTAGTTCCCCACCCATCTCCATGCTTTTTATATTGTATCGCTTGTTCGCTTGTAATTTTTAAATCCTAGTTGTTTCCCAAATAATATTTTCCTTCAAAACATGCCAATTTTGCATAAGCAAGACTAGCGACATATAGCCTCTACCCCTTTCGCACACCTACTTAGTTCGCACAAACTCTTTCCACTTACTATACTGTCACATGGCTATTTGCACACAATGTGGAAAAATACATCATACCCAAATCCCAATTCTCGATAGTGTCTCGTTGGGCAATATTAATTCATCATTGACCCTCATTTCTCTATCGCTCAGGTATCATCCTATAACAACCTATGATCATGATTATAACTCAACCTAATCATCATGTCTATAGATAAAACCTAATTACGTAATATCGTAGACCACAAAATAATGAGGCATATTGTGAAGACATGTAGTTGCCTTCCAAAATTTAGGATCTAGTCACATAACGTATTCCTCATCTTACATCATAATTCACACTCAAAACTACATGGAAATAGTCGTAAGGAATCTCCTAAGTGATATATTGTCGTCAAAAGCAAATAACAAGTCTCTTTATTTATTTATTTTAATCTATGTAGAATAAATGTTTATTATTAGGAAGAGAAAAAAAAACTAAAATAACCAAATTGAATACATTAATCGATGCTTTGTAAATAAATTTGTTGAGGCAATGATCCCCGCTATAAGTTTCACCATTGCATCATGCCCATTCTCGTCTATTGAAAAGGACATTTATAACACTCGTGTAAATGAGGAAATTGAACACCATAGCCTACTCTCTTATCTTGGATATGAGGTCCATCTCTAACCCTCTTCTAATTACCATGATCAACCAATCAATTAATTAAATTTTATTTTTGTTGTTTGTTTGTTATCCTTTTACATGTTTGAACATTAATATATGATCGATCTCGACCTCCCTGTGTCCTAACCATGAGGGTTACTGCTTCACGACTACACATCAAATCGTTGTAATTTAAGTCATAGCAAGTTGTAATTAAACACATTCTCAATTCTACGTTCATGAGGACAAATCTCTTTCTCATACTAAGGGAGAAACTCTGTGGAAAGGCTATGGATACACGATATAATTGATCACTATAACCAGTGTCACTAATGAAATTGCGAGGCAACATACGTTGTGGGTCGTTTTACAAAGGTCTATAGTTTCGGGGCGTTTCGATCAAGCCATTCTGAGGCTACCTGGTACTAAATATACTAGCTAAAGTCTTACTCGGTAGATTGTCTAATCTCTACTAACTCTGTACTAATTTGACATGTACCTAACCCTATAAAATTGGTTATAGAGTTCAATTTTAAGATTTAATTAATTAATTAATTAATCACTTAATTGTATGTCATTTATCTAACATAATGTCAAATTAATTACCTTACCTTATATTTAAACCGTTAAAACAATATGTAACTTTTAAGGTTAACATAAAGAAAAATCCACAATTTCAAATATTTTATATGGATATCAAATTTAAACATTTAAAATTGAATAAAATTTTTAAATAACTAACTATCTAAAATGAAGCAATCTGTAATTTAGGATATATAACAACTTTATGTAAATTTTAAACTCCATTTAATAATCAAAATTCAAAATAAATAATAAACAAAATAAAAAATTTAATAATTTCAATTAATTATCTATTATTTTTTTTTTATACCCTGCGCGTCTTACTCTACCTAACCTATCCACCTCACTTTACCCTTAAACCGGCAGTATCAAGGCCACCCGTCCTCACTAGGTCGTCTATATATATTTTTTTTTTAATTTATATAGATAAACATACTTCATCATTAATTAAAATCTCATATATCATTAATTTAGACACTAATCAAAACATTTAATCAACATCAATTTTAATTTTAATTATTTTTAATTTTAATTATTTTTTTTTTTTTTTTTGATTTCAAAAATCTCCGTTGATTTTGAGACTTAATGGAACTATAGTTTTGAATTTTTAAACATTTTATAATAATAATTTTAAACATTTACTTTATATATTTTTTTAAGAATATTAACCTAACCCTAGCCTAAACCCTAGCTAGCAAGTGGCTCTCTCCACACGGTATGCGGCCCTTCTCTCCCACGCGTCCCTGACTTGCCCCGGGATCCCCATCCTTTCACCTCCAGGGTAGCCTATGGTTCAAGGGCGCCCACGTGAGGGTCTCATGCATGCTTTCCATGTGCCGGTGTGCATGCTACCAGGTGGACTCTGGCGAGGAGCCCCAGCTGAAGGCGATCTTCTTTATATCAAGTCTCCACTTACCTCGCGCGCGCGTGAACTCTCATTTCTTCTCCTGTTGGCTCAGCAACTCAGTGACGCCCTTCTTGGCTCTGCGACTCTGCCTGGAGAGTGTTGATGCCATGGAACCATGATTAAATTTCTCTCATGAGGTTTAATGCATGTCTAGGTTTATAGAGTGTATCCAGGCTTCATGGTAGCCGAAGTGTTTATGAAAACAACTAAAAATATACAGACCTGCGTTCTATTGAATAAGCTGAACACGAGATCTACATTCTTCATTGGCCAAGATGCCAAGAACCTCTCGGTGCAATTATCTTTATGCAAATCCACGCCCGTGGCAATGTTACATTCACTAAGGAATCTAGAGAAGAAAACGATATCGTTGGCAGGGCTAACGCCGTGGCTCTACCACAGAAATTCTACAACAATCGCCATTAACAGAATAGTTCTTCTCAATATCTCCGTATCTTGCAGGGCTGTGTTGCCAATAAATCCCTATCAGAAGGCAAACTCATTCATGCCCACATGACCAAGAGGGGATTTCGGTATTCATCGAAGATTCAGCGAGCTTGGTCAGGTGCAGCTTTGAAGGTAAATGAAAGAAATCATTTTTATTTACAGTTTTCTAGAATATAACTGGGCAGTGAAACTCACGTAGAACCTGAAAATACCAGTAGGTTGGCTGACTTTTTCCTCTCTTAGTTGCCTGAAGTCTGTAGTAAGAGAGGTGCATCACCACTTCTCAGGCATAGGTGGTACACCAGTAGGAAGGTTGCAGTTATCCCCTTGAGGCTGTATTTTTCTGCTTATCAGTGATTGGCTTTAGGAGGAGGTTGCATTCGTCTTGGGGGATAGTTTCCCATTGTAGAAATCGCACTGACCTCAGATACTGTGCATTCACCTGTGGGCAGCGATTTCCTCACTTGTTTGGGGGTCACAGTCTTCTTGAGAAAGGAACTCTGTCCCTAGGGACGAGTTTAGGCAACAATCTGTGGTGTTTGTAGTTCTCTTAGAGGGCAGGACCAAGATAAAAAAAAACATGCTATAGCATACTGGGCGCATTCTCTGAGTTCAATACATTTTGTGGCTGTCCACATCGATTTGCACTCATCCTTCCTCTCTCAGAGGTCACTGCTACAGTTGTGAAAAGGAGTGAGTCACTCGATTGGTATTTGTGAAAAGGCGGCCATCTTTCAGTCCAAGATCGTGGTCATGGTGAGACTGCCTACCAGGAAGGTGCACTCATTGCGAAGAGGGATCTTCCAACAGACCACAAAATATCATAGTAAAAGAGGCCAAGGAAGGAGTTGGGAGCACCAGTGGTAGAGGTAAAAGTGTGACCATCTGGGAAGCATTTTATCACATCAAAAAGAGTCTGCAAATTCATTGTCTACAGGCTGAGTAGAAGGCATATTGAGCTGTTATTCATTCATCAAGTTTGGGGAAATGCTGACAATTTTCTTTGGAACAAATCGTGGCATCAAAAAAAAAATGGGCTTATATCCCACGTTACAGGCAGTGCCTTCACTGTACTCTTCAGGTTAGAGTTCCATGTTAAAATCTGATTTATTTATTAACTGATTAACTCCTGTAGCAGCTGATAACATCTATAGATCTGTATTGCTGATTAAGTACAGTCAACCTTGTGAGATTCCTGTAGCTGCTTATGAAGTGAGGCATATAAATATTAGTCACAGTGGGTCTAAGTCTTATGTCCATTGCAAATATTATTTCTGCTATTACAGTTACCGAGTGTTCTCCATTTTTAATTCATAGTGAACTGTTCTTTTTGTGCATGGAATATCAATTAAAAATCAAAATAAAAATGACCATTTTGTACATCTTTGAAGTTGATTCACCAATCTAAAATAAGTGTTCCTCCCTTTCCACATTCTCATAGTCTTGTCCACTTTCTGCGCCTTTCTCATTCTCAAGCAATTTATAACTAGCGTTCAATATACATTTTGCTTTGTCTGGATAAAAATTTTATACATTTCGCTTTGCCTGGATGAAAATTCTTTCCTGTCTTCTGTCTATCATCCTTACGTTACCATAGCTCGTTGTTTGGCTTCTTCTACACCACACATGATCGGTTTCCTTGCAACATCCTTCCCAACCAATTTCGTTTTAGTTTTTAAGACTGCACTATTCTTCAACATTTCAAGTAGATAAGCAAAATATCAGAGGCACTTACAGTATAGAAAGCATTCGCATATCTAAAGGCCTTCTATTCGGGAGAAGAGTTTTTTTTTATATTCGAACAATAACTGGAAACTTCTACCATTTTTTTTATTTTAATAATACAGTTCGCTCTGCTCGGTTGAATTTGTTTTCATAAACTAAAGATTGACTTTATACTTCAAAAAGTCTATAAAGCTACTGTTGCTTTCATCCATTGATATTTTTTTTTTTAAATTGTAAATAAAATGGTTAAACAATCCTTATTTCAATAAACCCTACACTGGATTTGTTCCTTTAGTTCCAAACTTCAATTTTATTCTTACTGTTTACCTTGCAATTACTTTTCATACCCCTTTTGAACTTTTATCTTTCAGCTGTGTCATACCATTGATGTATTCCTTCGCATGGCATAGAGACTTCTCACCCAGCGTTCGTCTCTGAAACCCTACACTTAAATCTAAAAAGTTTTGGCTATGTATTTTAATGTGACATTTTGTTCTTGTGTGATAAAATTTGAAGACTGTCACAGTGAACCAATATCTTTCCGTTGACTAATGTTGTCAAGTCAGGAAGGATGTAATCTATTGGAGGGGAACTGCAGGCATCACAAAAGCCAAAGGCTGAATTTCCATGCAACAGTAAAGACAAGAAGGGGAATGGTTCATAGCAGAGGCAAGGGACGTAGTTCAAAGCCCATCAGGAGCTTTGGTGTTGCTCGGAATAGAGTATATGGAAGCTTTGACTAGTTTCAGGTTAGAAAAATTTATTGATTTTCTAAATGTTAATCCTATTGTGGTTCTACAGGTACCTGGGAGGCTCACCATGGCTGTAAGTTAAGTGGGTAAGACTCACTATGGCTGCGCATTCCAGTTGACTTACATTAACATAGCTCACGCTAGAAAATAACACTAAAACTTTATATATACAATTTGTATCTTTTATCTTGCTTCAACCTGCAAATAATTGTACTATTTTTTTTTTTTTTCTCCAAAAAAAAATTTGTGTGATTGGATTCCCTTTGTTATATTATGTAAGTATTTTTATCCCAAGAACATTGCTGGAGATTAAATTTCATTCCTAATGAGTAATCGATTTTGATGACAAAATGTTTTTAATTTCTTAAATATATTTGCAATATGTATCTATTTTGAATTACAAACACACATATATTTACATATATGCAGTTTTTCTAACATATCTAACTTCCTAATGGTGTTTGTGTTCGTGCAGGTATTTCTATGAAGGTTCATGTTCTAAGTGGTTCTAAGTTATTGTAGGCTTTAACATGGTGAAAAGTCGAGGTAGTTTAGGTATGTGCAGGCCCTAAAGGTCTAAGTGTTTGAGCCTTAAGCTCTGATACCAAATGCAGTGCCCCCCCCCTAACTGGAAGGCCACTGAAGATCTAGATTTTGAAATCAAGTTTTGTAACCAGCTCCTAGCAGTTGTTTTTCCTTCTTTTTATTTCAATAATAAATGAGTATCATTATGCTTTCGTTATGCTAATTTTCTGCATAATTTTAGTGATTAGAAAAATGTCTAACAGCATAAAGTGCACCTACATATAGTAATTTTAACAACATACATATAATTGTAATTTCTTGCATAAGTTGTAATTTTTCTAACTACCAGTAGAATACCTGGACCGATGTAGGTTGTAGATTGCCCCTATCCACTTTGTAGATCCTTTGGTCCAAGCCTTAGTAACCAAAAATAGATGATCCACCCTGCCGACCAGCTCTTATCATGCTGGCCCTAGGAAACCGACGGGTTTCCTAGCCCCCGAGCCCACAAACCAATAATCCCGACAGCATCCTTCCTTAGTACCTTTCCATAGTTCCAGAGTTAACCCCACCTCATTCTTTTGAGTTTCCCACCTCCTCAAAGCTTCGAGTTATCCCCCTCCTCGGCATTCCTCCTTCTCATCAAAATACTAAGTGTACTTATCCCCTAAAACCAACCCCCCTCATCTTCGTGAACCATTGCTTTATAGATCCATTTTCCTCCTCCAAACTTCATTCTCACTCCACCGCCTTAGCCCTCCAGGTTTTTTTTTGGGATTCTTAAACCATTAATACCATCACACTCATCAAGGATAAAATAATAATTAAATATGCTTGTCAGATTTCTTGTTTTTCTCGAGCAGTGAAATAATTCAATTCTAAGAATAAAATAATATTTAAATATGCTTGTCATATTTCTTGTTTTTCTCGAGCAGTGAAATAATTCAATTCTAATTAAGGTTGTCCTTTTGTGTAGATTTCCTATTGTTCATAAAAATAATTAAATAAATAAGCATGACTTGCCTTATCTAAACATATGGGACAAGTTAAATTGTATCGAATTTACCCCACCGCTTGATCTTTAAATGTAGATAGGATAATATAATAAATGCAAAACTTGAATTTACACATGGAGGACATTCATGTCTTTATTACTCAACTAAATCTTGATTCGAAATGTTGTTTGATTTATAATTAAAGTTTAAATAACAATATAATATGGAATATAATAATATGACTCACTTTCAATTGTTTTTAATAATTTTGGTTCCTTTTTATTATTCACATAAAACAATCGTGATAAATTCATCCATTTATGCAAAACATTAAGCTATGTTTATTTGACAACGATTATAATAACAAATAAGATTATGCATGTTAATAACAACATTAATAATACTAATAACAATAATAATATTAATATTAAAATATTTAATGATAATTATTTTATAACATTATGACCTTAAAGGTTATAAACATAACATTGAGTTACTTCTAACCAACATAATTTGACTGTTCAAAGAGAAGTACAATTATGCTAGAACAAACAACGCTAATTGTGTAAGCTAAACAGGGACTATGTTAAATACAACACTATCCCCAACGCATCATAAATGATGTTAGGCTCAACACTATTTCCAACAATTAGTTACTAATGCATGTAATTAACAACTAACAGACTGATCCATTTATGCATTTTTACATTATTAACAACCATCATTTGGACTTCACTAATTCACGACTGAGTCTTATCTAGAATTCAATCACAACCAATAGTTATCACATTAATACTAGTGTACATGTACAAGGTGTGCATCTGTGGCCAGCGTATGCATAGACTGTACTCGTACTATAAGAAAACATCATTTCCCTTATGCATATATATTAACTTCATCAAAACAATGATTTGTACTGACATAACAATCATACATACAAACAATCACAAATACTTAACCCATTCAACATGCATAAATCATAATCATTTCAGCATCATTAAGCATTGATAATTATCCAATTAAGTTGTAACATTTATGTTTTCTAGATTTACCATAATTAATCAATCAATTATTTTTAAGGAAGAGGAACCTACTACCACTAAATCAGGATCAAGGGATACCCAACCCTCAATAGTACTAACTAACATATCCCCCCACCCTAACCTACGTCCGCATCCTCCCTATCCTTCCTCTGCTAGTACAAAAGTGGATGTCAGCTATACTGACCTAGCCACGTAGAACGTGAGAGCGGTAGCGTCGGCTAACTAGCGGACCTAACCTCTCCTAGCAGGCATCCGACCATTGTCATCACAACAACTTGGGGAGCGTGTCTCAGCACGGCCCTCCCACGACCTCGGGTATCATAGAAACATAGGGTGGGAAATACTTCCATCCCTCTCAACATACTGGGTCTACACCCTTATCAACTCATACTTTGTTGCTCTCGAGATTATTGGTTTGTGTCATCGTATCATTAACTTTGGTAACCAAGGCTCTCTGCAAAATAGGTACTATACCATACTTCGTATCAGGTATCTGACTATTACATAGCCCCGGTGTCCTGCAGATTAGTACTTTGCAGCAATAGATTTATAACAATATTTCCATTCTATCATCGTCTGATCCATATTGTGAACATCATTTATTTCATCACATAAAATCATTAAATCGATCACAGCATAAATACCACATCATATATATCACATTTCATCCAGGACGATTATTAAACATATACTATCATTATGAGAATCTCGTGATAACTACAACATAGTAACCACATAAACCAAATAACATCATGAGGATGGTAACATCATAACATCATAACCGTAGTATCAGCATGGGCACAGTAACATCCTAAACATAATAACAACATATCATCATGTCTAACATGCCGAGAATATAGTTCACTTTGTCTAGCTGAGTCGAACAGATAATAAGAAAATAAAGTGAAAGGTGTCTAACTCATAAACACGCCTAGTCAAAATATGGGGCGTTACAGTCCCTAATATACCAATACGGCCTCAGCTTCCTGCCCAACCTAATCCTAACCCGAATAATAAAACAGTCCATCAATTGGAAACTGTCAATATGCCGGCCTACTCTCTTTCCCTTGTACCTTGTAATGATATTCGTCTACGATCTGGGAAGATAATAGAACCTGTAATTACAAAACATATTCCACCTTCTATGCATGAAGAAGGAGAGAGTTCATAGCATCCATCCGATACAGTTCCTATCACTGAAGGTGCTGAGCATCCCTTAGATGGGACGACTGAAACATCAAATGAGAAATCAGATAATACACAGCCTACCCAGCTGATAAGGCAACCACCATACCCTGAGAGACTAATGCTACCAAAAATAGGGGGGAAACCTCGGTTCAACCTCCTAGGAGAGTTAAAGAATCTTTACGTTAAAATCCCCCTTCTGCAAGCTCTTCAAGACATGCCTATTTATGCTAAAACCGTTCGGGACCTGTGCACTAAGAAACCAGGGAGGAAACCTAGAGATCCTCCCACTGTTCACATCATAGGGAATTTATCTGCTTTAATAACAGGAAAAACCCCTGTGACCAAGTATGACGACCCTGGCAATCCTACTGTCACTGTACATATAGGACAAACGCAGATACCCAACGTGCTAGTCGACTTAGGAGCAGTGATCAATGTCATAACAATTGAGACTGTAAAGAAGCTTGGACTCACTAATATTAGGCCGACCCCTACCATTTTAGAATTGGCAGACAGATCCACCATTAGACCTGAAGGGATTCTGGATGACCTTGTCATCTCAGTAGATTCATGGGAATACCCTGCTGACTTTTTGATATTGCAACCAAAATCACAGCTGGGGGGACATCCATTGATCCTGGGGAGGCCTTGGTTAGCCATAGATGATGCTTGCATCAGCTGTCGATCTGGGTCCATGACTATATATGATGGTACATAGATTAAAAACCTCACCCTGTATCCTCCAGCTCGGCAAAGTTTAGAGGCTGAAACTTCCCTTTGGATAGAGCAGGAGGAGGAGGAGGATGTTCAGCCACTATTAACAATAGGGAAGGCCTTAACTTTTAAAAACAAAACAGAAGACGATGATATCAGTAATTTTATTAGCGAACCTGCTTCAGTGGATAAAGAGATCTATCAAATCCTAAACATTACCCTTGGTAAGGAAGAACAAGAAAATGTTACGGAAGAAGCACTAGTTGGTGACACAAACATAATCCCAGTTTTGAAAAATTCAAAAAGTATTCCTATTGAGGTAGAACCTAGAAGGACTTTGAATATCAACCCTGGTCTCTCCTTAGAGGAACAGAAACACCTAATTAGTCTTTTGAAAGAACATAAGGGGGCATTCACCTGGGAGTATACAGACATGAGGGGTATTCCCTCTAATCTGTGCACCCACCATATTTATATTAAAAATGACTCCCGGCCTGTGTGTCAACCCCAACGACGCATGAACCCCAATCTGAGGGATATAGTGAAGGAGGAAATCTAGAAACTTTTGGAAGCAGGGTTTATATATCCCATTTCAGATAGTGAATGGGTTTCTCCACTCGTAATTGTGCCCAAGAAAAATGGTAAATGGAGAGTCTGTGTTGATTATAGGGAACTGAACAAAGCTACACAAAAGGATCATTTCCCTTTACCCTTCATTGACCAAGTACTTGATACCCTATCAGGGAAGAAGTTCTTCTCCTTCCTAGATGGGTTCAGCGGGTACAATCAAATTCAGATTGCTCCTGAGGACCAGGATAAGACCACCTTCACTTTCCCCTGGGGAACGTTTTCCTACAGGGTGCTTCCCTTTGGTTTATGTAATGCACCAGCAGCGTTCCAAAGATCTATAATTGGAATATTCTCTGAATTAGTTAATGATAGTATTTAAGTATTCATGGATGATTTTACTCCCTATGGCAAGGATTTTGAGGAAGCACTGGAAAATTTAAAGAAGGTTTTAATTCGCTGCGAACAGACTCACCTATCATTAAGCATTGAAAAGTGCCATATGATGATGAGTGAGGGGGTGGTATTAGGGCATTTCATCTCTACCAATGGCATTCAAGTGGATCCTTCAAAAATTAAGGTGATAAAAAATATACCGACTTCTTCAACTCAGAAAGAGGTGCGAAGTTTTCTGGGGCATGCTGGCTATTACCGTAGGTTTATAGAAAACTTCTCCAAACTTGCTTCTCCTTTGTTTTCTTTGTTAATGAAGGATGCACAGTTCATGTGGAGTGAAGCATGCCAGACAGCGTTTAATAAGCTTAAGGAGAAGTTGTCCACAGCTCCTATCCTAAGGGGACCTAATTGGACCCTACCCTTCCACATTTCTTCAGATGCCTCTGATGCCACCATTGGAGCAGTATTAGGACATCAGGATGGTCAAGTACCTTATGCCATCTATTATGTTAGTAAAAACTTGGCCCCTGCTGAACTTAATTATACTGTTACTGAAAAAGAATTCCTCGCTATTGTTTACTCTATTAATAAATTTCGGCATTACATTACTGGGTATCCTACGTTTGTGCACACTGACCACTCTGCCATTAAATATTTAATGAACAAACCTGTTACCAATGCCAGAGTGACCAGGTGGCTCTTATTATTGTAGGAATTTGATATTACCATTATAGATAAACCTGGAAAAGAGAATGTTGTTGCTGATTTTTTATCTCGTTTTACTAACAGTGATGACAGTTCGCTTGTTGAGGATTCTTTTCCAGATGAACATCTATTCGCACTTTCAGCTCATTCCCCCTAGTATGTAGACATCGCTAATTATTTGGTTGTAGGAAAGCTCCCGCCACACATGTCTAAACGAGAAAAGAGAAAAATTATCCAGCAACGTGCTAGGTATTGTTGGCTCAATGGTCATCTCTTCTACACAGGACCCGATCTTGAGATTAGGAGATGTGTAAGGGATGATGAGATCTTTCACATACTGAAGGCCTGTCATGATGGACCTTGTGGGGGACACTTTGCAGACAAAAGAACAGGGCATAAAGCGCTGCGGATGGGCTACTATTGGCCGACTCTATTCAGGGACACTAAAAGGTATGTTCAGTCCTGTGACAGCTACCAAAGGATGGGCCAGCCGAATAAAACAGATCAAATGCCCCTACAACCTCAAGTAGTAGTTGAACCATTTGATAGATGGGCACTGGATTTTGTTGGCCCTATCATCCCTCCTTCCAGACAGAAAGTTTACATTATTATTTGTACTAATTATATGACCAAGTGGGTAGAGGCTGTAGACCAGGTAGTAATTGATTTTCTGTAGAGTGAAATATTTACCCACTTTGGGGTACCAAAGGAAGTAGTTACCGATGGGGGACCGGAATTCATCTCACACCAATTTGAATCTTTGCTCCGGAAGTATCATGTGCAGCATAGGGTGTAAGGCTAATGACCAGGCAGTAATTGATTTTCTGTAGAGTGAAATATTTACCCACTTTGGGGTACCAAAGGAAGTAGTTACCGATGGGGGACCGCAATTCATCTCACACCAATTTGAATCTTTGCTCCGGAAGTATCATGTGCAGCATAGGGTGGCTTCACCTTACCACCCCCAGGCCAATGGTCAGGTGGAAAGTACTAATAAAGTTATTGAAGCAATCCTTACTAAAACAGTTAAAAGCCATCAAAAGGATTGGGCTGACAGGCTTCTGAAAGCACTGTGGGCATATCGCACAACTTGGCGCAACACCACAGGGTTCTCTCCCTATGATATAGTGTATGGAAAGAGTGCCATCTTTCCAATTGGGTTTGAGATCAAAACCCTGAAGACATCCACTAAAATGAATTTGGATGTAACAGAAGCCCAGAAGAGAAGATTGAATCAAATAAATGAATTGGATGAGAAACGGTTAGCTGCAGTAGACCAGACTGTGTTGCTTCAGCAACAGAGATCCAACTGGCATGACCGATTTATTAAAAAGAAAATCTTTCGTGAGGGAGACTGGGCACTACTATATGACTCCAGGTTCAAGAGGGATTTTAAAGGTAAATTACGTACAAGATGGTTGGGTCCATATTTGGTCGATAGGGTATTTGACAATGGCACTGTCCTTCTGGTGACCATTGATGAAAACCGTATACCATTACTTGCTAATGGCCACAGACTGCGACTGTATCGTAAGCCTATTTCGAAATATGCATTCATTTTGCAAATTGCCGCCAATCCAGATTATCAGCTGGCACCAGAGCAAGAATCTCTCTCTGCCCTTGCCAATCCTTAAACTGAAAATCGCATTTTAAATTACTGTACATAAATAACTTTCTGTTGTAGCCTATAATTGTTTTTTCTTCTCTTTGCATTTGATCTTTTCGTTTGCTGTTGTTTTTCAAAAAAAATTCCAGGGAAGCGCCAGAAGAACGACCAGATTAGGCCTGTCAAACGAGAGTCACCCTGTTCTGGCAGTTGTGAACCATGCCGGCAGTCCCTTTTTCCTTAAAAAAAAAAAAAATCCCCGCAGCTGCAACATCTTTTCCGGCAGCTGCGACATATTTTCCGGCAGCTGCAATATCTTTTCCGGCGACCGCGATAGATTTCTCGACAGACGTAAAAATCCTTTCTCCCAGCAGCCGTGAACAACTTTTGTTGCAGTTGCAACAACTTTTCCCAGCGACTGCAACATCATTTCCTAGCGACCGCAATATCGTTTCCCGTCAACCCTAAAATCGTTTTCCTGGCAGCTGTAAACCCTTTTTCCCGTCAGCTGTGAACCATTCCCAGCAGCTACAACATCATGTCCCAGCGGCTGCAACATCATTTCCCAGTGGCTGCAATATCTTTTCTTGTCCACCGTAAAATCGTTTTCCTGGCGGCCGTAAACCTTTTTTCCCGACAGCTGTGAACCATTTCCTGGCAGCTGCAACAACTTTCTCAGCGGCTGCAACATATTTTCCCAGCAGCCGTGAACCATCTCCCAGCGGCTGCAATATCGTTTTGCCGATGTTCATGAAACCTCTTTCCCGACTGCTATGAACCATTTTCTGGTAGCTGCAACATATCTTCCGACGGCTGCAACTTATTTCCCGGCAACTGCGACATATCTCCCAGCGCTGTAAAACTTTTCCCTGGCAGCCATGACTTTTTTTATTTCGATAGCCGTAAAACCCTTTTCCCGGCTGCCGTGAAACATTTTTCGGTAGCTGCAACATATTTCCCGGCAACTGTGACTTATCTCCCGCCGCCGTAAAACTTTTCCCCGACAGCCGTAATTTTTCTCGAGCCCGTAAATTCTTTTCCCCGCTGACGTGAACCATTTTCTGGTGGCTGCAACATATTTCTCGGCAGCTGCAACATCTTTTTCATCGGTCGTGATATCATTTCTGGCAACTTGCATTAGTAACTGCTGTGTTAACAGAAGAATTGCTCCAACCCTACTAAGATTTGGCTCTGATTCATCCTAGTCGTGCCGACGAACTCATCATTCCGACCCCGAGGACGCGATGGTTTATGTTTCATTGGCGGAAGGAATTATTGCATTATTTATGACTGTGCACGAGTCTAGTTTCACAACGTGACCAACTGCACGCTCCACCATTCTCCGCACGATATTTGACGCACAGTCTTATGAGGTATGGCTTTCATTTATCACGTGATTAGGTGTTGATATAATTGAACAATATCAGTCGTACCTTTATACGTATCGCCATTATGCCTAATGAGACCTTTCCCTCGTACGACATAAACATTAATAACTTCCACCTTCCCCAATTCATAATGGAAATTTCGAACGTTTTTCTATGCTCAACTTTCCAAATTTGTCCATCTCTTCAACATCTTCGCTCAGCGATTTGTGCATCCTCTGTGCTGCAACTTCTATTCTCGGATTCTGTCATCTGTGGGATAGCAACTTCAGCTTACAGCCAGGACCATGGGGATTCCAGTTCGTCATGAACCTGAGAATACACAGGAACTCAGAAAAAATCTTCAGGTTCTTGCCATCTTTCAAGCCGTTGGCTGGCTCAAATTCTTTGAGCGACTAGATGGATTCAATTGGGAAGCAGCCTTGCAGTTTGCTTTAAACCTCACCAAAACTCACTCCATGGTGTGGGGGCTGCGCATAGAAGTCTCTGAGGCCATTATATCTGAGGTTACTTCTATCCCGCTGGTGGGAAAGCCATGGTTTAACCGACGAGTCCCGACGATGACTGCACGGGAAGCATTTTTAATGGAGGGGGAGCAAGTAGAATCATCAAGAAGAGGGATTGCACTGCACTCATTGGCGCGGCCATGGGACCAGGTTGCTGTCTTTCTCAAGAAGTACATTACTTGTGAAGGTAGATATCAAACTGTGTATAATTCTGAACTCCCTTTACTTTCTCATCTCCGCCATGGCATTTTAATAAACATTCCATATTATCTACTGCATGACTTGCGTCATATGGCGGCATTTGTCCAGTCTGCTAAGCACCCACTTTCCTCCCTCACCCACCATGGCCTTATCAAATTAATAATTGTAAGAACCCTTTCCCAACATCATATAACCTGGGAACAATTCACAGCCCGAGCTCAGCAATTTACAGCAGATACGAGTTCCACCACAACAGGAGGACCGGAGTCCCTCCACTGAAGTTCGGGGGGGGGGATGAAATTGAAGAAGAACAGCAACCGGGGGCACAAGCAGAGCCATTTGGGGGGGATGGAACTCCATTAGAAGAAGAACAATTGGGGGCACAATCAGAGCCGTTGGGGGACGACGTAGATAAAAATCCTGTGGAAAATCCAGACAATAGGGTAGCTCTGACACCAGAAGGTGAAATTGGAGTAGCACTAAATGCTGCGACAAGTGAACCTGAAGGTGATAGAGCCAGGGCAATAGAAGAAAACATTGAGCTGGTAACTATTGAATCCTCACCTGAGTGGGAAGGAGGATCTTTAATTGAAGAAGAACAACATGAGAGGCAAGAAAATATTCCTTCGACCTCAGCTGTGAATCCCTACGTACCAGCTCCACAAAAGAAAACACCACAAAGAAAAAGAAAGAGAGCAATCAATGAATTTAACATAACCTCACCAATCAGAAAGAAAAGAACTAGATCAACTACAGCAACAGAGGCAGCCAGAAAAACATGGGCAACCTTAGAGGCACAGGTTGAACCCCCAATCCTTGTACTGAGACCAATGGATGCTCCACAAAGGCCAGTTGAGGAAGAACCCGGAATTAAAGGACTTGTGGCTGAGAATGCACTATTAAAAGAAGACCTCCAAGTACTTCGAAGGGAGTTGGAAACATGGAAGGAAACCTGCAAAAAACAAGGAGAAAGAAAAATGTATACATTGGTAGAGGCCGCAGACCAACTGGAGGGATCAAATTTTGTTGAGCCTGGCAAGAAAGATGAACAAGTAATTTGTCCCACTTGTGGAGAAATATTCAAGGAAGCAGGCCACAAAATTATACTTCATACCTGCTCAGCACAACAGGCTGCGCCCACAATAAAAGAACCAACATCTTTAAACATCCTTACTGAAGCTGCCAGTAATCCTGTGACAGAGGAGCTAAGGGATGAAATCATGTATGATGATGGGGATAAAGAATATACTGTAACCCCAGAATGCTCCCACGACACGGAGATTATAGAACAGATAGGAGAAGAACATGGGATGGAGGACACTCTGGATCCTAATGAAGAATTCTATACTGTAACCCCAGAATGTTCCCATGACACGGAAATTTTAGAAGATGAGCCACAAGGGCAGGACATTGATAAACTTGAACAAGGTGATGTAACACAAGAACCAGCAAACCTGAGTATACTTGTCCAATCGGCCAAGCAGATGGGAGAAGAACCTAGAATAGAGGGAACTCTGGAATTTAATGATGAACTATGGGTTGTAACCCCAGAGGGTTCCCATGACACAGAGCTCATAGGAGAAGAGTTGCAACAACAGGAGGATGAAGAAGCAAGCCAGGATGTTGCTACACAAGAACCAACATCCTTGGAGGCTGCAGCAGGAACTCCTGAATTTCATTTGGAAGATAACCCTGGAATGGATATCATTCCCGATACACAGTGGAGTGAAGATGAACAGGTACAAACACCATGCTCAGGTGACACCGAAATCTTGGAGGAGGAGCTACACAATGAGAAGGATATCCAATCTCAGCAGCAGAAGGACAAAGAAGACACTGTTACACAAGAACCAGTGTCTCTAAAAGCAATGAAGGTAGCTGCTGAAGAAAGTCTAAAGGATGTTGCTGTTACACAAGAACCAACAACTCTCTTATTAGACTTAGATGTGCTGGAAGACACTGCCCCACAAGAACCAGTGCTTCTACCTCCTAGAAATGTCATTGATTTGGATTCAGATTAAAGATTTCCTTTTAAGTCCTCCCCAGGCACAACATATAATGAGACTGCAGGAAGAAGTGATTTCCACTTGCACCAACTGCATTTCCAGACACCAACAGGTAGCATTGGAAGGGGAACAGTGATGCTGGAAGATATTAGGTTACTCACAGAGGATTTTTAAAGATAGATGAGGTGCCTGAGTTTCCCTACAATTTTTTTCCTCTCTCCATGGATAGAGCTCAGTACAGGACTCAGATTCTGAATGATGCAGGTTGTTGCATGAGGACATGCAACAGGGTAGTTGGGGGGAGATGTTGAGCCTAGAATTGGCCCCTTTTAATCATCCTTGATCACCTTTCTTTCCCCTGTCCTACACCACTTATCATGTTAATCAGACCTGTTGTCCTCACTTTATTCCCCCAAGCTGCTAAGGTATGACTGATCATTGCTCTATCTTATTAATGCTTATGATTGTGATAATTAAGGCTGTTTATCTCTCAATTGTGCTAACATGTTATGATTTATGAAGGTAGTTTGAGATAAGTGGACTGCAGGAAGGTGGGATGAACAAAGTCTTGAAAGGAAGGGTGTTCGCTGCTTAAAAAGGATCCTCGGGGCTCAGATCATCGATTAAGGCACATGGTTCCAATGTAACATCCTATGTGGAACTGTGACAGGGCAGCGGTAACAGAATGCGCTATAATTGGAGATCTTTAGTATGTTGTTGCTCAAGTATAGATGTGATCTGGAAAGATCGCCACTCCTGGGCCAATGAACAAATTTCTCGCATTTTTATGTCTCTACTTTGCCACGTATTTTAACAGCTAGTGTTATTTAGGGCGCCTGAAGATCAGAGATCTTCATGGCTGGCCGTTAATAGGATCGGATGTTACAATCTGTATGTATAAATATGGGGAGTTGCCTCGACCCAGGGGGTTGAACAACGAATAATTTATTCATTGTATTAGCAGTAAAAGCAACTGTGTAATCATTCTTCTGTTAATATAAGGAGTTACCTCTGAGTTAAAGGAACTTTGCGTTGTTCAGCCAGCATCTCTGTGTGAAGGCTGGGCCCGTCTTCCATAGAGATTGCTGAGTTAAATTAGGTGTCTTCAATTTCATGTTGTTTGATGTTTTGTTGATGATATCTCCTTTGTACGTAGCAGTAGTAATTGTGGTGTGGATTTCCAGTATAATTAAGATTATATTTCTGTGAGATTGGCAAGTAGTACAGAGTGACATTTGACTGAGTAAGAAACTTTATGCAATTTGTGTGACAGTTGTACACAGCCTTGTTTATCTTGCAGTTAAGTTGTGATCCCATGAGCGTTTGCAATTTATCTTTCCTGTTATGATTGTTGATTTTCATTCCTGTAATTCAATTTCTTAGAGCAGCTAAACTCAATCCTTTGGAATTGAATTTCTAGATTAATATTCAGTTTCTGCTTATGGTTTTCTAGAGTGATCAGATTGAAGAAGTGAGTTACTTGTTCTAGGATGTGAATAGGATTTCTTTTTATCTGCAATTGTCTTTGAATCTTATTTTATTTCTTGTTGATGCATGGTAGAAAGGAATTGAAATTATAGTATTTAGGCAGCAACTGGGATTACACAGATCTTTGGGATGGACATAGTTGTTAGAGGATAAAAGTATTCAATTTTAGTGATTTGGTGTTTAAGCATAGATTGTGCATCTATCCTTTGAAATAAAAGACTTTCTCGGGTTGACAATAAATCTCGTCTGCTCTGTATGATTGGAATAATCTATCTGCATATAGGGTGATCGACAAGTATTTTTACATAAAATTGTCCATCATAGAAAAATGTATTCAGAGGATTCATATTCGGATGTTTTTTAGTGATTCCACTTGGAGATGATTTAATTCCAAATTTCACATCATTGTGAATCAATGTATTTTCAATTTCATTTGAAAATATCTTGGTCTACAAAAATTTCAAATTTGTCTACATTTTTCAAAGCCAAGTATGCAATATAAAATAGTCATATTTTTTCAAAATTAGGCATAATAAAATGCCCTACATATTCCATGCACATGAATTTTAACAAAGTAAGAGAACATTCTTGGATGACAAAACCCTCTCTCAAATTTGTAGGATTTAATGTATATTGTCTATATTAAATCTTCCAAGTTGGCAATTTTAGTATTTTAACATTAAATTCTCCATCATAGAAAAATGCATGCAGGCACTCCATATTTGGGTATTTTTAAGTGATTCCACTTGGAAATGATTTATTTCCTCATTTAATAGAATTGCGAATCATTTTATTTTCATTTTAAGTTTGAAAATATCTTGTTGCACAAAAAATTCAAAGTTTCCTACATTTTTGAAAATGCAAGCATATGCTTCATAATGAAGTGAAATTGTTCTTTCCAGTTATGTAAATCATTGAAAATTTCACTCTTAGGGTTGGTGGATTAATATTTGAACTACTCATATTTAGCTTAATCTATATCATACTTGTAGTTATTGGTTGTAAAAATAAGTATGCAGCATAAAACATAGTAATATTTTTTCAAAGTTAGACATAATAAAATGTCCACCATATTCCACACACAAGAACTTTATAAAAGTAGGGGTACATTATTGGAGGTATACGTATGATTAAAGAAAACCTCTCTCATATTTCTAGGATTCAATATATAGTGTCTATACTAAACTTGCCAAGTTGGCAGTTTTAGTATTTTTACATTAAAATTCTCCATCATAGAAAAATGGACATAGGGGATTCATTTTTGATATTTTTGAGTTATTTCAGTTGGAAATTATTTTTTCCACATTTCATACCATTTTGAATCATTTGATTTTCATTTAAGTCTGAAAATATATTTGTTTGCAAAAATTTCAAAGTTACCTAGATTTTTTAAAATGGAGGTGTATGCTTCATAATGAAGTGAAGTTGTTCTTTCCAATGATGTAAATCATCACAAATATCACTATTAAGTTTGTTGGATTAATATTTGAATACTATTATTTACCTTAATTTATGTCATACTTGTAATTATTGGATGTAAAGCAATGCATGTAGTATAAAACATAGTCATGTTTTTTCAAAGATAGGCATAATAAAATACCCGCCATGTTCCACACACATGACCTTTTATGAAAGTAATAGTACATTCTTGGAGGTAGATGTATGTTTGGAAAAAACCTCTCTCATATTTCTAGTATTCAATGTATAGTGTTGTATTAAACCTGCCAAGTTGATAGTTTTAGTATTTTTACATTAAATTCTTTATCATAGAAAAATGTACGAAGTCATACTTGTAGTTATTGATTGTAAATATAAGTATGCAGTGTAAAACAAACATATTTTTTCAAATTTAGGAATAATAAAATGTTTGCCATATTCCACACACATGACCTTTTATGAATGTAAGAGTACATTATTGGAGGTAGATGTATGGTTGACAAAAAACTCTCTCATATTTCTAGGATTCAACTTATAGTGTCTGTATTAAACCTACCAAGTTGGAAATTATTGTATTTTTACATTGAATTCTCCATCATATAAAAATGCATGCAAGGGATTCATATTTGGTTCTTTCAGAGAAAATCGACTTGGAAATGTTTTATTTGCTCATTTAGATTCATTATGTATCATCATACTTATATTTTCAGTCTTAAAATATGTTGGTCTGCAAAAACTTCAAAGTTCCTTAGATTTTTCAAAATGCACACACATGAACAATGACATGTGTGCATAGGTCTCAGTGATGTCAATGTGAGTGGTTTTATTGTATAAATCCCTCATACGGATAGGTGATACCTCACTTTGGTTTTCCCCTAACCCAATACAAACATGATAGATAGAACTCAAAGATTCCCCACTAGATTTAATCATTTATCCTATGCATACAATAGTAAGAAGTCCGATAAAGTTTACCTTCCTTACAATTGTTCTTTTTGTAGTACTGGTTGGTGTTGTAGGATATTTTAATACTCCATGTTTGTCCTAACTAGACGATGATGTCATTTCCCCCCTAGTGGTGTGCAGATGTCATCCAGGATCCATCTACTTAAGTCAGTTCCCTATTTTTTAGGATCCATCTCAGTGTTCCAGTTCAGTCCACCTAAGTTAGTTGACTCTTGTGGGGGGTTTGTGCTCCAAATGCCACTGACTGTGGCCTCATGCTCTGTTTTCTGAGATATTTGCATGAAACACTCACTGATGCACCCTCCTTGGTTAGTTAATTGATTGTTTCTTTAGTTAACTGAGTTTAGGACCAGTTTAGTTGCGTTTGGGTCTTTCGGAGCACTCCAATGGTGACAATTCCTATGCTAGATCAAATGAGACTCGAATTATCCTAGGTGATTCGAATAATATCCATTGTAACATCATTGTTGACTGTACTGATTATTGGATCATGTGAAATTATTATGTTCCTATCTGAGTTTTCATGCATGATTAATTGTTTGCTCATTTTTACTGCAATTTTCACTGTAATTCATCTTTTCTACTCATTCTTTCTCTATGAGGTATACTTAGTTCTTTGATCTGTTGTGATTTAGAATTTCACATGGTATTATATTTTTTTGAGCATAGGTTGAGTAGCTTCTTTCAGTAGTGTACCAGAATCCTCTAGATTTCCACAACAAATCTTGGTACCATTGCATTGAATTCATTGGAGAAATAATTTGAGGTCTAGCTAGGTGTGAAGGATCTAGGAAAATGTGCCTATTGTCCTAAAACGGTGATCAATAGTAATCTATCTCCAAAATTGAGAGTTGTTTTTGCAGGTTATCAAATATTTTCAGTGCAACAGTAGCAACAGTACCACCTTGTATTCGCTCCAGAAGTTCTAATGGAGAATTCAAACTCTCCTCTCTCTCCCAAGATACTCACACCCTTCAATTACCTTGATTGGAGGGATGATAGGAAGATGGTCTTGCACAACAAGTCAATGTACAAGGTAACAATTGGAAAGGAGTTTAAACCTCAAGCATCTGTGGATAAGGCCAAGTATCTGAATAGATTGGATGAAGCATTTAGTTTCATGTGTACTCACATTTTCATAGATCTACTCTTCCAGCTCGATGGATTGAAGACTCCAAGAGAGTTATGGTTGAAGTTAGAGACCCTATTCAGAAAACAAAATGAGCTAAGGGGCCATATTATGGAGAATGATTTGATTTCACTTCAACCAAGCAGTTTGGAGACCATCTAGAAATTCTTTTCCAAATTCAAGTCTTTGGTCATGCAATGCAAGCAATGTGGCATTGAGAAGAAATATGAGTAGTTGGTGCTATCCATTCTGAGAAAGCTAGGTCCTGAGTTATCCATATTTGTATCTACCTTCCATTTAGGCAGAATTTCAATTCCTGGTTGGAAGATGCCATCCTTAGATGTTTTCACTGAATCTCTCATCCAAGAACAAGAAAAATTTATCCAGATGGACACCTTGAAGGCCTCCAAAAATTAATCTCTTTGTGTTTGGAGAAGCAAAAAGTGCGAATGGAAAAGGGAATCACAAGGGAAAGGAGAAGAGGCAATGTGAACCCAAGCAAAATGGAAATTCAAGTCCATCAGAAGCAACCTCTAGCTCCAAGAAGGAAAAACAAAATAAATTTGAGAAATCGAAGTGTACATAATGCAAGAAGGGTAATCATCCTGAGAGTTCTTGTATGAAGAATACCATAGATGTAATGGGAAAAATCCTTGATAAAAATAACATTTCCCTCCCTGAAGGTGAAAGGAAGACTGATACAGGTGTCAAGTCAAAAGACCATGAGAGATGCCATGCATTGAAGGTTGGGTTCTCACAATCCCAAGCTTTTTTTATTGATTCTAGAGCTTCCAACCACATGGTTTCCTCTAGAGAGCCATTTTCTTGATTATATGTCACCAATGGACCAAGCATACAAATGGGATATGAATCTCAAATATTTGATGAAGGGAAGGATACTATATACCTTGAACATGGAAGGTTCAACAATGTTCTATATGTGACTTCTGTAGAAGCTAATTTGATATCTGATTACTAGATGACACATACAGCTTCACCAAAGAAAGTAGTATTTGTACCTGACATAGTTGAGGTTGCATAGGTATCATATATGATGTTGATAGCCAAAGGAGTTGCAAATCATGCATCCAAGACATATGAGTTCACCTGCTTCTTTCCATACTTGTATCAAAGTTCTCTCTTGACTCTTGAAAATGAGACAAGTAGATTCTGGCATGAAATATTCGGACACCTGTCACGTCCCCATTTTGACCCCCTTCGCATTAACTTGTAAATGATGTAAATGTTGATATTAATCATGGTGAGGAGCTTAAGGCCAAGGCCCCACCATTCATTTAGCGCTTTATGTATCAGCAATTAAAAATAGATGCATGTGGTTCTTGTGCTAGATAGGCACAATGTAAATTAAGACATCATGTAAATACGAATTTTAATGAAAAACCCACAACTAGATATGCAATGCAACAAAGAGATGGGGGCATGATTCTACAAGGAATAGGGAGGGAAATTATTCAAACCCTTGAGCCAATGGTGATAAGCCAGATGTCAATGAATAAACCCTCAACTACCCATTCTGACTTATGCACCCAATCACTTAATTCTTCCAAAAATTGGTTGAGGCAGTTAATGCCTTGGGAATGAAGAGGCATGTCATCCAATTTCATGCATGGGCAAGCCATCGACCTGGGAAAAATCTACTTTTGCTTCTAGGGCAAGAAAACACCCACGAAATGGTGCCCAAAGCCAGTCTGAACCGAGATTCTTTCTTCCCTCACAGAGTCTGAGCTAGTTGGGCTTTCCCCGTCACATTTTTTACCAATTTCCTACATTTTTCCATAGCTGGGAGCTCGTTTTTGTGTTGCACAGTGGCTGAAAGAAAGGGAGTCACGTTTTGGGGGTTTATAGAGGTCGTTTTTGCCCCTGAAATGCAAAAAAAAACATTTTTTGAAAACGAATTTGCTCTCCTAGGGTTTATTCCCCATCTACCAGTTCATTTTGGTCGCCCACATTTTTCAGCACTTGTGTTTTGTTGTAGGGTGCATCCTTGTGTTGGTTGGAAATTATGAGCAAGAATTAGGAGTGGAAGTGGACTAGAATTGGCTTGATAAACCTAGTGAGGAGGTAACCTCTCAAGAGTATCAAAAGGGTTTGTTGCTCTTCTATACACACCTTGAAGAACACTAGAGTGGAAGGTATGGCCTGAGGGACTGTGTATTAGTGAAGGGAATACTTCCTTGTGCTAGGTGTGTAGGTATTGTGGGGACCAAGCTAGATAGATCTTGCGGAGGGTGCCCATATCTCTATGGATGATCCCACTAGCTTAGCAATTCTTCCTTCCATTACCTAACAGCCTGATAAACCCAACTGTAGCTTGGCTTGGCTGATTTGGTGTATCTTTGAGCTATGTGTGAGTCTGATGTTCCCTGATTCCTTGTAGAGATCATGCCCAGCTCAGGGGTGGCAGTGTGTTGATATATTGATGATCACAACTGGCATATGGATGGGTGGAACGTTGCAGTTGCATAGCCAATTGCTTGGGACTACTTTGTTATAAGATAAGTATTCTCTTGTGTTAACTTTGCAATTATTTATTTGATGAATATCTTGAATGTATGATGGATGTGTAATTGAAATTACTTCCGTTGTGTTTTCTTATAATTATACATTTCCATATGTCTGTTTATATTATGTGAATGCTTATTTAATAAGTTCATGGGGCTAGATGCCCGGTTTTAGCATCACGATCCTATCCATCGCACTGGTATGATGGGAGGGGACGTGATAGAATGGTATCAGAGCCATAGGCTACAACATTGGACCTCTATGGGCCAAATCTAATTACAGTTACATGGGAATGTCCCTTCCTGATCACCACAAGTATCAGTATCGGGCCTAAACTGGCTAAGTTGAATAAAATTACAGAGGTAAGATCACATCCTGCTGAGCAGTAGTCATCTCTAAAAGAAGGAAAGATTTCAAATTTTCTTAAGAGTTTTTGAAAACATTTCTAAGTGTTTTCGGCGGAAGAACTTAGTGAGTTGCTCCACAACAGGTCGAAAGAACTCAGCGAGTTGCTCCACAACAGGGCGGAAGAACTGGATGAGTTTCTCCGAAACAAGAAATTTCAGTTGTTTTTCAGGTGCCGAAAATGGAAAAATTGCCATGGGACTTATGTGCTAGATTGCGCGAAATGGAAAGATTTAAAAAAAAATGAGGGAACTACCCTCGACTCGCCCTGCAGTGGCACAGGGAAGCCACAAGGGGGCAATCCCCCTTGAACCCCTGTCATCCCCCTCATATGTCGTTGATTGTGAGAAAATTCTATGATTTGACAAATTGTCAATATAATATTTTCCCACGTGCATGAAAGTAATTTATGAATTTCTAATAATATAATGTAGCTAACAATTGTGTTGATGAACACATTTTGCAGAATCACAGTTAGATCAGGGAAGCACTCTAGATAGTACAGTTGAAAATTTTTGGATCTTGGTTGGGCCAAGAAAATCAACATCATGGATGATGCACAGGATCCCTATGAGCCTGAGATAGATACCATGGGGGAGAACATACATGTTGAAAATGCTGAAACAGAATCTAATGGGAGAAGAAATCAAGAGACTCCTCCAGGTATTGCAGCCACCGTGAGAAGCCTAAGGGTGGAGTTGCAAAGCTATAGAGAAGACAATGAAAGGATGATTAACGCTCAGGAAGAACAAAATTAGTTGAATGCAGCCATGCTGCAGAGTTTGACAGACATCCAAAGGAAAATAAACTCTGGGCATCAGACATCAAATCCAGAAAGGGGTGGGAGTAGTTCTAGAAGGAATTCCCATAAGAGGGCCAGTAGCTCAAGAAGAGTTTCTACAAACAGAACATATACTCCAGAAATCTCTTCTAATGAATCATCTGACTCTGAAGAATCCATTGAGGGTTCAAGCTCTTCATCTCGTAGGAGTAAGAGGAAGAAGCAATACAAGAACAATTCACATGGGGAATTTAAGAAGGCGAAACCTCCTACATTTGATGGAGAGATAAAGTCTGGTCAAGAAGCTGAAGCTTGGCTTCTTGGGATGAGAAAGTATTTCCAAGTCCAAGACTACTCGGGAAATATGAAGGTAAGGGTAGCCATCTTCAACTTGAATGGAAGAGCATCTATATGGTGGGAACACATCAGGCAAGTGAAGAAGATCAATGAAAGGAAGATTGTCTGGAAGCAGTTCAAGAAATACTTCAAGCAAAAGTACCTCTCTGATAGGTACTATGATGATAAGATCAAAGAGTTCCATGAGCTGAGATTGGGACAATTGACCATGGAAGAATATGCAAACAAGTTCTTGGAGCTGTTGAGGTATGTCAGGTATATTCGAGATGATAAGGTGAAAATTCAGCGTTTCCTGAGTGGACTGCCCTAGTCATATAAAGATAGAATTGAGTTTGATGAACCTTGAACTCTAGAGGAGGCCATAAGAAAGGCCAAGTATTGCTTTGATCAAAACTAAAGCAAACCAGAATTCCATAAGGCATGGAAGGATAGGAAAAACGAAAAGTTTGATCAAAGGAAGAAGGGGTTCAAGCCTCCTCAATTCTGGAATCAACAAAGGAAACCATCACAGGTTGTGACTAAGCCAACTAGAATGATGGGAGACAAGCCAAGAGATCCAAAGGATCCAAAAGAACCACTTCAATGTTGGGGTTGTGGAGGGGAGCACATGCTTAGGAACTGTCCACATCAGAATGGGAATCCAAATCAAGTTCACAACATCCAAGGAGTTGAAACTGTGGGTCAAGTGGCAAGGACAATACCTAGAATCTATGCAGCTCTAGACAACCGCTAGGCAGATCATCAGTCAACTGTGGTTGAATTTGAAGGTAAGATTGCTAAGCAATCTGTTTCTATTTTGATTGATGCTAGATCTAGTCACAGTTATGTCACTCCTAGAATTGTTGAGATTTGTGCTTTTAAGAAAGTAAAGCATAGTAAATCATGGTTAGTTCAACTAGCCACTGGAACCAAGTGAAAAGTTAGTGAAATTGTAGAGAAATGTCCATTAGAGATGGATGGGATATTCACTTACACAAATCTGAATATTTTACCACTAGGTTCCTATGATATTCTCATTGGAATGGATTGGTTAGAAGCACACAGGGTTAAACTTGACTGCTACAATAAGACATTTGAATGCATGGACGAAGAAAGAAACCCGAGGGTTGTAAAAGGCATTCCAAAGGTGACTTCTGTTAGACAAGTTATAGCCATGCAGCTGAAGAAGTTCTGTAGGAAGGGATGTCAATTGTATGCAGCCCACATTTTAGAGACATCAAAGAATGAAACTCTTAAATTGGAGGACTATCATGTATTGCAAGAATTCAGGGATGTTTTTCCTGATGGGATTCCAGGACTCCCTCCAAAGAGAGACATTGACTTTACAATTGAACTTGTGCTAGGAGCAGCACCAGTGTCTAAGACACCCTACAGAATGAGTACACCGGAATTGATAGAATTGAAAATGCAATTACAAGAGTTGCTGGAAAAGAAAAATATTAGGCCAAGTGTGTCCCCGTGGGGAGCACCTGTTCTATTTGTGAAAAAGAAAGATGGAACACTCAGGTTATGTATTGACTACAGGCAGTTGAACAAAGTCGTTGTGAAGAACAAATACCCATTGCCCTGAATTGATGACCTTTTTGACCAAATGAGAGGAGCAAAGGTATTTTCAAAGATTGACTTGAGGTCTGGTTACCATCAGGTAAGAATCAAAGAAGAAGATATTCATAAGATAGCCTTTAGAACGAGGTATGGACACTATGAGTTTGTAGTGGTACCATTCGGTCTCACAAATGCACTAGTTACATTCATGTGTCTCATGAATAATGTTTTTAGCAAGTATTTGGACAAGTTTGTTCTTGTATTCCTAGACGACATTCTCATCTATTCTAAGAATGAAGAAGAGCATGAAGAACATTTGAGAATGACAATGCAATTACTAAGGGAGCATAAGCTGTATGCAAAGTTGAGAAAATGTGACTTTTATAAAGATAGAATTCATTATTTGGGTCACATTATCTCTGACGAAGGAATATCTGTAGACCCTGAGAAGATTGAAGCCATTATGAATTGGCCAACTCCAAGGAATGTGACTGATGTGAGATCTTTTATGGGCCTTGCTGGTTATTAAAGGAGGTTTATCGAAGGATTCTCCAAGGTTGAAAACCCGATCACTTCTTTGCAAAATAAGGCGATAAATTTTGAATGGTCACCAAGATGTGAGGAAAGTTTTCAACGGTTGAAGAATCTTCTTACAAGTGCACCAATTTTGAAAATTGCAATCCAAGAAAAAGACTTTGTGGTATGTACCGATGCATGCAATCAAGGACTTGGAGGAGTTCTTATGCAAGACAACCACGTGATATGCTATGAGTCAAGAAAGTTGAAGGAGCATGAGAAGAACTATGCTACTCATGATATAGAACTTGCAACCATAGTACATGCTTTAAAGATGTGGAGGCATTACTTAATGGGAAGAAAATTTGAGTTAAGGATAGACCATTGTGGTCTGAAATACTTGTTTGATCAGCCAACTTTAAATGCTGGGAAAGCTAGATGGTTGAAATTTTTGTGTGAATTTGATTTTGAAATCAAACACATAAAAGAGAAATAAAACAAGGTGGCTGATGCACTCAGCAGGAAGGTACATGAAATGCATGTGGCAGCACTTAATACTTGCCAACCAGATTTGAAGCATCGGATTGTTAACCATATTGTTGAGGATGAAGTGTATGTGCAGATAAAGGAAAAATTGCAGTAGCAAGACCTTGGCAAGAAGTATGAGGGTTATCATTCGGAGGAAGACGGACTCCTTACCTATAAAAATAGAGTCTATATTCCCAATGTAGCAGATTTGAGGAGGATTGTTATGGATGAAATCCATAAAGCTCCATACTCTGGTCACCCAGGATATCAAAAAAAAATTGCTACAGCAAGAAAATATTATTTCTGGCTAGGGATGAAGAAGGATGTCGCTGAATACATTTCTAAGTGCATGAAATGCCAGCAGGTGAAGGTTGAACACCAACACCCCGCAGGTTTATTGCACCCAGTGCCAATGCCAGAATGGAAATGGGAAATAATTTCCATGGATTTTATTACAGGATTGCCAATGACTATGAGACAACATGATTCCATCATGGTTGTGGTGGACAAGTTAACAAAGGTAGCACATTTCATACTGGTTAAGTCTACACACAAAGCCGATGCCATTGCAAATATTTTCATGAAGGAAATTTTCAGATTACATGGGTTGCCTAAGGCAATAATTTCTGACAGGGATACCAAGTTCACTTTCAATTTTTGGAAAGGTCTCTTTGTAGATTTGGGTACACAGTTGAACTTTAGCACCGCGTACCATCCTCAAACAGACAGGCAAACAGAAAGAGTAAATCAGGTGCTTGAAGACATGCTTCGCATGTATGTAATGGACAAGCCATCCAAGTGGGAGGATTATCTACACTTGGTAGAGTTTGCATATAATAATGGGTAGCAAGAATCATTGGGAATGAGTCCATATGAGGCCTTGTACGACAGAAGGTGTAGGACACCAGTGACTTGGGACAATCCAGTGAACATAATTGTACTTGGGCCAGAATTGTTGAAGGAAATGGAACAAGAGGTTGCAAAGATCCGGCAAAATTTAAAAGAAGCCCAGGATAGACACAAAAGCTATGCAGATAAGCATAGGATCCATAGGGAATTCAGTGTTGGGGATCATGTGTATCTTAGAGTGAGTCCAAGGAAGGGTTCCTTGAATCTTGGGAGTTGTGCCAAGCTATCACCTAGATATTGTGGGCCACTTGAAGTGCTTGAAAGAATAGGGCCAGTTGTATATAGACTTGCATTGCCTGCTAGCACTAAAGATCATAATGTTTTTCATGTCTCTTTACTTAAGAAATATGTACATGATCGTAACCATGTGATTAATTGGGATGTGATCCAGGTGGAACCCGAAGGGGAGTTCCAAACCGATCCATTGCGCATCCTCGACAAGAAGGTAACATTGCTCCGGAACCAAGACATCGGACAGGTAAAGGTGCAATGGAAGCACTATGGTCCCGATGAGGCTACATGGGAGTTGGAGGATGCCATGAGAGTGGCATATCCATTTTTGTTCAGTTTTGATGAGCACTGAGGACAGTGCTAATGTAAGAGGAGGGGAATGTCACGTCCCCATTTTGACCCCCTTCGCATTAACTTGTAAATGATGTAAATATTTATATTTAATCATGGTGAGGAGCTCAAGGCCAAGGCCCCACCATTGATTTAGCGTTTTATGTATCAACAATAAAAAATAGATGCCTGTGGTTCTTGTGCTAGATAGGCACAATGTAAATTAAGACATCATGTAAATACGAATTTTAATGAAAAATCCACAACTAGCTATGCAATGCAACAAAGAGATGGGGGTGTGATTCTACAAGGAATAGGGAGGGAAATTATTCAAACCCTTGAGCCAATGGTGATAAGCCAGATGTCAATGACTAAACCCTCAACTACCCATTCTGACTTATGCACCCTATCATTTAATTCTTCCAGAAATTGGTTGAGGCAGTTAATGCCTTGGGAATGAAGAGGCATGGCAGCCAATTTCGTGCATGGGAAAGCCATCAACCTTGGAAAAATGTACTTTTTCTTATGGGGCAAGAAAACACCCACGAAATGGTGCCCAAAGCCATTATGAACTGACAGTCTTTCCTCCCTCACGTAGTCTGAGCTAGTTGGGCTGTCCCCATCACGTTTTTTACCAATTTCCTACATTTTTCCATAGCTGGGAGCTCGTTTTTGTGTTGCACAGTGGCTGGGAGAAAGGGAGTCACGTTTTGGGGGTTTATAGAGGTCATTTTTGCCCCTGAAATCCAGAAAAACGTTTTCTGAAAACGAATTTGCTCTCCTAGGGTTTATTCCCCATCTACCAGTTCGTTTTGGTCGCCCACATTTTTCAACACTTGTGTTCTGTTGTAGGGTGCATCCCTGTGTTGGTTGGAAATTATGAGCAAGAATTAGGAGTGGAAGTGGACCAGAATTGGCTTGATAAACCTAGTGAGGAGGTAACCTCTCAAGAGTATGAAAAGGATTGGCTGCTCTTCTATGCACACCTTGAAGAACACTAGAATGGAATTTATGGCCTGAGGGACTGTGTATTAGTGAAGGGAATACTTCCTTGTGCCAGGTGTGTAGGTATTGTGGGGACCAAGCTAGATAGATCTTGAGGAGGGTGCTCATATCTCTATGGATGATCCCACTAGCTTAGTAATTCTTCCTTCCATTACCTAACAGCTTGATAAACCCAACTGTAGTTTGGCTTGGCTGATTTGGTGTATCTTTGAGCTATGTGTGAGTCTGCTATTCCCTGATTCCTTGTAGAGATCATGCCCAACTCGGGGGTGGCAGTGTGTTGAGATATTGATGATCACAACTGGCCTATGGATGGGTGGAACGTTGCAGTTGCATAGCCAGTTGCTTGGGACTACTTTGTTATAAGATAAGTATTCTCTTGTGTTAACTTTGCAATTATTTATTTGATGAATATTTTGAATGTATGATGGATGTGTAATTGAAATTACTTCCGTTGTGTTTTCTTATAATTATACATTTCCATATGTCTTTTTATATTATGTGAATGCTTATTTAATAAGTTCATGGGGCTAGATGCCCCGGTTTTAGCATCATTATCCTCTCCATCGCACTGGTATGATGGGAGGGGACGTGACAACACCTAAAATTCAAATACCTACAGCAGTTGCACAAGGAATATATGGTTGAAGGTTTACCGAACATAAAATTATGTCAATGGATCTGCAAAGGTTGCTTGGTAGGGAAGCACCCAGAGCGGAAGTATGATGTTGGGAAGGAAAAGAGAGCTTCCTCCATCCTAGATATGATTCCTAGAGATGTTTCAAGACCAAAGCCTGTTGCTTCAATGAATGGATCATGATATCTTCTGACCTTCATTGATGACTAATCTAGGTTTTGTTGGATCTACTTTCTCAAATAGAAAAATGAGGTGCTCGAAATATTCAAAGTTTTCAAAGCCTTAGTTGAGAACACTGTTGGAAGGAATATCAAGGAACTCAGATCAGATAATGGAGGGGATTGCATCAATAAGGATTTACAACAATTATGTGATTTCGAAGGTATTCAAATGAAACATTTTTTCCCATACACACCATAACAAAATGGTGTAGCGGAGAGGAAGAATAGGTCATTGAAAGAGATGGCTACCTGCTTGCTTGAAGCAAGAGATATCCCATCAAATATCCGGGCAGAAGTATTGAACTGTTCAACATACATTCAGAATAGGGTACCCCACAAATATTTTGATGGAATCACTCCATTTGAAGCATTGAAGGGACACAAACCTGATGTGTCTCATTTGATGGTTTTTGGATCCAAGGCATGTGCTAGAATCCCCTCCGACAAGAGGAAAGCAACTCAACCTCAAAGTAGCGAATGCATCCTTCTTGGATATGCAGAAGATGCAAAGGCTTACAAGTTGATGGATATTGAAACCAAGAGATGCTTCATTGAGAGAAGTGTTCAATTCAATGAGGATCCATTGCATGATCTTCAACCAGTTGAAGAAGAAGGTATAACTAATGTACCTTTTCCATTTTCTCCTAATGATGTTTCTACAAGTGATCCATATTTAGATTCCAAAGAAGAAGATCATTATGATTCAGATATAGATATTGAGCATGAAGATATAGCATATCTAGATCTAGATCCATCACCTACTCCTAATCCAAATCCTAAATGGTCTCAAAATCTTATTGAGGTAGCTGGGGACATTGCTGTAGATCCATCTCACTACATAAGAACACGATCTCAATACCAATAAGAAAACAATGCACTTTTCCATATAGATCCACTTCTCCCTGAGAGGTGCTTCATCATGGTGGGGTCTGATCCACAGTATTACAAAGAGGCTTTCCATGATCCGATATGGAAAGCAACCATGGATGAATAACATGAGTCACTGCAAAGCAATGGAACATGGGATCTTGTCCCTCTTCCACTAGGGAGGAAACTAGCTCAATGAAAATGGATCTGCAAAACTAAGCTTGCATATGATGGATCTACAACCAAGTACAAGGCTTAGTTGGTTGCAAAGGGGTACTCACAAGTCCAAGGTTTGGACTACAATGAAACATTCACTCTTGTAGAAAGAATGGATTCAATAAGGGTTGTTTTGGCCATTGCATCTTTGTATGCATGGGAGGTACATCACATGGATGTAAAGAGTGCCTTCTTGCATGGTGAATTAGAAGAAGAGATATACATCAAATGTCTTTATGGGTACATTGATGATCCTTCCTTGGTATGTAGACTTAGGATATCACTATATGGGCTCAATAAATCCCCAAGGGCATGGTATGACAAGATGGGTTCCTTCTTACTGTCACAAAAGTTTGAAAGATGCAAATCCAATTGTAATGTGTACATGCAACAGAAGGGAGGATGTCTATTGTTGATTGTTTTGTATGTGTATGACTTTCTCATCCCTGGTGGATCTACTACTAGGTTGAAGCACATCAAGTATTCCTTGAAAAAATCATTTTCTATGATAGATCTGGGACTAGTGAGGCAATTCATTGGTCTTGAAGTAACTCAAAATCCTTCAGCGATCATGATTTCACAGTTAAGGTATGCATATGATTTACTAACAAAGTTTCATATGGATGATTGCAAATCCACATCCTTTCCCTTCCTCTCTGGTATTATATTGGAAGAAGGTGGTTCCACACCCTTGGTTGGTAACACTCTTTATAAAAAACTAATTGGTAGCTTGTTGTATTTGACACATTTGAGACCATATATATCATATGTTGTTGGTATTGTGGATAGGTACATGCAGGAGCCACACGAGCTGCATTGGAAAGCAACTAAGAGGATCTTGCACTATGTGCAAGGTACGAGAGATTTTGGTATCCATTATTTTGTTGGTGCTCCACTAGATCTAGTTGGTTTTACTGACTCATACTGGGATGGAGAAAGTACTTATAGGAAGTCTACTTCTGGGTACGTATTCATGATTGGATCAAGACCAATATGTTGGTCAAGAAAAAATAAATAATTATTCACACTTTCTTCAGTAAAGGAAAAGTACATAGGGGTTGTGAATGCATCCATCCAAGCAGTTTGGTTGCATGTGATCTTGACTAAGTTTGGAATTTGGACTTCTCCTTTAGTAGACCTATTTTTTTATTAAGGGGGGTGTTAGTATAATTTAATACTCCATCCTTGTCCTACCTATAATTATTTCATCTTCCTAATAGTTAATGATGTCATTTCCCCCCTAGTGGTATGCAGATGTCATCCAGGATCCATCTACCACCTTATGCACCCTGCATGAATCATTTTAGGACCACTTAAGTCAATTCCCTATTTTTTAGGAGCCAAATCAGTGTTCCCATTCAGTCCACCTGAGTTAGATGACTCTTATGGGGGTTTGTGCTCCGAATGCCACTGATTGTGACCTCATGCGCCCTTTTCAGAGAGATTTGTATGAAAAAACACTGATGTGCCCTCATTGGTTAGTTAACTAATTGTGTCTTCATTTAACTGAGTTTAGGATCAATTTAGTTGAGTTTGGGTCTTCTGGATCACTCTAGTGTTGACAATTCCTATGCTGTATCAACTGAGACTCGAATTGTCCAAGGTGATTCAAATTCTCTCCATTGTAACATCATTGTTGACTAAATTGATTATTGGATCATGTGACATTATTATGTTCCTCTCTGAGTTCTCATGCATGATTAAGTGTCTGCTCATTTTTATTGCAATTTTCACTGTAATTCATTTTTTCTCCTCATTCTTTCTCTGTGAGGTATACTCAGCTCCTTGATCTACTGTGATTTAGAATTTCATAGGTGTATCTCCTAGAAATCCTTTTCTCCATCTCGTAAACAATTTCTTCCTGCACACAAGGAGATAAGAAACACCTTTCTCAACCTCTTCAGGCAATAGGAATTGTAAAAGGATAAAGATCTAATCTAATTAACTCAAGGAATAAACTGACCTAATTTTAAGGTGCATGGAATAACATTTACACAATCAATAAAGGGAGGAAACCATAGAGATATATATTAATAAAATGGAAAGCACGACATACATGTGATAATATCTTCAGTTATGATGAGATCCTAAAACTCGACTTTGGCCCCTTCACCACAAGAAAGGATAACTCAATAATGATGGCTCAATAATGGAAGAGTTCCTCTTTGAAAAATGGAAGCGTATTCTTCCATTCCTCTCTAGATCATGAGAGCAATATGGCTCTAATATGGAATCCACTATAATAACAATACTTTTCAAAATCTCCCCTTTATCCCTTGAAATGACTCCATTATATGGATGAATGGAGGAAGAGAATGCAATAAATCTAGACTCGTATGTCCTCTTACATTGAGATAGGATTAATAATTCCTATGTTAACACATGTGGTTCCAACTCATTTCCCATATTTCCTCAACAAATAAGGCAATAATGAGATTTCTAGAGGATATCATTTCACATAATGGAATGATAAGTGACTTTATCTCTCCATATAGTGGTTTAAAGAGTGATATGGCTCATTTTTACTAGGAAAATCAATTTCAAGGGTTAGAAAGGTTATGTTAAGGCACAAAAAGAATAATGGGTCTCCTATATACCCCAAGGGTGGAAAATAATGCTATAACTGATTCCCCTTAAACTGTGATATTAGAAGAGGAATTGATGGCCAAAACACTTTACAATAAGTACATGTTGGAATTTAAGTAAGGCAAGGAAAGCACAAGGAAGGAGCTAGAATTCATGTCACCTCAAAGAACCCACAATCAATCATCAACTCAACAATATAGATCATCTGTGAGGTAGGCATACCCATGCTCAAAATATGAATAAAAAATTGCCTCCAAACAATATATTGTGGATCCACGTAGTCAAATGCTAGATCATGGCCATGAAAAAGTGCACAATGGATCCATTTAATGACAAAGAACATATCCCCCAAGAAGTACATTATGGATCAATGTCAACCAAATAGATCAAAGACACCAACATATACAATGTGGATCTATGATGACCAACAAATCGTACCCACCAATAGATACAATGTGGAGCTATGACACAACATATAACAGGAAGACAAGTAGCACATTGGTAGTGCTTTAATAGTCTTCCAAGTGCTCTAGTGATGTGATCCATCACATCTTGGGAAGGTGCTAGTGCTATAAGATGCACTCCGATTGCAACGAAGACATGCATAACATATTTTAAAAGAGGGGTTGATTGTATGGTTTAAAGGTAGTGTGAATGGTGGATCAGGTTTATTGGGATGAGGAAGAAAGGTAGAAAACTGAACTGAAAGCATGTGCATATCAATGATTAGGGCTACTGGGAATGGAGTCTCCTACAACACTTCATGGATCAAAGATAAGTGAATTCAATACTCAAACAATGTATATTAGAAAGCAAACGAGGGAAGAATTGAAAAACATATATATGAATATATAAATCTCACATCCTGTTCAATTTATACATCCACAAGACTAAATATCCAATAGTTAGAAATACTTTCTAATCATGAATATAAATATATAAATGAAACTTGTGAAGTATGGGAAATCACAACAAATACTCTGCTATTAAGGAATCCATAAACACATACTATTAATGAAAACTTCAATTACAATCATTTCATTTAAGTAAGAAAGAAAATAATTAAAGAATAACGAGACACAAATTTGATACTGAATTCCCATGGATTTTGATAATTATATGCTATAAGAAGAATGCAAATTGTTCTTACAATGAATACACAATTAAATTACCACCAATAGGTCTCTCTCGTCCCTTAGAAATGAACTCCCCCTTTCTTCATTTTTTTCTTGTAATATATAGAAATACAAATCATATCTTTGATTTACAGAAAAGGGGAATCGAATTATCCCATTGAATAAGCATAGCAGCTTTCACATAATAATAAGATCTAGAAGCAAAAGATAAATTTCATCATTAATTATAGATTCTATCTTCTAGGATTTTCTTTGACTATTTCAAAGTGGGATGATTTAGATAAGAGAAGAGGGATGGAACACAATCTTAGGAGACCCAAAATTTGCCATTATAATGAAGATAAAATATTTCCTGATGCGTTGGCCTTGGATATTGATGACAATATCCATTGTTTACAAAACCTTCACATATGGTAGTTTATGCTCTGCCAAATGTTGAATATTTTTTCACTCTCGTATTGTAATTTATATCGATACTATATATGCATTGACTCGATTAGAATTTGGTTTTCAATTGAAAAGAACATTTCTAAATTTCTAAATTTCAATGTTACAATGATTGCTATGACCAGGACAAAGATAGTTATGAGAATAAGAACATGACTAAACTCCTCAGTCTGATGACTAAACTCCTCAGTCTGAGAATCATATGTCCAAAAAATGCAGTCCATGTATAGAAGAGATCAGACCATAGTTCTCTAATTTTGAAGCAATAATACTTTATTATCACGTGACAATGTTTTCATAACATAAGGAATCATCACGTGAAATTGCACTTGAACCTCATTTACAATGTAAGGCTTTTAATCCCTTCCAATACCTTCATAAACCTCAGGTCCACTCACTTAGTTCAAACACAAACCGTTTATTGCCACTTTTTACAAATTCCACTGAAATGTCAAACCTTTTAAGTTGTGATCCATTGATGACCTTAATAGCTTGGATACTTATCACTCTTGTAATTCACTCTACGTTACACTAGAATTAAATCACACTAATAATAAATATTTTTTTCTAAAAAATTAAATGCATAATGCTTATATGCATTCTTATGAACAATGCATAACAAATGCATAATAGACATAAGTATTTTAGCGGAATCATAATATATTCTATGAGACACATAATAGAAAACATTCATACAAAATAGTGTTATGCATACTTGCGGAAGCATATGTATTTCCACGTGCCTCATATTTAACACGTGAATTTTACGCCATTTTTATACACATAATGGATTTTCTATTAATATACATCATACCAAAACAAACTAAACTAAGGCTTCAAAGGACACACTTAAAATTTACCTTACAAATTAATTCCTAAGAGCTATTGTGACATTTGGATTAGAACCACGTAGTAAAAACTGTGCAATAAATCCTAACTTAAGAACTACCCAGTACCCACCATGTTTCACAGAAATGAAACAAAGGATATCATAATTACATATGTAAACATTCTTCATGTTATGTAATTTCCATAATATTATGACAAGGAAAAACAATAATCCAACATATTCATTTAAACATATTGTGCAATAAGAGCTGCGTTGTAGGGTTCACATTATTTAATTAGGCTTACAATTACCAATCTTTCTAAGGAATGGAAAGCAATGACAAATTCCTTACTAATTTAACCCAGGGAAATTTGCACGCAACCCATACCATTCCAATTCTTGTAAATTAAAAACAAATACCACTTATTATTAGGCCATGGTATTTATAAATATGACAAACAATTTCAACCTATGGTTAATTAATGCAAAATTAGCCATCAAGGCAAAGCACCCATAAAATAGAGTCATTCCAGGAAAAGCACAATAAAAAAGGCTAAAGCTTTAGCACATGGTAATTGTTTATAATTTAACTATTAAGAAAAAATGGGTCGAACCCACCTTCGACATAAATATTTATACTTCTTTGATTAATTATTTCAGACATTTCATTAAGGGACTAATTCCTCCCAATTATATACCTTCGACACAAACATATAAACTTATTTGGATAATTATTTCAAACATTTCATATAACTCTTTTGGAACTAATTCCTCCCAATTTTATACCTTTGACATAAATATATAATATTATTTGAATAATTATTTCAAATATTTCATATAACTCTTTTATACAAAATGGGTTGAACCCACCTTCAACATAAATATTTATACTTCTTTGAATAATTATTTCCAACATTTCCGTTTAACTCTTTAGGAAGTAATTCCTCCAAATTATATACCTTCGACATAAATATATAATATTCTTTGAATAATTATTTCAAACAATTCATATAACTATTTTATGTAAAAATGGGTCAAACCTACCTTCGACATAAATATTTATACTTCTTTGAATAATGATTTCCAACATTTCACTTCATTCTTTAATAACTATTTTCTTCCATTTATACAAAAATAAAGTGTAAACCGTTAGCATATTTTAACAAGCATTCCAATTATAGCTCGGTAAACTAGCAATTACTACAAGAAATTGCAATGATAAATAATTATTTACAATTAAACATCCTAGTTACAAAAAAACCAATAAAAAAGAATCAAATTCTAACTTATTTTTCCATTCATATAATTTCCTTCTCACAATTATAAATTTTGGCAAACATACCAGATAATTAAACATGTACCCATTCCATATATAGGAATTCAAACCAAGCTATGCATGAACTTAATCTTAGTATTCAATTTTAGGAATTAAAACACGAAACCATATAATTTTTTTCTTTACCATTCATCAATGAAATACTTTTGAGAAATTAAAACACCATTTCTGTGAATTCAAAACTTATTTGGGAAACACTTGAAATGGGCAACTGGTTGTGTGTGAGGAACACTCCACCCAACCATAGGCAATTTCCCTCATTAATCTCTTATCAAAATTCCACCTCCGAGCTGAGACTCATGCATTCACTAGGAAAACATCTCACCAGTTCCATAATTTTTCCGAAATAAACCCTTGGTAATCAGGGAAATTTACTTAAATCCAATTCCATGCCAAATAGTTCCTTTCACCTCCTTGATTTCCTTCTGACTACACAACAATGAGACACATCACTACCATCTGTGCTCATAATTCCACCAAGGAAGCTAGCTACACCATTTTCCATTTCACTAGAATGACCAGAGACAAAATGGACAGAGTTTCAGTAGAAAATGTCCAACAATTTGGTTCACGAGTTCAAGAATTCGTATCAATTTCATTCTCAGACAATCATTAACTCCCATGTTCACTTAGATCTCCATACCCATGGATTATCCCAAGGTGAAGGTATGGATTTCCTTTTGCATGCATTAGTTTAATGCATGGCAAGATGGAACCATGTGGGTTCTTCCATGAGCCACCCTTTTTCCAAAGTCCACTTAATCATAATTATGATTTAAAAATAATTTTTGGGTTAATTAAATGGGATTAATGTTTACAAAATACTTAAGATATTTTAAGGGTCTAAGAATATGAAAGGGTCATAGCATAATTTCCCCTAGGGCACTTAAACCCCCTTATTATCTCTGATTAATACACGAGTCCCCGATCTCTTCAACATACTACCTCAACACAACCAATTGTGGATTTTAATATTAATAATTGAAAAATACAATATGTTCATCCTTACAGGCATTCATAAACTATAGTTACATACAACCATAATCACACTATGGGTTTCAAACCAAGGGTGTTACATCCCCCTCCCCCTTAAAGTCTACACTATCCATGGTGTTCTAATGCTTATAAATATTTATACAATGTTTACATACCTCAAAATTCAGAAAATATTGTGGGTAAGTTTCCTACATTTCCTCTTCCAAGTTGGATTTTGAGGGACAGGTCCATGAGACGCCTTCATGTTGCTCCTATTGGCTTGGACCTTCCAGCTCAACATGTGGCTTGTTTACCTCAACAATTCTTTCTTCTACTCTACTTTCCAACTTATTCATAGGTTTGGAAACTTTATGGATTCCTTCTTTCTTGTTACATTTTTTTGGGCATTTCTTGAGGTAATGATTACCTCCAGAATTCCAAGAATTTCAATTGATACGATTGTTTTTATTTGTGGGATCAACCATATTTTATTCCTCTGGTCTTGGGGATTTCTTGGTTGACCGATCAGGTGAATTCTTCTTCAGAGGTTTGATGTCCTTGCCATTTTTGATGGATACCAAGACATCTTTTATCTCATTTTGCAAATGGATCGAATCTTGTAGAATCTGAAAATTTACTTCATTTTGTTCTTCCTGAAGTTTCATCATTTTCCCAAGGATTTCTTGAAAAATTACCCTGATCTGAAACATTTCCTCAGCAAGGTGGATAATTCTATGATCAGCCACCATCTTCAATGTGTATCTTTCCTCAGTCCTCTTTACTCTTTAAGGAAGCAGTAAAAACTCCCAAATGTTTTTTCTTCCTCTGCAATTAATTAGTATGAATTCCTTAGGCTAACATACTACAAATCAAGCCATGCTTTTATGAAAAGACTAATTGCACTATTCTTGTTCATATTTATTTTATAGATATCATGCATTTATGATTTCATATGCATACAAATGAATCAATTCATTTTCATTTCTTTTACACAATGTTTCAAGACACTTCGTCTATGCAGGCAAGGACAAAGCTCTCTAGTGTAAATGCTATAGATCTAGAACAAAACACAACATAACATACACAATTTTGTAGATTGATCAAATTACAAAAGATGCAAAGGGATTGCTTATATTGAAGCTATAGTGATGTATCCTTGCTTGACTTAGCCATTGATATTCAGCTTCAAAACAAGATACAACAAACAAGTGGAAGCACGCAAACAATAATAATATGCAATATTGATTAATCTAAACTAGTGGTCAAGGAAAGTAATTCTAAAGATCTATAATCCACAATAAACCTTTATGGAAAGACTATATATTGATGTATTAATGAAAGTAAAGAAGAGGAGATTACAACCATTGCCTTGACATTGCAATTTCTTCCAAATGATATTTGCCTCAAAGATCCAATCTTGCCTCCAATGGATGAAAGGTTTTCAACTCTAGTAGAATTTCTCCAGAGTTTTGATACTCTAATCCTTCCTCTAGCCTATAATTATGAAAAGGAAGGTTTTATATATAGGCCAAAGATGATAGAAGGAGTTGAATATTTGATGGATAAAACTAAGGGATTATTCTAAGAAGTTACGGGATTGACTGCCACCTTCACTGATTTGTTGGGATAGGCCTCCACGAAGGGATTTGTTCTAGAAGGTGCTCAAATCTTTTCTTTTTCTTCTCTAAATAAAAGTGATGCACCTTGCTGACTAGCAACCTGCATCAGGGAAGGGGTGACACATGTTGACTGAAGGAAAGCAGGGTCAACGACGCACCTTTCCAATGGGTAGAGTGCATCATTATAGGTTTGACGCTACTTGTGAATGTGCAGAGTGCATCCATGTCACAACATGAGGAAAAAGGCATGGAAATCCTTCTTTTCAGGAAACTTGGCATCAATGCTTAAGGAATTAGGACAAACTAAGGGTACACATCTCATGATGAAAATATTTTGGTGTAACACATAAATTTAACTATTTCAACATTCATTGTCTATTTCAAACAAAAATAAACACAACAAATCTTCAGTTGTAACATGCATTTCAACAACTTTCTCTTTCTACAAAGTAATAAATTAAGTAAAAAGAGAAGAGTAAGAGTTCCCCCTCTTTATTTAATCCAATCTAGATTCCCACATCCATGCCTTTGTTTGCTCCTTTGTCTCTTTCTCTTCGACATGTAAATGCTCTAATTGCAAAATTTAACTAGAGGGGATACATCCTCAAAGAAAAATTTCTAGTTTGGGGTCGAAATTACGTTACCCCAAACAACACCCTCTAGTTCTTTTTAGTGTGTACATAGAAATACTTTCCAAACTTCCTAAATTGGGTTCAGCAAGCTTGTGGTCCACATTACACCGCCACACACAACACCTTCTAGTGCTTTTTGGTGTGTGCGTCGAAATATCACCCAAACTATGGTCACCTGCAAAGAGATTAAAAATCATACTAGGATTGCACAGTATTCGTCTTTAGCTTTACTTCCTTACTTCAATTCACTTCTCTTCTTCAATATGCAAGCACCAACTTGCATGTATACCTGATAAACAAAAAATGGCTAGCCAAGCTCATTAGTGTCATACATTGATCAAAATGTATTATCATAAAACTAAAAACATATTATTATGTTCAATTTCCTTCTCAACATTGAAACACGAGGATGCATCCATTCCCTTGGGGTGTAATCAATGTTGGAAACCATGACACAACACAACACTAGGAATTTTTCCATTCCATTTAGGTGTGTGCCATGTCGGTTGGATTTGTAGCTTAAGTATCTTTTCAAAGTAAAAATATTTTCTAAATATTATCCCCTATAAGAGTTCTTTTCAATATTAAATCGATGTTAGGGTAAATATATCTCCCTTCTTCCTCAAGTCTTGAGAAAATATTTAATTTCTTTATTTGTTCCACATTCTTCAATCAAACTTGACGAAGAACCTCTTGGAATACCTCATAGAACTCTAATATTGCAATCTCTTTCTCTACATTAAAAGTTCTAGTTTTGTAGTTTCATTCTTTGCATCACTTATAGGTAATACCAATAGATACATACAAATAAATCATATCAAATTACTTCATTTAAAAAGCAATAAAAATTTATAACCAACTCACAACTTTATCAAATAACAACAGTTAAAAATTTATAATCAGTTAATAACTTATCTCGGTTAGCAACATATTCCTAGCTTTAACTTTTCATAAGTTAGCATAAGTATAGAAGTATTAACAATTCATTTACAACTCACACAAATATGGTGAACAAGAATTCAAGCATTCAAACCTACACTGAAACATGTGAGTGTGACATTCTTATTGAGAAAACATCCAATAGAATTCAAACACTTACTGTTTTAGAGTCTCTTGTACATTTAATATTGCATTCAAATATATAATTCTGCAATTACACTAATTTCCATTAAATAACAACATTCCAATATTGCATCAACATAAACCTTTCATGCACAAATGGACTCAATCATAGGCCCATACAAATAATTTAGAGAGCTATCCAATATGGCCATTTACCATCAGACTTAAAATACAAGTCAAGCATAGACTAGCAATAATGAGTAAAAGAAACGAGATTGCTCAACTAGCGAGCTCAAGTACATAACTGCAGGCATCTCAAGGTATTATCCAGACTGACCCATTCAATACTATCCACACACAACATCAAGGAGGCTCTCCTTCTCCATACAATCAGTCCCTTGGAAGTTACCTCACTCCAGGTGTTGTTCAATGTTGGCGAAAAAGGGTAGTCTAGACCCCATTAACCTCGCGGGAGGTCTCAGCCTTCACTAAGATGTCTACAAGATCAAACCAAACCATTTTATACTTTTATTAATTAAAAAATCCTTACTATTCATATTATTCATAAATAATTTGCAAGACATGGCCACTCTACCATATAGATCAACAGATACCAATCTGTGATCAAGGTACTATTTGGTAATCCATACCTAGAAAAAAAACCCAGCTAAATTCATCACTCTGCAATCCATAATCAATGAGAAGGATTATCCTAACTAAGCATAATAACATAAAAAAAAAATTCTTTAGTAAGAAATGTAAAGTTCATTCATTGCATGCATATACAACTTATGCACCAATATGCTCCAAAGAATGCCAAACACACACACCGACTAGCTATCAAGCATTCAATCATTCAACTAGTCATTGGAAATCATTTGACATGTCCCCAACCTACTGTCGGTTCAAGACTTGAGGGAATACAGGGATACAAGAATAGAAACAATGCACAGAAAACTAAGGATAGATTAACATGCCTCAAATAGACAAACCAACCAGCCTTCTTATGAATTTAAATGTAACTACTAAACATTTAAATGTGATTCCATAGGTTATGCAATCTATGCATACCATGTCTATCTCAAGTATCCAACTGTGAAGACATATAAATATAGGCGACACATGCTACTCAACATGTCAAGGGATTGGATCCAACCAAATTCATGCCAAACAATGCATTTCCCTTCCATGGTTTCCTTCTAATAGCATATCAATGAGGCACATCATTGTTTTATAGTGCTCGGGAATTCCATCAAGGTCAATACATGTGTACACCATTCATCATATCACTAGTAAATAGCTTTGGATTGACAATAATAACCAACATCCTGTAGAAAAACATTAACTAGCTCAAGAATATGGTTACAAGGACAACCAAATATAATTTACAAAATAGTGACCATAGACTATAATCAGAGATCACAATGGGATTTTAACGAAGGAGCAATAAGGAAAATATCCCTCACCCTTAACAACCCAAGACAAGGGTCCACTAGAGACTGTGCTCAGCAATCAATGTTAGGATATTCCTATACTCCATCCTAGTCCCACCAGTATTTTGATCATTTACATTTTCAATCATGCATGCACTTTTAGGGTTTTCATGCATTCTAGGGTTTGCATGCATTCCAGTCATCAGTCCAGCACCTAGCCCTCATTTAGCCAACCCCCAAGAGCTTCTCACTGATCAATTTTAGCCCTCCAATTGCTTAATGCGCCCTTCTTCCTTGATTTTAGGAAGCAACTCGCCCTTCTTCACCTACCAGTCCAGTTGTCTTCAGTTACACTCAGTTACACCTACCAGACTCATTTTGACTGATGGTTGACAGTTACTTGAGCATCGATGACTCCACTGATGATGATGAAGACTTCCAGTTGTGCTCCGATGACACCAGTTGTGCTCCGATGACACTCCAATGATCCTTTGATCGCTCCATGAAGGCTAATTCAAATTGCCACATTAGGCATTCGAATCCTCATGCATTGTACTATTTATTTGTCCATATTGTGATTAATTAATTAGTGTGTGTGAAGTATTATTGCTTCTATCCGAGTTCTACTGTACCATATTATTCTGTTGCTCATTATACTATATTGACCACTCTTCTTCTATTTTCTTGCTTAATCATAATCATTCTCTTGTGAGGGATACATCATCTCTTAGATCTGCTGTGAGGATTTTCACATGGTATCAGAGCATGTTGAGAGTATTGTTTATCTTCATTCTTGAGAGTTTTTTGCAGGTTATTACCAAGATTTCTGTTGGGCCCAAGTTGGGACAAAGTTTTGGTAACACTTTTGATAGGTAGGAGTAATTTTGTCTAAGTGTTGAGGGTGTTGCGGAGTTGTGCACAGCATCCAATTTTTTACCATGCTGCGAAGTTGTGCACAACATCCAAATTTTGGAAGTACCGTGAAGACCAGAACTACGAGAAAGCAGTGTTGTGAAGCAGTCATGCCACTTGGATCCAGAAAAGCGGAGTGCTGGACAAGGATCAGGTACAGGTACCGGATGGACCAGTAGTGGTCTAATTTTGGAAAGATGCTCCAAGAGTGCCGAGCGGCGGGCACGAGCAAATCAGGAAGGCGGCCAATGCACAAGTTTGTTAAGGAAAGGATAGCTCAGGGAAAGCGATGGCTTGGCATGACTAGTGGGCGAGACCGTTAGAGATGAACGGTTCAATGAAATTGACCTATTGGCACGCGTGCGACAGGAAGGCCGATAGCGACAAAATGAAGACATGGAGAATCACCACGATGAAGCAAACGCTACCAGATGCCAGCAAGCCGGTTTAGGGAAACCGACACAATTTTGTAAACCCTAAGGGTTTTGGGTTTAGGTCTTTGGCATTGTAAAGACATGGCCTTCGGGCATGGTCTTGTTGTTACAGCAAAATCCCCCCCAAAATTTTGTACATAATGGGGCCCCTCCTTTAAATTTTTTAGAAAGGATGCCTTAAGAGGCCATTCCCAGCTTTTAACTTGGTTTCTCATCAGAAAATCATGCCATGAGCCTTCCCAAGTTTCCTTCCGAAAGACAGAATTCGTGGAAGCTTCCCGAAGATGCGGAGCTTTTCATACTTATTCCCCGCAGTTGCGGAAGTTTTAGAGTCTAAAACTTAGAAATTATCATTGAGGAGCTGCGAGAACTATTCGCGAAATCCTTCCGAAATGGTGGGGAATTCGAGAAAGCCCCGTAGTTGCGGAAGGATTCGGGTTTTCCTCCCGAAATGGTGGGAACCGTTTGCATAAGTCTCCCGAAAATATTCAGATATTATTGTTAAAAAGTTGGGGAAATATTTGATGAATTCCTTCCGAAACGGTGGAAGAATTCAAGAAAGCCGCTCGAAACTTGCGGGAGCCATTCGCCAACCTTCCCCGAAGCCGCCGAATGACTTAGTTTCTTTTGAAAATCCTTAAGTCTTGAAGTTGCAGAAGCTTTTCGCCAAAGCTTCCCGCAAATGCAGAAACCTTCGCATTATCTTTCCGAAACCCCGGCGAGAAAAGTTTACGGAACCGTCCAGTTTATCTTTCTGAAATTGCTGGAGTCTTCTGCGGAAGCCTTCACATTAACTTTCCGAAACGCCGAAACACTTAGACCTTTTCGGAACCATTCGCAAAAGCCGTCCGCAACTGCGGAACCTTTCAGGTTATCCCTCTGAAACAGTGGATCCGTTCGCCAATCTGTTCCGAAACGGCGGAAGCTAATTGCGAAAGCTTTCCGCAACTCCGAAAACGCTCTCGAAGCACGGCCGAGACTTAGAAAATTCTCAAGTTTGCGGAAGCATTCGCAGAAACCTTCCGAAACTGCGGAAGCTATTTACGAAAGCCTTCCGCAATTTCAGAAGCTTTCACGTTGTCATCCCGAAAACCCGCCAAAAGACTTAGAGATTCATGTTCGTGTTCCGGAAGCCATTCTCCAATTCTTTCCGAAACGTTGAAGGAGTTCAGCATAACCTTCCGCAATGGCGGGTTAAATTCACGAGTTCATCCCACCGGTGGTGGTCGCGTGCGCGTATCAAGATCACTTGACGTGACTGCGACGTACAAATATTTAAAGCCCATTTTAAATGTGCCACCCACCACATTTAAACCCCGCACATGCCCAATTCATTTAAATAAACGGTGGGGTTTTGGCCAAACACATTGTGATTTTTCGATTAATGAACGCCGTAGGACGCAGCGCCAGTCTGTTCCAGCTCAGCTCGTCCACGTCCGCATCCACATCATTTAGCCACCTCATCGTTGCCAGGTAGGGTTCTAACTGTTAATTGTGTTTCATCTACGCGTCAGATTACCTTTGGGTTGTTCTTTTTGTTTCGTCTAGGTCAAAGCCGATAGGTATTGGTCACATACGTCATTAATTTTTCATTTAAAGTTGTTGAGCCCCGTTAATGTCTCGCAGAGTGACCACCCAACTATTCACCAGCCGCATCCCAGGGGTCTCCACCCAGTTCAAATTCTGAACCTGTCATAAGAGCGCCTCGTCAACTATTATAAATAACGATAGCGGTCCGACTGAAAACCTTCGCCTGTTCATCAATGCGGAGAGCCATCCCTAACTTCGTCTTAAGTTTACCTCAATCCGAGCTCACCCGCCGAAGCCCCGTAGTCTCTCAATTCTTCCAAATCCATAGCTGCTCGAGTTTGTTTCAACCGTCATCACCCTCCTTTAAGATCCAAAGCTGACCACGCAGCTTCTCATAAATCTTAGTAATAGTGGCAATGGTTGGATGAGATCCCTCATCGTTTGGTGATTGTGTTCCGACCCCTGTTTTCGTCACAATATTTATCCCAACCTAAGCTACCCCGCTATTAGCCATTTAAACTGCAACCATGGAAGATACCATCTCTCCTAGAGCTAGACCAAGAGCAGGTTGTTGCCTCGACGTATACTTACCCTTTCAGGAACTTTCTAAGCTGTGTCCCCTTAAGATAGCCAAATATCAGAACTATGTTTCCTGTTGGAATGGTGTATTTTGCTTCCCAACATACAGCTTCACATTTTATTTATCTCATTGAAATATTAAAATGGTGATGCTCTTTGTTAAAATCTCACAGTATGTTGCACATTTTTATAATGACTTATATTTGGTTGCTAATAGGGATAAGTCAAAATGCCAAAAGGTGGTAGGAAGAAGGCTAAAATGACAGAAAAACAGCCTATACCACTTAGAACTGAGACCACACTCCAGGATACTAGGTGCACCACCGGTATTCCTCCAGAAATCCGCTGGGGTGACATCTACAGGATGATCCGAGACCAAAATATCCCGGATATGTTGCTAGAAGAGGAGCAGATTTGTCTCAATATCAGAACTTCAGGCATAGCCGGGGATTCTACCCGCCCTGAACTGTTCCCATGTTCTGAAGTAATCGGATGGATACTCCAACATACCGATATGGAAGCAAGAGTAATTTATGACAGCAGGAAGATAGCCATTGCCTCATTTCACCCAGCATACCTGGCCGCGGCCTACAAATTTCCCTGCACCCAGCAATCTCTGACTGATGAATGGTTGGGCCAGATGGACAACATTGAAATGGACAAAAAACTACTAGTCGTGGGCAAGCATTTGAGAAAGAAAGGTAATGATGAATACGATGTCCAGAATCCGAGACCTCCTTTCAGGTTGATCACCTTGATGTTGTGCATAATCTTCGGCATGCCCGATGGCACTGTGTACAAGATTCAGTGGGTCCCCATCATCCACTTCGTGGCATTTAAAGGAACTATGTTTTACTAGGCCCCTCTCCTGTCAGACAGTTTGGCCTCAATGATAGTTGCTGCAAGGGAAGGACTGGCCTTAAAGAAGGCAGAATTTTACATGTCCTCATATCTTATTGATTGTGTTTTGGCCAAGTTATCTTTTCACAAATTGGGCTGCACATGGGATAAGGCCAACACCCCGGTTTATACCGCTTTCAGGATGTTGTGGGCTCAGAATTACAGACCCAGCTATAAGCTCATCTGTGAGGGGTTCATCATGCCCCTATATGAGCAGCTATTCAAGGAAGATACCAACTGCCTATCGGAGAATGCCATGGAAGTCCTTGAAAATTATGGAGATTTTTATTTTTCGGAGCAAGGCACCTATCTCAGAATGTTTGGAGGGAATAAAGCTCCATATATTTTTCCAAGATATGCTACAGATTATGTGGTCCTTAAGGAAGCAGTAAGACAAATCTTCCTGGATGGAATTGGAGCAATGCTCAACAAACAGCATAAGGCTTCTTTTCCCCCTTTACCTTTCTGCATAGGGGCTTACGAATTCTTAGGTGTTGCCTCAGCCGAGGAGTTTGTTCAGGAGATGAAAGCCTTCCACTTCGGCAAGGTGATCTTCGATAGGAATGACAGGAAGGGAAAAGTGGCCGAGCATTGTAAATAAATTTATGCTCATTTTGAGTATGCTCACTATCATGATGCCGAGGAAGAAGTATTCAGAGGCATCAGCAACATGGCTGAGCTGTGAACCTTTCACCAAGGCAGTGGAGAAATTTCTAGCTCTACCAAGACCCAGGAAACTAGCCAACAGAAGGAGATAGAAGCCGATGATTCCCGAGCCAAAGAAGAACAAAGGTTGAGAGAGGAAGCAAGGGCACAGAAGGAAGTTGAGGAAGCGAGGTTGCTGCAAGAGGCTGAAGTTGTTAGATTGCAGCAAGAAGCAGAAAGTGAGAGGCTAGGGAAAGAAACTGAGGAAGCCCAGCAGCAAAAGGAGGCTGAAGATGAAAGACAGCGGAAAGCCAAGGAAGAAGAGAAAGGAAACGAGCTGAGGTAGAGCAGAAAGCAGAAGAAGAGCTTAAAGCAGGTGAAGATGCCCAGGTAGGTGGCTCCGGTGCACAGGACAGGGAAATAGACGTACCTCAAGCAGGTGGCTCCAGCACTCAAAATGTAGAGGCGGACGCAACATAGGCAGGTGGCTCTGGTACCCAAAATGTGGGAACAGACCCAGCTCAGGTAGTCTAGACCCCACCAACTGAAGTAGAAATAGACATTATAGACCTCCCAATTGTCCCGTACACTCCATCAGAAGAACATACAGTGTCCAGGTGGGATGAATTTGTCTATGATAAGAAGAGGAAAGCAATGGTCCTTAAATCGGAAGAGAGGATCAAAAGACTCTTCCAGGAGGATATCATTACCCACCGGGAGATCACTGTAATGCAGAATACAAATAAGGATCCCTTAGCTATGGCATCCGCAGTTGTAGAGACAACAAAAGCATCACTGGACAATGTAGGTGATATAGTTAGAGAAAATGAATCGACAAAGAGGAGAGCTCATATGCTACAACATACTGTGGCTAATGAGAAATCCTACAGGGATCTTGTGGTGAACAAGTATAATCGCATGTCTGTCGAGCATAAAGAGCTATCAGACAAGCATAACCAGCTGGAGGAAGAAAAGGAACAACTATCAGTCTTGATGATGATTGTGGAAGCAGAAAAGAACGATGCAGGAGCGAGAGTGTCCCAGCTAGAAGCAAACAAGCTGGCATTAGCTGAGCAATTAGAGCAAGCTGAGAGCAGAATGATGGACATGTCTCCCTTCCATGAGCTGTCCTGCAGCATCCTGAAGCAAATATATGACACTCAGGAGCTAATCACGGATGAAGTTTGCAAGCTCAAGGCCATGGTGGTCAGATTAAAAGAGGTTAATGCAGAGGCCCATAGGCTTAAAGCTAAGCACACTCGAGTTAAGGAAAATATCCTGAGCCAGATAGAATGGCAAGAAGGAAAGGTGGATTTCCCCACACATCTCCCATTCAAGTCTGTGGAGGGTTTTAATGAAGACATAGCCCTTTTGGACTTCTGCAGAAACTGTGGCAGTAATCTAATGGCCAGTGTACAAGGTTCAATGGATAGGATCAACGGTCTGTATCAAAGAATCCAGGGAGTGCATGACAGGTGCAAATTGAGTTTCCCGCAATCCCTCGATGATTTCTCGGGTGAAGAACAACGCTTGGCTGAACTAAAGGAAGAACTAGGCATCCAAACTAAACATGTGAAGAAAATTGATGTCCTAGCAATTGATGACCTCCAACATTATATTGGAATGTCATCAATCCACAGCCATTTCCTCAAAGAAGTGCATCAAGCTGCAGTGACAGAAATTCAAGGCATTGGAGTAGAGCTTAGAAAAAATGTGACTTCTCAGAAAATCTTGCTCCCTGCTTCCGCAAATGTAGTCATAAGGGACACTGGTGTGTGGTATAGCTACATTACAAAAGAGGAGAAGAAGGTAGAAGTAGCAGCTGTGACAGCAAATCCAGACTCTTCTCTCCCAGCAGCAATAGCTGTGGCAGCTAGCTCGATTTCCTCTTTCCCAGCAGTGACAGAAACTCCAGCTGGCTGGATTTCTTCTTCCTAGGCAGCAGCAGCAGCAATAGTGGGTTTGATTGCCTCTCCTAAGGCAGCAACAGTAGCAATAGTTGGATCGAGTGCTTCTCTTCCAACTGAAGCTCACGCACAGGAGTGAAAGCGCTAATTTAGAGCGTTAATTCTGATATTTTGTATTTTGGGCTTTTCATATGTGTAAAAACGTGGAAGCCATGGGATAGTTGTCCCTATTTTCTTTTAAAATAATTTTTGTAAAGAGAAAAGGAGTCACATTTTTGTCTGTTATAGAAGAAAATTTCTGTAGATGACAAGTGTAAAAGGCCAGGTGGCAGCCCAAAGGGCAATTTCGTAATTATAAATAGAAGTTAGGAAGGAATGAATAGGACTTTTTTTTGGCAGGGAATTATTTTCAGACCTGTACGAGCTATCTTGTATATGTTCTAAGAAAATAAAATCTTCTAATAAAAGCCTGGAGATGGACGTTTTGCATGGGAATGAAGAATGGATGTATATTGGATTATTCTGGTGACTTCCATACTTTAATGTGAGATCTTTCTTGCTGTCTGAATTATTTCTTTGTAACTAATGATTTTACTCCTTTCTGTGCAAACGAATTCTCTGTTTCATGAGTAATGAATATGTTTCATATTAAATTAGAAGCTATCTTCTGATATCTCTCATCTTTGCTGTAGCTTTACCTGTAATATTTAATGGCTATCTGTTCTTTCTTTAAGATATCTCCTACAGCTGATTGCCCATGCTTTTAATTCGCTCCTTACAGGGATAGTTAGATTTATTTTAGTCTTAAACTTAGATCTGTTTTTCCAATCTTGCATTTAGATTAAACTTAGACTAGGCACTTGCATATCATGATAAAACATAAAATTCAAAAAGAAAGGTGGATCGGGCCATAACCGGTATAATGGGAATAAAACTCCAAACCCACGGTTGCTGGAACCGCTAACCGAATCGATTCTCTATACCAAACGGTAGATAATCTAATTGGGATAATCTATTGGGGAGAATCTCTTTCTGATTGATGCTATGATATCCGAGGCATCAATAGTTTTTGGCGCTAGAAGGAGGGCCTGAAAGTGCATGGCTGATAGAGGAAAATCTCCCACAGTCATAAATGTCACTGAAAACCTGCTTAAGGAAAGTATTTCAAACAGCCCAGATCTTGAATTATTAAATCAAGAGTTTTGAAGATCTTGTACATTTAACTTTAGAAGAAATTTCAGACCCTCTAAAGAAGGTAGATCTTGAAAACTCAAAAAATATTTTAGATCAAGTAAACCTTGAAGAACTTATCACTCCAAAGAGTACTCCCCAGAATTCACCATACAATTCTCCGCCAGGTTCTCCACATCCAAACATGGCTGTGCCTGCTTGGAGAGCAAGGGGAGCACTGGATCTAGCTGGGCCATTCCATAATCTTCCGAAAAATCTAGAAAAGGTCTTACCTAAGTTCGACCCAGGGAAAGCTATTTCGGTGGAAGACCATCTCAAGAGTTTCTACTTAGCTCTGAATCTTTTGAACGTACATCATGAAGATGTTGTCTGCATGCTGTTTCCATACACATTCGAGCCAAAAGTATCATCTTTAGCCTACAACCCAGCTCAATCTCTAGTTGGGATGAATTTGAAAACTGTTTTTTAAAGAAATATGGAAACCAAAAGACTGTGGCTATGCTTATGAAAGAACTCTTATCCATGAGAATGGAAAAGAAAGAAAAGGTTCAAGATTTTAATCAAACATTCACAACACTTTTAAATAATTTCAGTGAAGCTAATAAACCATCAGAGGAATCTCTGATTGAATACTATACTACAGCTCTTGAAGGACCCATAGCAATGTTCGTAAAAAGGTCCAAGAAAACTACCCTGATAGAGAACTTTGAGGAAGCTAGAAAGGTAGAAGAAGAAGCTGATAGCATTGCTAAACATGCCTTAGATGCAGAACCAAAACCAACAACCAGTAAAAAGACCTTGCTGCTCACTAGAGGTAAAGAAGAGCCATCTACAGACATGGAAAATGTAGTCAAGATGATGCAGAAATTATCTAATAAAATTGTAGACCTCGAGAAAGACAAGGCTGCTAGCACATCTAGGAAACCTTTCAAGCCATTTTATAAAAGGAGGGAAGATGGTGATCAAACTCATCCACCAATGAATACTTCTCCTGTTTTGAACCTCAATGAAATTGGGATGGAAAATTTCTGCACTTTTCATCAAGAACCGCATTCGGAAAAGAGCTGTCCGCAATGGATTAATTCCATGAGTTTAGTCATGAACCAAATGCTAGATTCACAGATCCCAGACCAAGATGATCCTCCAGAAGAATCGAGCCCTGAATTAGAGGAACCAACCCCGGACACTACTATGGTGCTATGGGATTGGGTACCCATGACTGAATCGGTAGAAGAGGATCCCATAGATAGCTCTCCCTCTACTGTAAACGTTGCTACTCGCAGCAAAGGCCCTATTGCGGATCCTGTGCCAAGCCCGGCTCCTGATAAGCCTAAAGTTTCAAAAGAACCACCTAGGAGGCATATAACAATTATCCCACCACAACCCAAAGTTATCCAAACAGCGACCAAGCAGTCAAGTACTGACACCATAGTTCAGCCACCTAAGGTCACAACGAGCAAAACAAATCAGCCGACCCGAATTGGGAACGAATCTGACATAGGATACGATATTATCGAAGATATCAAGAAGGTCAAAGCAAATGTGTCAATATTTGACATGTGCAGCTTGCCCCATCAACGAGACAAACTGCTGCATGTTCTACAACCCCAAACCAGCACTCCATTAACGGATTCTCAAGACCATCCCAAAATTAATGAGGCTAGCATCGGTGGGAAATATAAATCTCAAACATTTCCATTCCTATTGACTTTTGAAATTTTCAACCATAATGTTCACAATTGTTTGGTAGACTCCAGAGCATCCTCAAACGTCATGCCACTGTGCATTTGTAAAACAATTAACGGGCAGCCTGTTCCATCTCCAGCCCAAATTATCCAATTAGATAGGACTGTTGTCAAGGTGATTGGGGAGATGAAAGATGTTCTCATTAGACTATCAGCTGACTTTAGAGTCTGTCAATTCATTGACATAATGGTGGTTGATATTCCTGAAGCCTATGGACTTATCTTAAGTAGGGACTGGTCTACCAAGCTGAATGGCTACTTTGCCACTGATTGGTCTCATCTGTGGTTGCCTTATCAGAACAGGTAGAATCAGATTAAAGTCCTGAGAGAACCACATATGAAGCAAAACGTAACTCAGTTAGAAGAAAAAAATGAGGCTGTAGCTTTCTCATCCTCGGTTCTGGGGAATTATTTCTTAGAAATGGATCCGAGTAATTATCAGTTTGAAGCCATTAGCCATGAATCAGATAAACAGTATGATCTCCTTCATTTCTCTCGGACTGATGATGTTGATTGTAACATCGTTAGTTTAGTTACTGATGTAGATCACAGAGAGCCTAACTTAGTTGAATCTAAAGATATTTTTTGGACATTATACTTTGATGGTTCTAAGACTCTGGAAGGATCTGGAGCCGGTTTTCTTCTAATGGACCCAAAAAGAAACAAGTATTTTTTGTCTTGTAGATTAGAATTCGATTGTACTAACAACATCGCTGAATATGAAGCTTTGGTACATGGATTAAAGAAGGCCATTGGCTTAAATGTTAAATACCTGAAAGTTTTTGGTGACTCCAAGATAGTTGTGAGACAAGTAAGGGACACCATTCATTGTCTCTCACCTCATTTGAAAGGTTATCAGGCTGAGGTATGGGATTTAATTATGCATTTTGACGCTTTCAATATAAAATCTATTCCTAGGTTGCAAAATTTTGCAACGGATTTGTTAGCAACATCCGCTTCTAGACTGGTGCCGTCTAATAATAAATGCTCAATTGAATTGATTTTCAGGCCTTCCGTTCCCGATAACATCACAAACTTCAGAGTCTTCGATGATGATGAACAAATTATCAGCTTTCTAACAAACAAAGATAGCTTCCAAGGAGCTGTGATAGATGAAGAAGAGCATGATGCTAATTTGAAGAAGAAGGATGAGGAGAAAGGAAATTTCATTCCCAAGGGGGTAAGATCCCTCGAAATGTTGTTCGATCTTCAAAATAAGTTCAAAAGGCCATCTAATACCAAAACTAACAGCTCATCAATGCAACATGAGTTAGTTAATTTGGGTACCAAGGCAGAACCAAAATTTGTCAACCTTGGCAAATGTTGTTCGCCAGGAGAAAGAGATAGGTTCATCAAATTGTTTAAACAATACAAGGATGTTTTTGCATGGACCTATGGAGATCTGAAGACATATGACGTCTGCATTATTCAGCATGTTATACCAATGAAAGCGGGCGTCAATCCATTTCAGCAGCAGTTAAGAAGGATGCATCCTACTCTAGAACCACTAATTCAAAAGGAATTAAAGAAGCTCTTGGACGCTAAGATAATCTTCAAAGTCCAGCACTCTGAGTGGGTTGCAAACTTGGTTCCCGTAAGAAAGAAGTCAGGAGAGATAAGGCTATGTGTAGATTTCAGAAATTTAAACAGAGCTTCAGATAAAGACAACTACCCCGTCCCTTCAATGGAACAAATCCTTCAAATGGTGTCAGGATCTAAGCTATTTTCTCTCCTTGATGGTTTCCCTGGATACAATCAAGTATTAGTAGCCGAAGAAGATCGCCTCAAGACTACTTTCTGAACTAAGTGGGGAACTTTCGCATACAGAAGGATGCCATTTGGTCTGATAAACGCAGGAGCTACATTCCAAAGGGAAATGGATATCGCCTTCCGAGGATTGGGTGGGCAATGTGTTTTTGTATACTTAGATGATGTGACAGTCTTTTCAAAGAAAAGGGGAGATCATGTTGTTCATCTGAAGCATATTTTTGATCGCTGTCGAAAATATGGTATTTCTCTGAATCCCAAGAAGAGTGTGTTTGCAGTTCCCAAAGGTAAGCTCTTGGGTCATATCATTTCTAAAAGGGGAGTGTCAATAGATCAAGAAAGAGTCCAAGCTATTAATAAGATTCCAATGCCTTACAACAAGAAATCGATGCAGTCCTTCATGGGCACTATCAATTTTGTCCGCAGATTTGTTCCGGATTTCGCACAAATTGTTAAACCGTTGCAACAAATGGTTAAACAAAGCATCCAGTTCAAGTGGACAGACTTGGAAAAGGACGCATTTAGAGATATCAAGGAAGCCATAGATAAGGCCCATTCTTTAAGAAGCCCAGATTTTGATAAGGATTTCATCTTGTATACCTTTGCTTCGGATGACTCCCTCGCAGCTGTATTCACGCAAAAGGTGGAGCTGGGAGACAAATACCCAATTTCATTTATGAGCACTGGTCTGCAAGGGGCTGAGCTGAACTATCCCATGGTTGACAAGCATGCATATGGGGTCTTCAAAGCAGTCAAGCAGTTTAGACCATACATTCTTAAGAACAGAACTAAAGTCATAGTTCCCCACCCAACTGTTAGATCCCTTTTCGTTCAAAAGGAATTGGGAGAAAGGAGAGGGAACTGGGTCGTAGCTCTACAGGAATATGATTTAGAATTTAAACTAGCCACGATCATCAAAGGGCAAGGCCTGTGCAAATTACTTGCAGGGAACTCGACTGAGGAAGAGCAACATTGGAAGAATGAAGCTGAGCTAAACTCGGTTGAAGTATGTCCTATCTTCTTAGCTCCCCAGTCATGGTATAGAGATCTGGTGCACTATTTACAGCAAGGATACCTACCTGAGCACTGGAACTCTAAGCAAAGAAGGGCACTCCACTTGAAATCAGCACCTTATCAAATCATTGATGGGATACTTTTTAGGAAGAATTATGATGGAGTTCTCCTTAGATGTCTAGAGAAGGAAGATGCAAGTAAAGATGTTAAAGAATTGCATGATGGCCCTACAGGTGGACATTATTCAGGAGAGACAACAACACACAAGATACTGAGAGCTAGTTATTATTGGCCCACTCTGTTCCGAGATGCCCACACGTATGCACGAAACTGTGATGTATGTCAAAGAAGTGCTGGAAAGTTACCTAAGGCAGCAGGACCATTGCAGCTGGGTATCATCTCTGAGCCTTTTGAGCAGTGGGGTATAGATGTTATCGGAGAAATAAATCCAAATTCTTCTTTACAACATCGATACATCCTGACGGCTACTGACTACTTCACTAGATGGATGGAGGCTATCCCTTTGCGCAAGATCAATGAAGACGCGGTCATCAGCTTCTTGAAAGAGAACATCATAACCAGGTTTGGGGTTCCAATTTCCCTTTTATTTGATAATGCTACTTATTTTTCATCTTGCAAGATAAATGAATTTGTTTATGAATGGGGAATTAAGTTGCATTATTCAGCCAATTATTATCCTCAGGGGAACGGATTAGCTGAATCCTCAAACAAGAATCTGATTCGAATTCTTAAGAAGACTGTGATAGAAAACCAGAGAAGTTGGCATGTATCTCTCCCAAACGCCTTATGGGCTGATAGGGTGATCCCAAAGAACGCTTTAAGAGCTTCCCCTTTCACTCTTGTCTATGGAAAGGAATCCATCCTTCCCCCAAACATCTTGCTCCCATCCTTACAGTTATCCCAAGCCTCTTGGGGTTCTAGTAGCCAAGCCTTACAATCCAGGATCAGCACCCTACTTCAACTTGAAGAAGCCCGACAGAAAGCGAAAGATCGATTCCATCAACACCAAGACATAGTTAAGAGATGGTTCGACAAGAGGAAGTCCGGTAAAACAAGTTTTGAAGTCAGGGACTTAGTCCTGAAATGGGACCATAATCATGAAGGTAAAGGAATGCATACGAAATTCCAACATTTATGGGTAGGCCCGTACCAAATTTTGGCAAAATTAGACCCATCCACTTATAAATTGACAAATCTCGAGGGAGAAGAAGTAACCCTTCCTCTCAATGGCCTTGCCCTGAAACAATACTTTGCATAGTCTCGCTGAGACTCCTTGTACATAAATAAAGTTTTCTTTTATTGTTGCTTTAGCCTTTATTTGCTTTATTTTTGGCCATTTTGTTTCTTTCATTGTCATTTGAACCTTTGCAACAAGTTTGTTTTCTGAAATCCCTTAGGGTTGAGTTTCTCGTCAAGGATAGGTCTCTCAAAGAAATCTCACAACCCATGAGTCCGGAACTATGTTCGAATAAAGCCTATCTATGTATTATGCTCCCGCTGAAATTTTCAGAATGAAGGAAGCCTACTCTGCTAGTCGCACTAATCTTGTGTAAATAGTAGAGACCTATGACCATCTTCATCACTATCTTTGGGCTCCACCCACTCTCACACTTAAAGGCATCTCAAGAAGGTTATTAAAGTTGGACCCATGGAAAGTAGCACATCTCGAGGGCATAGGGTATTGAAATGACTCCATGCTGCAAATCTAACAGCCAAAATGGCTTATATTCAAGGCTCTGTTTTCCAGAGATTCTCGCCTCAATTAAAGCATGGCTGAGACAAAAGAAAAAGACGTGTGAAATAAAGAAGGTTTTCCAAAAGGCTCAGCCCAAAATGGGCTCCTCTCCGTCCGTGAGGCTTGATCAAATCAATAAATATCAAACTCACACAAAAGGACGTTATGGATTGAGGAGCCTAAATCAAAGATCATGTCTAAAGAAAATATCTCTGGAAGGCTCAAACAGGTAAGGTGTACAAAGTACAAACATCCAAAAGGATGCAAGCGGCATGGGAATGAGGAACAAGAGCAATAATTTCCATGAGAAAGTGTTGCAAGCCCTGTGGAGTCCGACAGTAGTAACCATCTAAAAGATGACCCTTCTAAAATGAATCTCATATGTTGGCCCTTTAAGAGTTTTTAAGATGTCTCTGTCTAAGCTCCCCTGTCCCCAACGGGCTAGCAGGTAAAGTGTCTTCTTCCCCTCACATGAATTTAAATGCTCAGCTGAGTATTGCACATAAGATGGATGTCTTTGATAAGGTGTTGGACCATGGAGAGGAATTTTTCAGAGATCTGTGTTCGCCAGCAACTCGCCATTGTTGTTGCAGCAACATCCCCCCCAAAATTTTGTACATATTGGGGCCCCCCCCTTTAAATTTTTTAGAAAGGCTGCCTTAAGAGGCCATTCCCAGCTTTTAACTTGGTTTCTCATCAGAAAATCATGCCATGAGCCTTCCCAAGTTTCCTTCCGAAAGACAGAATTCGTGGAAGCTTCCCGAAGATGTGGAGCTTTTCAGACTTATTCCCCACAGTTGCGGAAGTTTTAGAGTCTAAAACTTAGAAATTATCATTGAGGAGTTGCGAGAACTATTGGCGAATTCCTTCTGAAACGGCGGGGAATTCGAGAAATCCCCGCAGTTACGGAAGGATTCGGTTTTTCCTCCTGAAACGGCGGGAACCGTTTTCATAAGTCTCTCGAAAAGAGTTAGAGATTATTGTTAAAATGTTGTGGAAATATTTCACGAATTCCTTCCAAAATGACGGAAGAATTCAAGAAAGCCGCCCGAAACTTGCGGGATCCATTCGCCAACCTTCCCCGAAGCCGCCGAATGACTTAATTTCTTTTGAAAATCCTTAAGTCCCGAAGTTGTGGAAGCTTTTCGCCAAAACCTCCCGCAACTACAGAAGCCTTCGTGTTATCTTTCCGAAACCCCAGCGAGAAAAGTTTACGAAACTGTCCAGTTTATCTTTCCGAAATTGCGGGAGTCTTCTGTGGAAGCCTTCACATTAACTTTCCGAAATGCCGAAACACTTAGACCTTTTTGGAACCATTCGCAAAAGCCGTCCGCAACTGCAGAACCTTTCAGGTTATCCCTCCGAAACAGCGGAGCCGTTCACCAATCCGTTCTGAATCGGCGGAAGCTAATTGCGAAAGCTTTCCGCAACTCCAGAAACTCTCTCGAAGCACGGCCGAGACTTAGAAAATTCTCAAGTTTGTGGGAGCCTTTTGTGGAAGCATTCGCGGAAAACTTCTAAAACTACGGAAGTTGTTTACGAAAGCCTTCCGCAATTTCGGAAGCTTTCACGTTGTCATCCCGAAAACCCGCCAAAAGACTTAGACGTTCATGTTCGTGTTGCGGAAGCCATTCGCCAATTCTCTCCGAAACGTTGAAGGAGTTCAGCATAACCTTCCGCAATGGCGGGTGAAATTCACGAGTTCATCCCATGGGTGGCGGTCGCGCACGCGTATCGAGATCACTTGACATGACCGTGGCGTACAAATATTGAAAGCCCGTTTTAAATGTGCCACCCACCACATTTAAACCCCGCACGTGCCCAATTCGTTTAAATAAACGGTGGGGTTTGGGCCAAACACATTGTGATTTTTTGATTAACGAACGTCGTAGGATGCCACGCCAGTCTATTCCAGCTCAGCTCGTCCACGTCCGCATCCACCTCATTCGGCCACCTCATCGTTGCTAGGTAGGTTTTTAACCGTTAATTTTGTTCCATCTATGCGTCAGATTAGCTTTGGCTTGTTCTTTTTTTTTCGTCTAGGTCGAAGCCGATAGGTATTGGTCACATACGTCGTTAATTTTGCATTTAAAGTTGCCAAGCCCCGTTAATGTCTCGCAGAGTGACCACCTGACTATTCACCAGCCGCATCCCAGGGGTCTCCACCCCGTTCAAATTCTAAACCTACCATAAGAGCACCTCGTCAACTATTATAAATAACGATAGCGGTTCAGCTGAAAACCTTCGCCTGTTCATCAATGCAGAGAGCCATCCCTAACTTCGTCTTAAGTTTACCTCAATCCGAGCTCACCCGTCGAAGCCCCGTAGTTTCTCAATTCTTCCAAATCCATAGCTGCTCGAGTTTGTTTCAAGCGTCGTCACCCTCCTTTAATATCCAAAGCTGACCATGCAGCTTCTCATAAATCTTAGTAATAGCGGCAATGGTCGGATGAGATCCCTCGTCGCTTGGTGATTGTGTTCCGACCCCTGTTTTAATCACAATATTTATCCCAACCTAAGCTACCCCGCTATTAGCCATTTAAACCGCAACCATGGAAGATACCATCTCTCCTAGAGCTAGACCAAGAGCAGGTTGTTGCCTCGACGTATACTTACCCTTTCAGGAACTTTCTAAGCTGTGTCTCCTTAAGATAGCCAAATATCAGAACTGTGTTTCCTATTGGAATGGTGTATTTTGCTTCCCAACATATAGCTTCACATTTTATTTATCTCATTGACATATTAAAATGGTGATGCTCTTTGTTAAAATCTCACAGTATGTTTCACATTTTTATAATGACTTGTATTTGGTTGCTAACAGGGATAAGTCAAAATGCCAAAAGGTGGTAGGAAGAAGGCTAAAATGACAGAAAAATAGCCTACACCACTTAGAACTGAGACCACACTCCAGGATACTAGGTGCACCACCGGTATTCCTCCAGAAATCCACTGGGGTGACATCTACAGGATGATCCAAGACCAAAATATCCCGGATATGTTGCTAGAAGAGGAGCAGATTTATCTCAATATCAGAACTTCAGGCATAGCCAGGGCTTCTACCTGCCCTGAACTATTCCCATGTTCTGAAGTAATCGGATGGATACTCCAACATACCGATATGAAAACAAGAGTAATTCATGACAGCGGGAAGATAGCCATTGCCTCATTTCACCCAGCATACCTGGCCGCGGCCTACAAATTTCCCCGCACCCAGCAATCTCTGACTGATGAATGGTTGGGCCAGATGAACAACATTGAAATGGCCAAAAAACTACTAGTCGCGGGCAAGCATTTGAGAAAGAAAGGTAATGACGAATATGACGTCCAGAATCTAAGACCTCCTTTCAGGTTGATCGCCTTGATGTTGTGCAGAATCTTCGGCATGCCCGATGGCACCGTGTACAAGATTCAGTGGGTCCCCATCATCCACTTCGTGGCATTTAAAGGAACTGTCTTTGACTGGGTCACTCTCCTGTCAGATAGTTTGGCCTCAATGGTAGTTGCTGCAAGGGAAGGACTGGCCTTAAAGAAGGTAGAATTTTACATGTCCTCATATCTTATTGATTGTGTTTTTGCCAAGTTATCTTTTCCCAAATTGGGCTGCACATGGGATAAGGCCAACACCCCGGTTTATACCGCTTTCAGGATGTTGTGGGCTCAGAATTACAAACCCAGCTATAAGCTCATCTGTGAGGGGTTCATCATGCCCCTATATGAGCATCTATTCAAGGAAGAGCCCAACTACCTGTCGAAAAATGCCATGGAAGTCCTTGAAAATTATGGAGATTTTTATTTTTCGGAGCAAGGCACCTATCTCAAAATGTTTGGAGGGACTAAAGCTCCATATATTTTGCCAATATATGCTACAGATTATGTGGTCCTTAAGGAGGCAGTAAGACAAATCTTCCTGGATGGAATTGGAGCAATGCTCAACAAACAACATAAGGCTTCTTTTCCCCCTCTACCTTTCTGCATAGGGGCTTACAAATTCTCAGGTGTTTCCTCAGCCGAGGAGTTTGTTCAGGAGCTGAAATCCTTCCACTTCGGCGAGGTGATCTTCCATAGGAATGACAGGAAGGGAAAAGTGGTCGAGCATTGTAATGAAATGTATGCTCATTTTGAGTACACTCACTATCATGATGCTGAGGAAGAAGTATTCAGAGGCATCAGCAACATGGCTGAGCTGCGAACCTTTCGCCAAGGCAGTGGAGCAAGTTCTAGCTCTACCAGGACCCAGGAAACTAGCCAACAGAAGGAGAAAGAAGCTGATGATGCCTGAGCCAAAGAAGAACAAAGGTTGAGAGAGGAAGCAAGGGCACAGCAGGAAGCTAAGGAAGCAAGGTTGCTGCAAGAGGCTGAAGTTGTCAGATTGCAGCAAGAATCAGAAAGTGAGAGGCTACAGAAAGAAGCTGAGGAAACCTAGCAGCAAAAGGAGGCTGAAGATGAAAGACAGCAGAAAGCTGAGGAAGAAGAGAAAGGACAACGAGTTGAGGTAGAGTGGAAAGCAGAAGAAGAGCTTAAAGCAGGTGAAGATGCCCAGGTAGGTGGCTCCGGTGCACAGGACATGGAAATAGACGTACCTCAAGCAGGTGGCTCCGACACTCAAAATGTAGAGGCGGACACAGCACAGGCAGGTGGCTTTGGTACCCAAAATGTGGGAACAGACCCAGCTCAAGTAGTCCAGACCCCACCAGCTGAAGTAGAAATAGACATTATAGACCTCCCAATTGTCCCATACACTCCATCAGAAGAACATACGGTGTCCAAGTGGGATGAATTTGTATATGATAAGAAAAGGAAAGCAATGGTCCTTAAATCGGAAGAGAGGATCAAAACACTCTTTCAGGAGGATATCATTACCCACCGGGAGATCACTAGAATGCGGAATACAAATAAGGATCCCTTAGCTATGGCATCCGTAGTTGTAGAGACAACAAAAGCATCGCTGGACAATGTAGGTGATATAGTTAGAGAAAATGAATTGACAAAGAGGAGAGCTCGTATGCTACAACATACTGTGGCTAATGAGCAAGCCTATAGGGATCTTGTGGTGAACAAGTATAATCGCCTATCTATCGAGCATAAAGAGCTATCAGACAAGTATAACCAGCTGGAGGAAGAAAAAAAACAACTATCAGTCTTGATGATGATTGTGGAAGCAGAAAAGAACGATGCAGGAGCCAGAGTGTCCCAGCTAGAAGCAGACAAGCTGGCATTAGCTGAGCAATTAGAGCAAGCTGAGAGAAGAACGATGGACATGTCTCCCTTCCATGAGCTGTCCTGCAGCATCCTGAAGCAAATATATGACACTCAGGAGCTAATCACAGATGAAGTTTGCAAGCTCAAGGCCATGGTGGTCAGATTAAAAGAGGTTAATGCAGAGGCCCATAGGCTTAAAGCTAAGCACACTCGGGTTAAGGAAAATATCCTAAGCCAGATAGAATGGCGAGAAGGAAAGGTGGATTTCCCCACACATCTCCCATTCAAGTCTGTGGAGGGTTTTAATGAAGACATAGCCCTTTTGGACTTCTACAGAAACTGTGGTAGTAAGCTAATGGCCAGTGTACAAGGGACAATGGATAGGATCAACGGTCTGTATCAAAGAATCCAGGGAGTGCATGATAGGTGCAAATTGAGTTTCCCGCAATCCCTTGATGATTTCTCGGGTGAAGAAAAACGCTTGGCTGAACTAAAGGAAGAACTAGGCATTCAAACTGAATATGTGAAGAAAATTGATGTCCTAGCAATTGGTGACCTCCAACATTATATTGGAATGTCATCAATCCACAGCCATTTTCTTAAAGAAGTGCATCAAGCTGCAGTGACAGAAATTCAAGGCATTGGAGCAGAGCTTAGAAAAAATGTGACTTCTCAGAAAATCTTGCTCCCTGCTTCCGCAAATGTAGTCATAAGGGACACTGGTGTGTGGTATAGCTACATTGTAGAAGAGGAGAAGAAGGAAGAAGTAGCAGCTGTGACAGCAAATCCAGACTCTTCTCTCCCAGCAGCAACAGCTGTGGCAGCTAGCTCGCTTTCCTCTTTCCCAGCAGTGATAGAAACTCCAGCTGGCTCGATTTCTTCTTCCCAGGTAGCAGCAGCAGCAACAGTGGGTTCGAGTGCCTCTCCTAAGGCAGCAGCAGCAACAACAGTTGGATCGAGTGATTCTCTTCCATCTGAAGCACATGCATAGGAGTGAAAGCGCTGATTTAGAGCGTTAATTCTGATATTTTGTATTTTGGGCTTTTCATATGTGTAAAAACGTGGAAGCCATGGGACAGTTGTCCCTATTTTCTTTTAAAATAATTTCTGTAAAGAGAAAAGGAGTCACATTTTTGTCTGTTATAGAAGAAAATTTCTGTAGATGACAAGTGTAAAAGGCCAGGTGGCAGCCCAAAGGGCAATTTCGTAATTATAAATAGAAGTTAGGAAGGAATGAATAGGACTTTTTTTTGGTAGGGAATTATTTTCAGACCTGTACGAGCTGTCTTGTATATGTTCTAAGAAAATAAAATCTTCTAATAAAATCCTGGAGATGGACGTTTTGCATGGGAATAAAGAATGGATGTATATTGGATTATTCTGGTGACTTCCATACTTTAATGTGAGATCTTTCTTGCTGTCTGAATTATTTCTTTGTAACTAATGATTTTACTCCTTTCTGTGCAAACGAATTCTCTGTTTCATGAGTAATGAATGTGTTTCATATTAAATTAGAAGCTATCTTCTGATATCTCTCATCTTTGTTGTAGCTTTACCTGTAAGATTTAACGGCTATTTGTTCTTTCTTTAAGATATCTCCTACAGCTCATTGCTCATGCTTTTAATTCGCTCCTTGCAGGGATAGTTAGATTTATTTCAGTCTTAAACTTAGATCTGTTTTTCCAGTCTTGCATTTAGATTAAACTTAGACTAGGAACTTGCATAACATTATAAAACATAAAATTGAAAAAGAAAGGTGGATCGGGCCATAACCGGTATAATGGGAATAAAACTCCAAACCCACGGTTGTCGAAACCGCTAACCGGACGGATTCCCTATACCAAAAAGTAGATAATCTAATTGGGATAATCTATCGGGGAGAATCCCTTTCTGATTGATGCTACGATATCCGAGGCATCAACAGGTCTATAAAAAGAAGACAATTTTGTATGGTATGGGGTTACTTTTGGGGTTATTCTCTCGTTACTTTTTGTGAATGATGTATTGTAAGATCTTTTACTGAAGAAGAAGCAATTGTAAAGGCTATGCAACTGTGTGTGCAGAGACCTATCTAAGAGGAAGGAGAGTCTGCAGCTGAGTGTGCATACTAAGAATGGTTGTCCCCATCCCTTTTAAAGATATATATTACCAACAGTTCTTGTGGACGTAGCTTCCCATCTGGGGGAGTGAACCACGTTAAATATTGTGTTGTGCATTTGTGTTTTATGGATGAATGACTATCTGTATTTTATGTAAATGAATGTCTAGATGTTTCCTTGCATGCTGTTATGAGAGAACTGTTGTATGCATTTTCCATCAGAAGAAGTATGGAGATGATATGTTAAGTTCTGCATGAATAGATGAATGGTGAACATTTAGCTTATGTTTGAGAACAATGATTTAGTTAATTGGTTAAGTGTTAAGAGATCACTTAAGCACTTCCTTATGCACGAACAATTAGATGGATAATCGGCTGAGTAGTTGAATGAGTGGATGACTGATACTCAATTCAGAGCCTTAACCATTTTCAAGGTAGTCGAGTATAAAGTTGAATTGCATAGTTCGCAGTTTCAGTAGAAGTCCAGCGGTAGAAGAACATAGTGGTGCGGACCGCAGTGTTTTCCATCGCTGCACAGTCCCCCCCTCGCAGCACATACCCCTTATTGCATTGCGCAGTACGTCTATCCAAGCAACTCATCACTTATTGTGGAAACCTGATTCTGTAGTACCCTATAGATACACCTCGAGTGAGACCTAAACCTGCTTGCAGGTTGTTGCCAAAAGGGTCGGTGCGAAGGGGTTTTGTTGGTCAAAGGGAAACCGCAAAGAACATGGGTCTTATAAGAAAACCTCTGGGTCAGTTATATCCAACAAATGGTTCCATTGTCGCGATGGAATCCATGATGTGTTGCAACCATAATGAGTGACGAAGAATACCAGTTCCCAGAAGGCTCTGACAATTGGCATCCTGAAAAGACAGAAATCCAATCTTGGTGGGACAAGACCATAAGAGAATTTGCAAGGCAAGAGAATAGAAATCCGTGTCTATGTGACACACAGTGGTCGGATAGATATCTGTGGAAAGATATTCACAAGATCTTCTGGGCATCATTTCTAAACGAGCTGCATGTGTGGATCTTGCGACTCATAGAAAAGAAAACCTGTTTTCAAGGAGGAGTTCCTAAAGAATGGACACCTGAGCTCATAGCACAGCTCAAAGCAATAGACATCTCGTTGACATGTGCAATTGATTTTTGGGTTGATCATATGCTAGAAGGCTTTGTAACAGAATTTGTTGTAGACGCACTCAAATCCTATAGTCAAGCATAAGCATGCTTTTTTGGAGGATTCCAAGGTAAGTTGCTGAACAATCTCAGTCTATGTATTAAGATGTTGTTAGTTGAAAAAGGTGTTTTAAGAATGTAGTAATATTCTTAAGTTTGTCATGGTAAACAATATATATAGTGATTCTGACAAAGATACCCATAATCTTAGAAGTGGTAAGAGGTATAAATTTAATAAGAATCTTGGAGGCCCTGGACTCCACATTGATACTGAGATTCCTTGTAACCTTGACAATGAAGCCGCACCACCATTTACCCTTGAGAACCCACCGACCACAGAGACCACACCACCTTTATCTCAAAACCCACCCGCTACGCAGCTCACCCCGCAGAATACTCATCCTAGGATGTCTATCCCGATAAGCCTATTTGTTTTCACTACACAGAGCCCTTTACAGCAGACACGCACTAATCTAGGCACCCCACCACCTAATAGGACAATGGCAAACATAGATATGAAACTTTCGATATTCAAAGGAACTGGCCTAGAAGATCCTGAGTAGCATTAGTTCCTTTGAGAAGCCATATGGAGTGTAAGACAAATCCAAGATGATGCTGTGAAGAGAGCACAGCTCATCACCACTTTCAGGAATAGAGCTTTACATTGGTTCATGAAGTACTCTAACACACAGCCAAGAACCCTCGCATAAATTAAAGCTGCGCTTGTGGAAGATTTTAAGAAATGCAAATCTGAATCTTAGTGTATAACTGAGTTGAAAGAAATAAAGCAGAAACTGACTAAAACGGTTTGGGAGTTTGATCAGAAGTTCAAGACCCTATTAGACCAAGTAAGCTTTGTTATAGCCCCGAAACAACACAAGGAATGGTTCATTGCTGCGTTGTTGCCCCATATTAGATTACCATTGATGCAGCAGAAGGTTACGTCACAGGCAGAGGCCTCGGAGATCGCAATGAAGCTAGAGGCTTCACCGATTAGTGAGACTAGTTCTGGAATGTCTCAGATCTAGAACCAGCTGACCACCCTGACATTAGAACTGCAAAGCATGAAGAATGGAAAAGAACAAAGGTATGAACCTAGACATGAGGTCTGGTGTACAAGTTGTAAAGGAGAAGGCCATGACTGGGAGCATTGCCCGTTATTCCACGACTATCTTAACAGTGGTGCACCAAACCCCATAAATCAGAATTGGGCCCCATGGTGTGAAATTTGTAGAACCACAGGACACAGACCTGAAGACTGCTATCTTATACATAAATATGTGAAAACACCTAAAATTTATACTGCAACTTCTGTAAATCAGTTGGACATGATGAATCCAACTGCCATGCATATGAGCTAATGAATGAGAGAAAATGAGATATGGACTCAATGAGAGGCACTGGCTTGTACCGCGTACAAGAAGATAACCAACCGAAACAAGAGAATGCACAATATGACCAAGGAGGATACAGAGGTCGAGGTGTTGGATACCACGGCAGTGGAAGAAATGCTGGGCCGACACAAGGAAGAGGCCACGGCCAAGTCATTTATTATAATTATGGCAAGCCAGGTCACATATCTAGAGATTGTGTTAACCCATGCACTACGTGCAATTAATGTAAATCATTTGAGCATGTTATTGAATATTGCCCAGTACTAGAGGTTGAAATGCAGAAAAGAATACGGATGGACGCACCAAACACGAACGTCCAGTGGATCACAGTGGAAAGAAGACCAGTAGACCTGAGCATCAATGTGGTCACACGCAATGGCGCTGAGACAGGTCGCAATAGGGGAGCAGAAGCTTCCACATCGGGGGAGGCTCACACAAAGCAGACCCCTCTTGAGACAGTATGTATAAGGAAAGATCTGGGAAAAATACCTGCTCTCGACGTACGAAAGAACAAGGAAGTCTTTATCGACGCACGGGATACCTTCAGAGAACCAGCAATAGAATCACAGAGGATCCCGTTGCGTAGTGAAGCACTGCATGTTGAAGACATGCCAGCGGCTTATGATAAAACAAGCACTACGACGAATGTCAACACTTTTGTTGTGCAGTTCTTGCGAAGCTGCATGAAGCTACTCAAAAGTGAAAATGCCATAGTAGAGCTGCAGAAGCTCATAAACTAGTATGAACCACAGACGGGAACAGAGACTTATGATAGCGCAGTACATCACATAAGGAAGCATAAAAGAACAAGCCGAGAAATGAGACTTATCGCACAGATTGGATATTTTGAAATGGATGAAGTCATCCTTGATTTGGGATCTAAATTAAATGTCTTGACTAAGCAGACATGGCAGCAGATGGGTCAACCAAAGTTTTCATGGTCACCTATCTAGCTGAGAATGGATAACCAAGATAAAGTGATATCTTTTAGTTGGTTAGCTGACATGATAGTCGATATCATTGGAGTCCAAATACATGCAGACTTTGAAGTTATCAAGATTGTGGATGATAGTCAGCCTTTTCCTGCACTGCTAGGAATTGACTAGGCTATTGATAACTTGGCTATCATAAATATGAAAACAAAGAAGATGGTATTTGAGGGAAAGCATCTTAGGGTCATCGCACCATTGGATCTTGTAGATGGTGACAGATACAGTGAGTTGATTTAGGAGGAATCCAAGGCTCAAGACTTGGATAGAATATACCAGCTCACAGCGAACCAGGAAGATTACATTAATCCTACTGGAGATGGTACACTCAGCTGGAGATGTGACAGCTCTTGCGTCTCTGATTTGGAGGCAAGGCTTGAAAATTGGCAAATTCGGATGCATAAAGTATCAGCAAGAAGGTGCGCGCAGGTTACGAAATCACTGTGCTGGATCGGGAAGGAGGTAAGTCCTATTCCCACATATGATTGTTCTGCTAATGTTTACAATTTCATCCAGGAATATATTGTAGCTATTGCAGATGAGCACATATTACCAGCATTGGATATGGCACTGCGTGACACACCCGCCATATGGTGGAATGCGCACAAGCAGACATTGACCACTTGGGATCAATGCAGAATTAACATGTAGATTCGGTTTGCTGGAAGGGTTACCTTACCCTTTGAAAATTTTAATGGACAGACAGATCCTAGTCAACATATTGAAGTCTGTTCACAGGCATGGGCAGAAAGGCCACATACAGAATGGGTACATCTACTTGTACATACGCTCGATGATGACATTCCAAAGAAATGGTACCTAGACCTAGAGTTGCGTAGAGAAACCACTGATTGGGACATGCTGACTGCGAACTTCCAGAGGGACTTCAACTTTGATGATGAGAACTCATTGATCCCTGACGCGTTGCAGATAATTAAGGAACGCATATTCAGGGAAGACTGCCCTCACAGAAATATGAAATTGGAGGAATTCTTTGGGGCAGATAGTGTTCCTGGGCACCTACAGTCAGAATGGAAGGAACACGCAAAACACCTCATAGAGTGTTATAACCTAGCTGAAGAAGATGGTGATGGCAAGGAAGACGATGATGATGATCCACGCAACATAAACATTCCAGAATCGGAGGGTGTGCGCGATGTAGAAGGACCTTCGTTAGAAATCCCAGATATGAGCGGACCAGTAAAAACACAAAAGGTGAATATTGGCACAAGCAAAGAACCGAAGTTCGGAGCAATAGGAGACTATTGGGACGATAAGACTGTTGCAGAGATCGCAGACACCTTGCATGAATATCAGGAACTGTTTCCGACTAAATTCACAGAAATGAAAGGCATTTTGGGAGACCTAGGGGTCATGAAAATACCTTTGAAGCCAGGCGCAAAGCCTGTGAAGTAGAGACCGTATAGACTAAATCCACGCTACAAAGAAAGAGTACATGTAGAGTTGGATAAGATGCTTGAAGCAGGAATCATTGAACCTATCGAAGAGTCCGAGTGGATTAGCCCCATGGTCATTCAAGACAAGAAAACAAAAGGTGAGATCAAGATTTGTGTGGATCTCGGAAAACTGAATGATGCTTCCATGCACGACCCATTCCCTACTCCTTTCACGGATGAAGTGCTTGATAATGTTGGAGGGAATGAGGCCTATTATTTTATTGATGGTTTTTCGGGGTATCATTAGATAAGGATTGACCCCGCAGATAGGAATAAGATGACTTTTGCTACAGAATGGGGGTCATTCTAGTACACAGTAATGCTTTTTGTCCTGAAGAATGCATTTGCCATATTTTCCAGAGTGGTCGTTGTCGCATTCAAAGAGTTTATGCATAAGTTTCTCAAAGCCTATTTTGATGATTGGACTGTATTTGGTATATTGAAGAACCATTGTGCAAACCTTAGAATGATGCTTGAGAAGTGTCGACAGCATCAGATCTCTTTAAATCTAAAGAAGTGTATTTTTTGTGTTCCTTATGGGATTCTACTCGGGCACATTGTTTGTAAGCGGGGATTGATGGTGGACCCTACGAAGATTGCCATTATTGTGAATTTACCAACACCAACTTCCGTTAAGATGTTGCGATCTAACTTAGGCAATACTAGATATTACAGGAAATTTATAAAGGGTTACGCACAGATAACCGCAGCAATGGAGAATCTACTAAAGAAAGATGCACCATTCATTTGGAACACAGAATGCGAACAAGGTTTTGATACACTAAAAGAAAAGATGGTGACTGCGCTGATTCTAGTCTTTCCAAACTGGACGAAGCCATTCCATGTCCATGTTGACGCATCATGCATTGCCCTCAGAATCGTATTAGCTCATCCTGGAGAAGGAGGTATTGACCACCCTATTGCATTCCCAAGCAGGAAGCTCTCAACAGCAAAAAGAACTATACTACTACCAAGAGGGAAGGCCTTGCAATGGTATATGCCCTACAAAAATTCAGACATTACTTGCTTGGTGCACACATCCTTATGTGCTAACAATTAGATGGATAATCAAATTAGTAGTTGAATGAGTGGATGAGTGATACTCAATTAATACTTCACTATAATTGTAGGTCAGTTATACAAACTCGGGCTGGATGAAGTCCTGTGCAGATGCGTACTAAATCATGAGAAACCATTTATTTTAGTAGATGCGCATTCAGGGATCGTGTGAGGTCACTATGCAGGAAGGGCTACAGCGTAGAAGATATTGTGCCCATGGCTATGGTGGCACATGATCCAAAAAGATTCCAAAGAACACTGCATGAACTGTGATGTCTGTCATAGGATAGGGAAACCTTCGTGAAGAGATGAGATGTCATTAAACACACAGTTGACCTTGCAGGCGTTTGAAAAATGGGCAATTGATTTTTTGGGTCCTATAAACCCACCAGGAAAAAGAACTGTTGCAAGGTATATTATTACTACTACTGATTACCTCACCAGATGGGCAGAAGCAAAGCCAGTAAAGGATTGCAGCACTAGTACTGCTGCGCAGTTCATTTTCAAAGACATATTCTCAAGATTTGGTTGTCCGAAGATTTTGATAAGTGACCAAAGTACTCACTTTTTGAACAAGACCATTGAGGCACTTACAGAGGAATTCCACATTTGTCATTAGCGCAGTGCTCCATATCATCCATAGGCGAATGGCACTGTTGAGGCTTTCAATAAAATACTGGAGAATGCGCTGACTAAAATTTGCAATGTAAATAGAGATGATTGGGACCTATGCATCTCCTCTGTGTTATGGGAATATAGGACTACATGCAAGAAATTGACAAGTCATACACCTTTTCAGTTGGCGTATGGGTAGGAAGCTATAATGCCAATGGAATATATTGTCCCTAGTTTGCGTATCGCTGTGTTCACAGGGATGGAAAACCACGTAGCATTAGAAGAAAGGTTGCTACACCTCATTGGGTTGGAGGAAGATCGTTTCATTGCCGGATTCCACCAGCAAGTTCAGAAGGATCATGAGAAATCTTGGCATGATCACCATATAAAGAGAAAGTGCTTTTAGGTAGGTGACCTAGTCCTCCTGTATGGTAGCAAGTTCATGAAGTTTCTCGGTAAATTTAAGATGCATTGGCTTGGCACATATACTGTGATACATGTTACTAACATCGGTGCAGTCCAGTTAGCCAATTTAGCTGGCGATACCCTACCAACTTTGATCAATGGAAGCAGACTAAAGCTGTATCACGATAGTCCTGCTTTGTAAAATCCTGAGTAACAAGCAGAGGAAGAAAGTTCTAAGTGTCAAGTGCAGTTGAAATTGGACACTAGAAACATAAAGGATCCTGTACATGTACGATAAGTAGAATAATGTGTGTACCATGCAGCACTGTTGAAGCTACGTGGAGAAGAAAAAAGAAAAATCGAAACCACGTAGTTGAAAAGTTTTGGCACTGCGAAGTACCTGCACAGGATTGCAGATGGCTTGCCACGCAGCTTGGCGCAAGACTCAGAAAAATAGCCGTTACAAAGCTTTTGAGAAAAATAGCCATTATATGAGTGTTGCAATGAACCGCTTCAGCATTTAACGAAAAGATAGTCGTTCTGAACACGCTGATGATGGAAGGGACTGAAGGATTTGCTCAAATTCGCCAACGGACACTACATTAAATGCCCATCTAGCCGTTGGAAGGTGCGGGGAGGACCTAGCTGCGCCTATAAATAACGCCACATAAGGACTCGTGGGCATTACCAAACACTTAGAATTTTCATGTGTTCGCTCCTGTGTTAGCAATCCTTAGTCATATCTCAGAAACAGTTGCCTACTCTTGCCAGTGAATGTCCAAATCACCAGACAGAGAAGAAGAGATTATACTCCAAGAGGAAATCCGAATCTTTCAGCATGGAGGGATTACAAAGTTAATGAAAATCCCTGTCAAGAAGACTATACTCGAACCCGGTCAAGCGTCCAGAAGGTCACCTCGACATAATTCAGACATGCAGGACAAAGGGAAATCCATAGCTAGACCACGAACCAAGACTCCAAAGATGGGCCAGACGACGCCGAGATCGCCAGTATTTCAGAAGGAACCCTTGAAGTTGACACCGGAGTATATATCACCACGGGCGTTGGATGCTCCAGTCTTTAAATTGGCCAAGAATTCTAGATATGAAACCCATTGTCACCGATTTCAAAACATGTAGAGGTCGCCAAGAACCTACTCGAAAAGATCTTGGACTGTAAGTGGGAAGACTTTGACCTCCTAGGAGTGCAGAAGGAAGAACCCCACGAGCCAAAGTATGCACAATTCCAGCCTGACCAGTACATGTGCTAGAAGAAGGATGCTAAGGGCATATTTAACTTGGTTGCCGAAAGTTAGTTGACACCGGTAATGGAGTTTGGATTGATGAACCTGCTCCGACTACCTCATTTTGATCGTTCACCAGAGCTTAATGTAGTGGTTCGCACACTGATGGCGTGAATCCACCAGGGATATCTTTGGCTTGACAGAAATGTCGATGTCAACATTGATTTAATCCACCACATCACAGGGTTAACCAAGCGCGGTAAGGATCCCAAGCAGTTCTTCCAAGGGAAGAGTAAGGAAAAAGAAGATGTCAAGAAGATGAATAAAAGCCATGCATTGGTGAAAGGGAAAAGAGGTTTTCCCACCGAAGAAATTGAAGACAAAATGACGAGATTTGTTACCCAGCTGCTCCCAGGGAAAATCCTCAAAACAGCCAGGCCTTTGGAGGTGCCTACAGGCGTAGTACTACTCAATGCCGTAGAGGCTGAAGGAACCCAATTCAACTGGTGTCAGTATATTCTTAATGAGTTCCTGGATGAACTCAATGATACCCAGAAGAATGGAAGACAGTTCCACTTTACATGGCTGCTCATCCTCATTGCATTCATAGGATGGAAGGAACTGGAAAAATATGTCGGTGTAATTATAGAAACCAACGATCCTAGAGGGTTCCGCTATGCCAACCTTTGGGAAAATATGAACACAGAGTGGCAGCACGCATCAATTGAGGTATTCTATCAGTATTACACCCAGCTGTGCCAGGAAATCGCCTATGCATCACGCATTACAAAGCAGGTAACATCGAAGTATATTCGCATTATTGATTTTATGGCAGATATGCGATGTATCTTTATTTCACCAAAAGCGAGAATGAAGAAGCCAGAATGGTACCCAGGTAACTACCATATGTATGACGAGGACATTGAAATCTTCATGAAGGACTGGCTGGATGACTTTCGTGTTGAAGTCATGGATGTGGAAAATGACTCAGAAGAAGATGAACCCATCCCGCTGTCATGCCCGATTGTGGAAGAAACAGGAAAGTGGAAAGAGCCTGAGACCTCGCAGAAGATGAAGGCCACAAAGACTCAATCTGAGATAGTGCTGAATGAAGATGACTTCGATATGATTGTAGAAAGGGTCTCAGAGCAGTTGGGGGAGCTAATGATAGAAAAAGATAAGAAGGACAAGGTCATCCAGGATGACCTGCAAAAGACTAGGCTCGCACTGCAAGGTCTTATGAAGAAAATGGATGATGTCCAGAAGAGCATAACCTTACTGCGCGAAGCAGGAGCTGAAGGGAGGTCGGCATGAACCTCGCAACAGACACCGCCAAAGATAGCAATAATGTTGCCTTCAAAGACCAAGGTTGTTCATTTGGACCCATTGACCATAGCGTTACCAATGGCAGAACAAATCGTCCTGGACACAAAGGGTGTCGAGTGGGTAGAGCTCGACCTGGCCAAGATCCCTTTGCCAGGATTACATTTTTTGCACATGCAGAACGTTGAGGAGATGCATGAAAGAACAGTAGAATCCATGAAGTCACAAGCAGAGTTGCACGTAGCAAATAGGAAACTCGAGGTGCGCTCATAAATGCAGCTATGTGATGAACAGGACCGCCGAAAACAATTAGAGACAACCATATCTACTGTTTCCCAAGATATTGAAGGTCTATAACTCCAGGATGATCCTGCGGACACAGTTCTAAGGATCAGAGACAAGGTGAGATCTTTGAAGATGGAGATGCAAGATAAGGACATCTTCTATGAGGCCAATCTTGCCGCCTTGAAGGAAAAACTAAATACACAGACGCCATTAACTGAGCAATAGTTAAGAGAGCAAGCAGTGAGTGCCACCGCGTAGAGCATAACGAGTAAGATGGATAAGTGCCAAGATCTCTTGGAGAAGGTTTCAAAGGCATTCACCGCCCTTGAAGAGGATCAAGGGCTACTGCAGGTGAAGACCGCAGTAAAAGAAAAGCAAACCGCACTAGAAACATTGGACACAGAGGTCAAGGCTCTGCGACCAAGGGAGAGGCTACCGAGGTATAAGGAGATACCAAGCTTGAAGAAGGAAGTCCAGGCATTAAGAGAAAAAGAGAATGAGATGGATAATCAGTGGCAGCAACTCCTGGAGGACGCCACAGCAGTGTCGCAATAGATAGAAGACAAGCTGAAGTAACTGCGCGACAACCAAGAGCAGGTGCAAGGACAGATTGGAGAAGAGATAACTCCAACACTGCTTGAGATTGTAGAACAAGTTGAGCAAGATACCAGAGAAACAGTGAAACAGTTGTTCGGCACATATAACGAGTTCACGGCCAAATTAGTTCCACCGGTCGTGGAGTAAAGCGAGACGACCGAAGCAGCAAGTGGCTCGGGGACGAGCCACATGTAAGTGTTAGGGGCATGTTGGGCCCAAGTTGGGACAAAGTTTTGGTAACACTTTTGATAAGCAGGAGTAATTTTTTCTAAGTGTTGAGGGTGCTGCAGAGTTGTGCGCAATATCCAAGCTTTGACCATGTTGCGAAGTTGTGCACAACATCCGAATTTTGGAAGTATCGCGAAGACCAGCGCTGCGAGGAAGCAGTGTTGCGAAGCAGTTAGGCCACATGGAGCCAGCAAAGTGGAGTTCTAGACAAGGATCAGGTATAGGTACCAGATGGACCAGTAGTGGTCTAATTTTGGAAATATCCTCCAGGAATGTCGAGCGACGGGCACAAGCAAATCAGGAAGGAGGCCAATGCATGAGTTTGTTAAGGAAAGGACAACTCAGGGAAAGCGACGGCTTGGCATGCCTAGTGGGTGAGACCATTAGAGATGAACGGTTCAGTGAAAGTGACCTGTTGGCACGCGTGCGACAGGAAGGCCGATAGCGACAGAATGAAGACGTGGAGAACCGCCACGATGAAGCAGACGCTAACAGATGCCAGCAAGCCGGTTTAGGGAAACTGGCACAGTTTTGTAAACCCTAAGGGTTTTGGGTTGAGGTCTTCAGGATTATAAAGACATGGCCTTCGGTCATGGTCTATAAAAAGAAGACAATTTTGTATGGGATGGGATTACTTTTGGGGTTTTTCTCTCGTTACTTTTTGTGAATGATGTATTGTAAGATCTTTTGCTGAAGAAGAATGAATTGTAAAGGATCTATAGCTGTGTGCGCAGAGACCTATCTGAGAGGAAGGAGAGTCTGTAGCTGAGTGCACAGACTAAGAATGCTTGTCCCCATCCATTTTAAAGATATATATTACCAACCGTTCTTGTGGATGTAGATTCCCATCCGGGGGAGTGGACCATGTTAAATATTGTGTTGTGCATTTGTGTTTTATGGATGAATGATTATCTGTATTTTCTGTAAATGAATGTCTAGATGTTTCCTTGCATGTTGTTATGAGAGAACTGTTGTAAGCATTTGCCATCAGAATAAGTATGGAGATGATATGTTAAGTTCTACATGAATAGATGAATGGTGAACATTTAGCTTATGTTTGAGAACAACGAGTCAGTTAATTGGTTAAGTGTTAAGAGATCACTTAAGCGCTTCCTTATGTGCTAACAATTAGATGGATAATCGACTGAATAGTTGAATGAATAGATGAGTGATACTTAATTCAGAGCCTTAAGCATTTTCAAGGTAGTCGAGTATAAATTTGAATTGCATAGTTCGCAGTTTCAGTAGAAGTCCCACGGTAGAAGAACATAGTGGTGCGGACCGCAGTGTTGTCCATTGTTGCGCAGTCCCCACCTCGCAGTGCATACACCCTGTTGCGCTGCGTAGTACGTCTGTCCAAGCAACTCATCACTTACTATGGAAACCCGATTCCGCAGTACCTTATAGATACACCTCGGGTGAGACCTCAACCTGCTCACAGGTTGTTGCCGAAAGGGCCGGTGCGAATGGGTTTTGTTGGTCATAGGGAAACCGTGAAGAACCTGGTTCTTATAAGAAAACCTCTGGGTCAGTTATAGCCAACAATTTCGAGTGCAACAGTTGCAGCAGTTTTTGCATTTTTGCAGCAGTAGCAGTTGCAGTTATTCTATATTGTTTTTGCAGGTCCTCTATAGCTTCTATGTATTCATCAGGAATTACTCCTCTTTCTCCATTCAACTATGATGAATGAAAACCAAGAATGATAGCATACTTGAAGATCCATGATCTCTTTGATTGTCATTTTGAAAGAGAGTTCGAATCCCCTGAAGAGAAGATTGATTGGTTAAATAAAGGTGATGGAGCCTTCGGAGCAATGATGCTTTCTTTGCCTAAATACCTGATATTTCATTTCCAATACCGTGATGGTGTTGAAACTCCAATAGAGTTATGGACTCCAAAAGTGTTATGGGATCACCCGGATGAAAATTTTGGCAGAAAGAATGAAGGGATTGGTCCAAACCCATTCGAAAGCGAGCAAAGTGATGCATTCGCTCCCCTTGATGGTCTCTCATATCATGAACCAGTATCATCTCATATTGAAGTTGTTGACAAAAAACTTGCAGATTCTCCACTCATGCTCCAACTTTCTTCTCTTTCTGTGCCAGCTCACACTCTAGATATTGCAAAAGGTCCTAAATCCTCTCTTGCACCAGATTCTGTTGGTTTGCATCATGATCACATGATTATTTTGGAGGTAAAATCATCTATTGGAGGTAATGCATTTTCTCCTCTCAAGCAATCATCTCTTATTTAGTACTATATGATCATTAGCACATGCTTTCAGAAGGTTATTGAAGAATATGGCCATTGCCACCCACTTGAGATAATTTCTCATGCATCCATTGGTTTTGATCTCACCTCTTATGGTTCAAAGGAGATCTCAAGAAACCATTTCCATTCAGTTGGGATAATTTCTCATGCATATGACAGTTTTGATCTCACCCCTGCTGGTTCAAAGGAGATCTCAAGAAACTATTCTTCAAGTCTGAAATCTGATTTGGATTTCAAGCAATTATTATTTGATGGTTCTTTTTGGCATAATATCACCCATGATGGTTCGAAGGAGAAGACAAAAGACTATCTGCATATTCATGATTTTGATCCTACCTCAGCTGATTCAAATCACAGGTTTAAGGATCATCCTCATACTTTTGGATTTGTTCTCATCACATTTGATCTGAAGAGTAAGTACAAGCACTTGTTTTTTGAGCATGATACACTTCTTCCCAAGAAGAAGATACCTCCAGACATATGACCAAGCATCACACCTGCTTGAGTTTGGAGCATTTATTTTTTTATGTGTGCCTTACAATTAGTTTTGAGGGGGGGGGGTATTTTTCCCATGAAATTTTCCTCACTTCCTTGGATTATTGACTGTTATTATTCATTGTATTGGGTGACCTTTGGTCTTAGTTACCAGGGCCCAAGATGGATTAATGGGGGGTGTTAGGATATTCCTAAACTCCATCCTAGTCCCACCAGTATTTTGATCATTTACATTTTCAGTCATGCATGCACTTTTAGGGATTGCATGCATTCCAGTCATCAGTCCAACACCTAGACCTTAGTTAGCCATCCCCCAAGAGCTTCTCACTAATCAGTTTTAGCCCTCCAATTGCTCAATGCACCCTTCTTCCTTGATTTTAGGAAGCAACTCGCCCTTCTTCACCTACCAGTCCAGTTGTCTTCAGTTACACTCAGTTACACCTACCAAATTCAGTTTGACTGATGGTTGATAGTTACTTGAGCATTGATTACTCCACTGATGATGATGAAGACTTCCAGTTGTGCTCTGATGACACCAGTTGTGCTCCGATGACACTCCAGTGATCCTTTGATCCCTCCATGAAGGCTAATTCGAATTGCCACCTTAGGCATTCGAATCCTCATGCATTGTACTATTTATTTGTCCATATTGTGATTAATTAATTAGTGTGTGTGAAGTATTATTGCTTCTATCCGAGTTCTACTATACCATATTATTATGTTGCTCATTATACTGTATTGACCACTCTTCTTCTATTTTCTTGCTTAATCATAATCATTCTCTTGTGAGGTATACATCATCTCTTAGATCTGCTGTGAGGATTTTCACAATCAAGTCTCATACAATTTAGGCGTTAAGGATAAATCCTTTATACATTCATACACACAACATCACGCAACACATTTTATTACTTTGAGAAAGCATCTTGCTAGTTATAGATAGCTCCATATCTTCACATTCTTGACAAGACAAACAATCTTACATTTTCAATTAAAATTCCATCATACAGTTACATGTACAAGCATGAACCACTAGAAGATATATATATATATATATATATATATTTAAGCCGAGAATGACCAACAAGGGGCCAAACTCTTGTTTGGTCTCTACTTCCAAAATATTCTTTCATAATTTCCCAACTCATAAATTATGTTTCTATCTAGAAACATTATATAAAAGAGATCTTAAACTTCATGAAAAGCTTATGATGAAGTTACCATATTATCCAAACATCTTGAATCTCCAAGGTTAAATTAGATGGAACTAATTTAATCAATCCTTTCCCAAGCAAGGTAACCATGCAAGTCTTTACTTTAATTTGGAAACTCAATAAGACCAAGAGTTGTAACGTCAATTACTCGTGATCAACATGATCTCTTAATTAGCTCATTGGATGAGACAATATATGCATTTATACATTCAATTTCTTTCAGGAAGAAAAACAGGTGCCCCTTAGGTTCGAGAGTTCTAGGCTCAACTACGATACCAATTTGTAACTCACCCTACATTACACTAGACTTAAATCCCACTAATAATAACTAAATAAAATTTCTAAAAAAATAAATTCCTAATGCTTATGTGCATTCTTATGACAAATGCACAACAATGCATAACAAATGCATAATATACGTAATATTTTAGCAGAAGCATAATATATTCTAGCCAAACCAAGTCATTTTTTGAGTTAGTGTGCCTAGACTTGGGTTTGGGTACATTGCAGTGGTATCGGAACATGATTCTCTAAAGCTATGAGCTGCAACACTAAAGTTTCATTGTCCAAAGAAGAAAAGAATTTTCATCTATGACGATCGTACTAGTTGTCGAGGTTGATGAGTTTGAACAATATGAAGAAGAAGAGATCATCTATATTGATGAAGGATTAACACAAGATGAGGATGGTTACTTTAGTGACCAAATGTACAATGAATGTCAATGGGATGAACCACCAATGGCTAGATAAAAAGATGATTTAGCAAGGAATATTGAAGTAAGTGAAAACTTGCCTCATCGCTATCACAAGTATATTTCCTTGAGGGAAGAGATACGCAAGGCCATTTCTTTCCAATCTTATATCTATTTCAGCTATGGATTTTGGCCCAAGGATGTAGATGTGGATACGTTGAATAAAAATGGATCATCAAGAGAGGAACCAAGTTGTTCCACCACTCAAAGCAAAGAATAAGAAAAGGGGAAAAGCTACACCAAAAACATCCCTTTATGGGAGTTTTATGGGATTATTTGGAAAAGCATCAAGTTGTCAAAAGGAGGATAGCATGGAAGTAGAAGAACCTAAAGAAAAAAATGAAGCCTTGCATATAGATTCACTCCATTCAAATGAAAAAGTGGACTGGACTGAACCACAAGTTGCAGATGCAAGTCTTCATGCAGAGCCAATGAATAAGGGCGCACTCAGAGACTCTCATGATGAAGAGAGAAGAAATACCATAGTCAAATATCAGTCATCCGATGAGCATGAGAGGCACAACAGTATCTCAAGTGAATAACCATGCACATCTAAAGATCCAACAACCCCTCATCAGGTTGCGACAGTTTGGGAAGTGATTCCACTTCCAATTTTTCCAGCTTCTTTGTTGGTGATTTCCAGATCACTACATGGAAGATTGATGATGATATGAGCTCGATGTAACTCAATGAAAGTAAGACATCCCATGGAGTAGAGAAGATTCCATCCTCTCAATCATTACTATTGCTTTATAGTGAAGCAGAAGGAATTTCCTCACTAGTTGGTTGCGCACCAATTGAGTTGGTGCAAGAGCATGCTACCCTAGCTCCCCCACATGAAGGCGAATACATGATACAAAGGTATGATCACATTTCATATTACAGTATTTGTTTGTGTCATCATGAGGTTGCATCCACTTCTAGGGAGAAGTTTGACATTGGCATGGTTGAGTCTCTCGGCATTGAGACTCAAGTTTCTAGTGTGGAGGATGATTATAGTGAGAGGGATGGATTGTTGGATGGGAGTCTACATGATTCTCATATGGTGGATGAGCCTACTCCTAGTCACAGAAGAAAGGATACTACAAGTTCTATCTAGAACTAATGGTTCACACAAACTTATGGTATATCTCATTGGGAGAGTTCAACTGGAGGAGAGACATAGTGGTATTGTTGACAAATTCTCTAGCTCTAAACTCTGCATCATTAGAAGAGATTTAGAAGAGATGAAAAATGATTACTTGCAGTTGTTTATGGATAGAGACATGGCTCTCAAATTCGCTAAAGTGTCACAAACCCCCGGTTCAAGTTAGTATTTTAGTGATTTGTTTTCAAAAAAAAAAAAAAACTTTCACAATGGTTTATTTGCTCTACACACTCCATACATATGGGATGAGATGAACGATTTTATTTTCTACTTTCACATAATTGATTTTCATACATCACATTGTTATACCCTAGTATTTAGAGTGACTAAGAAAGGAGAAATACATTACTTTCATTGATGTACATCCACTATAAGGGAAGATAATAAAACTTACCGGATTTTACCCAACATTCTATGGGTATCATTTGTCAACAATAATTACTATCAACTCGCTTGAAATTGCTTGCATTAATCAAATAGACAATTTGTTATATGCAAAGAGGTATTCAACATGCCTAACCTTCAGACCTTGCTTACTCATGCAACACAAACAACATTTAGTCCACTTCTTCTAACTTACTAGAGACTTTTATATGAAAGGGAACATTACATCTATCTTTGAGGTCTAACCATAGTAAACTACTCCTAGCCTTATGATAACCAATATGTTAAACATTAATTTTTATATTAAACTCATAATCCATGGTAATAAATTTTAATGTGCATGAATCAAGCTAATAACTACGTCTGAATGGAACTTTAACATTCTTTAATAAAATCTCTCATAATTGAATTTACAATATAACAACAAACACATCAATGCAAAACACAAATATTAAGGATAATACACACATAAGAGACACATCAAAGAGACCATTTTTAACGTGTTTCACCCAAAACCATGGGCTACGTCCACAAAATATATCTCATCTTATATTATTTATAAAAATATGAAATTACATCCCGCAACACACTTGTTACTTTTCACTTTCTCAAGCCTCTCTCATAGAGGCACTTTCAAGCTTTTCGGTGCTAAAATCAAAACTATTACAGATAGTTATTCTCATAGGTCATTCCAATCATTCTACGCTACATCAAAGCTAAACTAGATCAAGATATCTATAAAAGAGTTTAGTCAAGGATCTCTCTCTCTCTAGATAAATAGATAGATAGATATACCGATATCTCTAAAATATACTTTGTGAGTTTTCTTTTATGAATCAATGCGTTACATAGATCTATCCTATATAAAATAAGTATATTACCTATACTTTCCAGATATCAACACTGAGGTAGTCCAATCATATACGTAGATATTTGACAATGAATATACTGTAAATAAGATTAAACCGAAACTAGTGGGGATCAAGCTCTCTATGAGTTGTCCCTTCCCACACTATCTACCAAACATATCTGCAAAGATATTAAGTAATGAATCTATCGTAAATATAAATGAATAGGAAACAAAAAGGGATCCAACTCTATGCAATACGTCCCTTCCCATGCCATCTACAAATCGTAATCTGCAGAGGATACTCAACAATTCTTATAATACGAAGTAAACCACGATCTTGGAATCAAAGAATAAATAATAGCTTAATAAATTAAACCCAATCGATTACTCCAGGTAATCCCATGATTCTCCCTCTCAGCATGATGTAGAACCACATATTGTATACCACAAATATCAAGGGATCTATCGCAAACTACTAACCATCGGCGCAAGGGTACCAAAATGCTTCATAGTCCCGTAACAAGTAGTCATAAAACATGAACATGGATTTACACAGTGGAATCAAGCTAGCTCCATGGAGTTGAGCCGTAAACATGTACAAGTAGCTTAGCAAACTACCTATAAAACAAAGTAGTAGGTGTGTAAATACAAGTAGATTCAATCTATACAAATCGCATTAGGCGATTCCCTCAAGCAAGGACCTGAAACTACATATGCATAAACCATGGGAAAACAATCAGAGAGCTAAACTTGCACTCGTGCTACAAGGGAGCTCGATCGGGAAATCATAACAAAAGGAACTCAATCTGGGAGATCCGTCCCAATGCATATCTTTGATATGCAAAGATATAAGATATATATAAAATAAATAAATGTAGAACAAGAAAACAACCATAGTTCCATCCCAATGCTGACCTGCTTCTAATGCATTCCATCCACACATAGGGAGGGATAGTATAGGATACAAACTATATATATATATATTCAAAAGAATAACCCAGAAAATCAATCCCCAACGCATAAGTAGAAGAGAACGAAAATTAAGGACAGAGATATCCCAAAATGGGATCCTCGCGTGAACCCCCAATAGAAACTACAGGGATCAAGCACAAGCACTATCCCTTCCCCAATATTCTATAGAACTAATTTCAGAGATGTTTCCATGAAAGCCCAAAAAAGTGGCATCCCTACTCCCCTCAATCAGCTCCCTTAAGAAGGTTTCCAACTCCCTTCGAGGTCGACGGTGGTGGAGAAATCGTGGGCCTCTTAGGAGACAGGTGGCATGAAAATCTATGCTGGAGGAAACAACTGGTGGTAGGTATGATTTCATGAGCTCCACTAAGGATATATCCTGCTTAACTCACTGTCAACGATCCGTTGACACAACTAGCATGCTTAGTGCATTTAATATTTTAATTAAATTAATATATACATGTCATTACATATATCTTCTTCTTTTTAAAATAATTCCCTCTTCTTATTTATATGATAGTTAAAAGCCTTATATTAATATTGAACACTTAGGATTTGATTTATATAAAATATATATATATAATACATATATATTTTCTTTTAAAAGTGTCTACTCTTGTTTTAATATCTTTCAAAATAACTTTGTATGATAGTCATCGTAGTGTTCAAAACCCAAGGGCTATGCCCTTAATTTAACCAAATTATGCCTATTTGCTTTTTAACTTTAAATGTTCTCAACAAAAAGGAGGCCATGTCCCTTCCACGATATATATATATATAGTCTAGCATAGTAATACCCCCAACCATTAAGTTAAGCTTATGTCGACTTAGGGAGTTACTTTGCTATCTAGCAAACTCTAGTCGGAAATAGGATTAATAATCATTTGTAACAAACAGTGTCATGCTAAGGCATAGATCATATGCGCTGCCTATTTGTTTTTTAACAAAAAGATAATGTCCTCTTCTTAGGGCATCATATGAAATTCTTAGGGTAAACATCATCGATCCCATCATAAAAATTATGTCCTAAAGACTTCTAAACATTATCGTTAAGGCTTCTCTTGACCTTACCTTCCCCCATAGGTTAAGTTGTCGTTCTTTAGCTACGTCGTTGTTCTTGCCTCCTAAGTTTCCAACTTACAACTTAGTAATTAGACCTCATAAGTTACAAGGTTTTACTGGTGGGGCCTTGGCCTTGAGCTCCTCACCAGAAAACAAGTACAATATTAATTTCTTTTTACAGAATATTAGGGGTATAAAAGAGGGATATTACATAAAGACAAAGTAGCGGCAGAAGGAGAGAAAATTCATTGGGAGTTGGGAGATTCTCTTTCCTCTCCTAGGACCACTAGTGATGTTATGTATGTGGCTGATTGCACACATGTTGCATTGGAGGAGCCTCATGAACAAGGTGAGCATGATCAGTGTTTAGTGATGCAAGTGCTTGATGGTAGCAGTGAGATGAGGATTGATTTTAGAGAACTTATTTCACACCAGGAGGATCATGACATTTCTCTATGTGAGGAAGGATCATTTATGGAGAATGTACTTGAGTTCATTCCACTTGGCCCCAGTAGCATAGATCCTAATACCATTTCCTTGGGATAAAAAAGAAGAGAGATTTTTCCATCTATGGATAGATGCATTGCATAGTTGATGACTCCAGGAGGTGAGAGCACATCTTATGATTCCATTAACATCTCTCACAGTTCCCAGTTAAATGATCAGCAACCTATGCACCTTTGGATCTCATTTGAAGCCATCTATCCACATATGGATTGATTGGGTGAAACATTACATGGCACCCATGGATATACCTTGCAGAAAGATTTCTTCTCATGTTAGGTGGAAGACAGTTGCACAAGCAAGTTACCATAAGGAGATTGGCATACAACATGTTGAGGCATTTCCATTGCACAAGGAAGAACTCATCTTGCCTCTATGGAGGAAATTCACATCTTTGGATGAGGCACACCAGTACATTCTTATTGGAATAGCCAACAAAGGAGACCATACATCTACTGTTTCAGTTGATGAATTTTGTAGAGAGTTTCATCTAGTCTACTTTCCTTCACTCATAGCACCTGAGGATGTGAAAGGAAATTTTAATATGATGGAGGGGCCATTTCTATTTATGCTTCATGAGAAGCAAGAGACACATGTGTCTACTTATTGACTTGATTTTGATCAACTGGACACACCCTTGGTTCTCCTTCAGTATGGTGAGCAGTAGTGGCATCTACTTGTGCCACTTGATACTTGTCACATGCATATAAATGCAGGGGAGTTCCACTTGAGAAATTTGAGTGGGACAAGTGATAGTAGTGTGATCCATGGGATTGGAGTGTTTTTTGCACATGTGGACTTTCACATCATGTTGGAGAGGCTCACAAAGTTGATGATTTGCATTAGGAGTGGAAAAATTCCCATTTGGTGGATGGATCCTGGCATGCCATGGAGTGACAAATTGTCACAAGCAATAATGAGGATGGATGGTATGCATCAGAAACCATGGGATCTAAGCATTGATGGGTTGTTTCAGACACCATTGATGTTTGGAAGGATGTAGATAAGATAGTGGGATCTGAGAATTCCTTGTCATGATGGATTGTCTTAGGTGTTAATGATGTGTGTTGGAGTGCAGTACAAGCAACGGGACCCTAGAATTTCTTGAGGACAAGAAATTTTGGGTAGGGAGGACTATAATGTCCCCTCCTTGTGGGCTCTATGATCATCCCTCTAACCCATTCAATCCCCATGGGTTCAGGAAGAAATTAAATAAATTAGTTAGGGATTAATTTTGTCCTGTGGTTATTTCGTAGAATTAATTTAAACCATAGAGAAGGATGCAGTCCATAGTTGTGAATATTTAATTATTACTTAATTATTTTATGAGTTGGGAATTCCTAGGTGGTCTAGGAGGGTGCATAGGAGATTAGGTGGACCCTGTGATTGTCTTTCACGAAGGAAACTTGGAGAAAAGCAGTGAAAAGCAAGAAAGCAACTGAAAAGATGGAAACTAGCAGAAAAACAAGAAAGGAATGAAAAGAAGGAAAGTAGCAGGAAAGCACTAAAAATAAGGAAAGAAACAAAAAATCAAGGAAAAGCATAATATTCCAAAAGCAAGAAAACCAAACTAAATTAAAGCAGGAAAGGAAAGAAAGCAAGGAAAAATTCACATAAATCTACAAGACCAAATTTTAGCAAATGAGGGCGCATTTGAGGCACAGAGGGTTCACCCAGTGAACTTGTTACATAGCACGTCGTTCGCATGATATTAAAGAATATCCTTAATTTCTCTAAATATTGGAAAATGAATCCTAAAATTGTATTGTCGAACCCCCCTCCCAATATGCCTTTGCAATTAAGAAAACCCCTAGTTTCACGAGATATTGTAGGTACCCATTTTTATCAACCCATTTTTAACACCCCCTTTTAATGATATTATCAAGTTGTAACAAACATGAGCCCTAACACATCTTGTTATAATAAAAAAAGATGCTAAATAAAATAATAGTATAATGCTAATAATGATACCAGTAGGATTGCAGGGGTGACTAGTCAATTTGTAGCATTGGATAGTGGAAGACCCAATGAAATAATACCAGGGAAGGAAAATGTGTAAAAGGAAACCTAGTCAATATATCAACATAACAAAGAATGTAAAAGACAGGTAGCCTAATAGTTAGGGCAATGATTAAAAAAGATGAGAATTGCAGATGTTTCATACCACATCCTGCTAATCTACCAATTTATATCATGGAAATACAAGTATAGCCATAGAGAGATCATGTTTTCTATAATCTTAATAAATTAAACTCCATAAATGAAAAATTGAAACCCTTTCATGGATGGAATCCCCTACCTTCCTGTCAAAACAAACATCATTGATGTTGGAACCTAATGAACATAGAAAAATTGCTCTTACTTTTCAATAACACCATATATTCATGGGCATAGCTTGGATTCAGGTCATTCACAAGACTCAATGAATTGCCTCCACTTCCTATACATTTATTCTTGCAATCAAGGGGATTAACAACATTTAGTTACCTTTTCTTGGGTTATATCTAGTTTTTTTTATCTTTACAGGAGAGGGAAAAATATCCATTTTTAGGTTTCACGCATGCAATAGTTATAAAGATACACGGATGGTGAAACTTATATGATACCATTTCATGGTAACGAAAACACATAGGGTATGTAAATAAGGATTTAGATTTTCATATATGTTTATGTCAGTTCCAATACAATATTAAGATAGATGCCTTGCACATAAGAATTAAAATTACAATTATGAATGTGCCAAATATAACTCAATCTAACAACTATTTCTAACTGGTAATGTGAAAATATTAAAGAAGAATACAAAAAGTTGAAAGAAATAATTAATCAAGAAACATTGATCTAACTTTTCTTGGTTCTAGTGAGCCAAGAAAGATTGATATCACTTTTCTTGGTTGTCGTGGAGAAGGTTTAATTGAATCTCAATACCCACCTAAAATCCAACCTAAAAAATGAAGAGTTAGATCTTTTACTTGATTGCCTACAAAAAATACAATACAATTGTTCAAGTCTTGAACCCCCAATTAGATACATCTCTTAACTTAAAGATGAAAAACAATATAACATCAATTCAAACCAAGCCTAAATAATATATTAAATGAGGATTGCTCAAGGACAAGAATCCAAAGAGACTTCCATCGATATTATCATTGGTACACTATTATCATATTTATCCAAAACATAGGATCATAAGCAATATCAAATAAAAATGGAGGGTGCTTAATTTTTAGGTGGGTATGAGTTCATCCCATGATTCGAAGGTATGAATCCATCCCATGATTTGGAGGTTATTCCCCAACACAACCAAATAAAATAACCCCCAATATTTATATTACTATGTCAAATTAAAAACCCCCCTTGACCCCTCAATACAGGGAAATATATTTTGAGGTTTTTAAGAGTATTCAAACCCACAATATGAATGGACGTGATATGATATTGCCTCACTAGTGAACCCCCCGTGATTTGAGGATAGAATGGGTCCACATGATAGTGTTCCTTACCCAAAAATCAAGCTCATCACCTCTAATTTGAATTTCAAGAATGAAGGAGGAAAAAATCTATCTGATGTTTATTAAATAAGGATGAGCACCCTAGTTGAGAATCTTTGTCCATTTTGTCATTTGTCTTAAAGAGATCTGATATTTTCTGGGTGATTTGACCCTTGCAAACAATTGGGAGATGTGCCCCTTTGTAACACAGTAGCTAATTGATTGGTAGCTACTGGTAAAGGAAGGAGACATCCAATCTCTTTCATAGTGCTTCAAAAAATATTCTACTACTTTTTTGTGTATTTCCATTCCAGTTAGTGATGTTGGAATTTTACATTAGCCAACATCCAACTTTAGTGTTGTTTCTGCAATGTTTTTGGGAGTGATGTTGTTTTTGTTGGATTCTAATGCCTCTATGGATATTTGAAGCTCTCTGATGCAAATGAATTCCTCTTCATAGTAATAAAGTAATGTGTGGTTCCTATTTTGTAATTCTAGCTCTCTCTTCAATGTATTCTCCCTCCTATGCTCAATTCAATAGAAAATCTAACTAGTTTTAATTTTGGATGCAATAAATTAACTTTTGATCAACAAAATAATGATATGTAAGTTGATACAGTTTGGTAAGGCTCTAGTGAACCCTTCCCAATACATTTTTTAGAAACTGGTTACCTTCCAGAGTCATTTGGATTCATTTGGAAATCACCTAGTTGAGTTGTCGTAAAAATTGTAATTTACTTCCTAGCTTCCAAACTTTTCCAAGTTGAGTCTAATTGTTAAAATAATTGTTTTTCTTATATCAGGTTGGGGTAGTTGCAGACCATCCACTTCCATTTCTGCACCAAACTCCATTGGGTTCCAAATAAGTCCTAGGGCCATTGCCTTGAATCCTTTGGTTTAACCAAAGGAGTCTACTTAGATGTGATGTGCCAAGAAAATGTGAAGCTTTCAAAGTTGGGTGTTTGTCTAAGGATGTGTTAGGAATTTATTAATCTATAGCAGACCCTAATATCCTTCCTTGAATAATTTGTAGAGGTATAGAGGTGTTTGAGTCATAAAATTTAACTTCTAGCCAAAACTAGTCAGTTTTTTAGTTAGTGTGCCTAGACCTGGATTTGGGTACATTAAATATAATGAAAACAACATGAATCATTTAAAATTCATAGGAACATTCCATTTCCAAATCCTTTTGGCCCACCATTCAGGTGTGACTTCCACCTTCTCCTCAGAAATAGCCTTGTAGATAAATTTAGTAGAGGGAATACCATTAGTCCCCACTCCATACCAAACCAAAACATTCCTATTGTCTTTCAATAAAATCCATGCTCTATTCAGATGAAAAATAAAATAATTCCATTCCTTATCCACCTCACCTATTAGGCCCAAATCATTTACCAAATAACAATAACAAAAAAGAAAAAAATCACCACTGTCCACCTTTTTCACTTGAGCAAGTACAAAAATATTTTGGTTGTGCAGTTCAAAAATTAGAGAAGCAGAAGGGGAGGAATTATATTCTCTCCCAACATAGGGTTCAATGCCAATATAGGATTGAAGGCCATTCCCTAGTTGCAAAGAAAAATTTTCTCCCAATTTGGGAAAATATCTTATTAACCCTTCCGAGATAATAGAAGCATTATAAAAAAATTTACAAGGTTTTCTTATCCAATCAACCATAAAGAATCTCTTTATATATTTTTCTTTAAGGAATTGTCTCCACAAACTACTGCCAAAAAACCCTCTCCATAGACTCTTTAGACTCAAATATGAACTAAACCAATCAAGGTTTTTTAATCTGCATCCTCCCAAATGTTTAGTAACAGAAAGGATTTCCCAATTGGAAATATGAAATTTATTACATGAAGACTTTCCATTCAAAATAAAATGAAACATGCTTTTTTTGATGCCCTGTAGGATATATGTAGGAATCTTTTCCAAATAAATCCAATACATATGTATGCTTTCAGTCACATATTTAATTAGGACAAGCCTACCACCAATAGACAACCATATGAAAGACCATTTGTTTATCCTTCAATCAACCTTCTGGAGTAGCTGGTTCCAATCAACGTTTTTGTAATAGTTTGGTTTAAGAAAATATACAAGGTATTTGAATCCCTATGGAACATTAGACATTTGATAAGGAAACAACTAGAAAATATGATCACAAGTTCCATGATTTACATTATTCTTCAAGAACATAGACTTATGTCACCTATGCACTAATGGCCATACCCAAAGATGAACAAAATTCATTGATAATAATCTCATATGATTCCCATTCAACAATGGATCCCACTTTAAAAAGTAGTACATCGTCAACAAACAAAAGGTGAGTAATAAAGAGAGAATGACATAATTTTATACCTTGCATTTTCTTCTTTTTCTTTGCTTCTTCAATAAGCCTGCTAAGTCCTTAAATAACCAAGATAAATAGTAGAGGAGATAGGGGACACACTTTCCTTAATCCACTATAGACTTTGAATAAAGATGTGGGAGAGCCATTAACCAAGACTACAAAATTTGCAGAAGATACACAACCTGTAATCCAATTAACTACTTCCACGGGAACTCCAATCTGTAATAGAACAATCCTCAAGAAAGTCCAATATACACAGACGTAATCTTTTTTCAAGTCCATTTTTAGAATAAGAGCTTGAAGTTCCTTGGTCTTAATAGAGTGTAAACTTTCTTGTGTTATACCTCTAGCATCCAATATCTGTCCATTTGAGAGGAATCCAAACAGTTACATTGAAATGTGATTAACGAAAATAGGATTTATTCTGTTTGCAATCACTTTCGAAATAACTTTATAAATTAAATTACAAAGTGATATTTCCCTATAGTCATTAAAACAGAGAGGTTTACCTCTTTTGGGGATAAGAGCAATAAATGTAGCATTAATGCTACCATCCACACCCCAAGAAATTCTTGATTTCTCAATCGTGTCCAACAAGTCCTAACCAATCAAATCAAATAAATGCAAGAAGAATCCAATATTCCACCCATATGGGCCTAGGCTCTTTGCCTTTGCAAAAATTTTAAGCACACCTTTGATCTATTCCAGAGATACAACCGTCCCCACTTTCTCACCTTCCTCTCTACTGAATAATCTCAGATATTTTTGCAGCACCCTCAATTGAGCCTCTAAAGAAACTATGTTGCTCTATTTAAAAATCTCTTGAAAATGACTGATTGTAGTAGCCTCCAATGAATTTTGGTCAGATATAACATCACCATTTGAATTTTCCAGTACCCAAATAGAATTATTTATCCTTCTTTGATTGGAATACTTATGGAAAATTGTTGTGTTATTGTCTCCATTGGACATCTGTATTTCCCTACTTTTTAGCTTCCAGGTCTCTTCTTCATGTCTTGGAATTTTGGCCTTTTTAGCCTCCAAACTGATCATCCTTTCCTTTCTTTCCTGAGAAAACATAACTTCATCAAGATTTGAAGAGAGACCTTCAATTTCAAATCATGTATGAATTAACTCAAGTTGATTTGCCTTCTTTTTGTTTCTTTCCTACCTAATAACTTCTTTTTGCAGGGCCTTCATCTTTTGCACCATCCTGTTCATAGGAGGAAGGTCCTCCAAATGAGAGAAAAAAGACCATTTAGTAGCTACCATCTCACAAAACTCATTTTTCAGTAACCACACATGATTGAATTTGAATGAATAATTAATATCTTGTTTTTCCATTTCCAATTGTAGACAAATGAGTCTATGATATGAAATACCTAAGGCACCAAACCAATATCTATACCTTCGAAAGATAGATTTGAACTCTTCCACCATCATGAACCAATCAAGTATTTTTTGCTATTCCTCTCTTCCCTAATATACCATTCCACCAAGTAGGAGTTAACACACCTAGAAGAACATCAGATAAGTTTGCATCTTCAAATGAAGAACCTTTATTCTTAGCTAAAGTATCATTCACATTTCCAAATCCCCAAACTTATGCTACTAATGGATTTAAATTAAGGTCTCATTCTAGAATTAAAGAGGGGCATGATAAAATACCAAATCTAAAGGCCCGATCCCATAAGTCTCTTCCATTTCCATATGGTTCATAGCAATTAAGGATCTACAACGATCTATTTAGACCGTGCAGCTTCCCATCAATTAAGAGTCCCGCACAAGTCAAAAATGGATTGAAATTAGCTTTTGTTGGATTCTAAGCCACCAATATCCCTCCTGATGATCCATTTGATTCAATTTCACATCATTCCCAGGATGGCAGAACTTTGAGTACAAATTTACAAGCATTTACATAAGAATATATAGTCTCTTGAAGGAGAATAATTTCAAGATTAACCTCCTTTACTAACCTACAGAAAGGAGTTCTTTTGTGTGTAATTCCAACCCCCTGAATATTGAAGGACATAATAATCATTAGGAAACACACTAGTGAGGCGACCATGCTCTAAGATCCCCAAGAGAAGAAGAATTTTGAGATATGTTATCCATAGTTTTACCTATCACCACAAGGAAAAGAGCCTGTAGTGGAGGTCATAGTGGAGGCTTTTAGTGTTACAATATTGGAAAAAAATGTCAAAAAAACCTCTGCTACAACCTCCGTCAATGTTAGCGGATGTTTTCACAGAGGTTATTACAGATACATTTTATACTTAAAAAAAACTCAATTGCCGGATGTTTTATAATTGATGCACTTTATTTAACTTACGTGCACTCGTGCATTACAGACAAATGCACCGGTGCGGTACAATGTAAAGAGTATGCACTGGTGCATTCAAACAGAACGAGCACCGTAAATAACCGAATTTATCTCTCATCAACTGTGCTTGATTATAGATTATACACATCGATGCTTGTGTACATGTAAATGCACCGATGCGATATGTTACATCATTCACACCAAACAATTTTTTATATTTTTTACCTTTACCAGTGTTTTTTGTTTACCTAAGCGCACCAGTGCATTTCATTCTAAAACACACTGATTCTTACAAACTATCAAAGTCACCTGGTGCATTTAAACAAATATGATGCACGAGGGCACTTATACACAAAAGGAGCACTAGTGTGTGCAACCTTTCATAGTTATCTATGCGTATAACCCATTGGCATGCATCGGTGCAAAACACTTATGAAAATGCACCATAGAAGCCGTGGGAATCTTTATTTTAAGATTTAACGGTGCGAAGTGTTCACGTAGACACACCGGCACCTCTCTGATTATCAAAAGCACCACATATGATTGTTCGAACAATGGTTACCAACATTGCAATCAAATATATATATTATATTTTTTATTTTTTTCATTCCATTATTCATCTGAAATTGAAATATATTTTTATAGTGCTATTCATTTCAAATTAATGATTGTGTTTGTGAGTTTTATTAGTGTTTAGGTAGATGCACTAGAGCGACATCAATTATCAAAATCACCGCATGTGATTCTTTGAACAATGGCTACTGACATTGCAATCAAATATATATATTATATGTTTTATTTTTTTAATTCCATTATTTATCTGAAGTTGAAAGATTTTGTATAGCACTATTCATTTCAATTTTAATTATTGTGTTTGTTTAGATTAATTTCTTATATCATAGATGCAAGCATCTATTGTAATATTTAATCATTCATACATTTAATTACTAATGTAACATTTGACGATAACATTGAAGAATGCAATAGAATAAAAAATGTATTTTATTTTATATCAACAAGAGTTCCCTTGTCATACAAAATAGAACAACATATATATAACAATAATCAAAATGTCAACGTGCATGTAATTTTTACACTTATTGGTAACTCATTGTTTTTCAATTTAGACACTATGTCCATTACAATATTATACAAAAATGTTTGATTTTCAGAAAAATTATTTCAAAATATACAAGAAGCTATTGTAGCTTGCATTAACATGAAAATTAAATATGGATCATCATTCTTTGTTGAAAATGTTATTGGTGCTCAAGCCACTTGCATCAATTGGGTTATTTGGCCTAATGTTTTGTTGATTGGATCAATTTTTTTCTTCTTCTTGAGCTTCCATCTACAAACATAAAAATAAAGTGTATTGAGTGTATATTCTACATTGCTGGGAATAATGAGAAATACAATAGATAGTATACATGCATGTAAATGGAAAATCAACGTACCATAGAAAGAACTGAGTCATGAATGATACACATTCTTTTAAAACCAAATATCATGTATTCTATCAACAAGTATGTTGTTGGCTCCACTCCATACTTTGTTTCTTGCAAGTTTTATACCCCGTCATAAATCATAGATTTAATATAAATGATTTTTGTTGTTCTATTAATTATAACATGTGAGAAAAAAACATAGATATAAATTACAAATTCCAAAATTAATTTTCTATACGCTAGCATATACTCACAACCCTTGCTTAACCCAATGCCAATCAATTCTTCTGATGGCCCATCTTTGTATGTTAACACCTGTTTCAAGACATCCAAGCATTGTGAGGGGAAACAAAAAAAAATTAAATATACAAATCACAACCACTATGAAATATTCATTTCTTATAAGGAAATCACAAATACTCACAAACTTTACTATCAACCCCTTTTTTCCTTGCCATTCGTTGTTGTGTGTTGACTGGTGTAACAACCCCAAAATACATCAAAATTCAGAAAAATTAGAAACTTGATGAAAACTACCATACTTGATGAAATTAAAATTTTACTCAATTTATTTTTGTAATAAACGTGATGCATATACTTTTCAAATAAAGCATATATAAGATTACAATGTACAACTTAACATTATGCATATATCTATAGAAAATATCCAACTTCTTCCTTTTATAAACAAGTAAACATGATTTGTCTTTATTTTCGTATCTTGAAACAAAGTATCAAAAATATGTTTATAACCCAATACATAATACATATATCACATCCATGATAATGTAAGGATATTAATCCAAATGTAATCTAATACATATTTATATGTTTATAAACCATATCTCATGATTTTTAATTTTTTTAAAGCTAAAAACATATATATATCTTCAAAATTCTTTCAAGATTGGAGACTGTAATCTAACTATATTTTCCTATATAAATATATGTATATATCCCTATGTACATATTTTTATATGGGACAACCCACACCCAAAAAGATATAAGGTAACACATACCATCTCCATTGATTTTACTAACTGATCTAATGCATAGTTATGTATATGTTGATTAACTTTACTTTAATCCAAACATTATATTTTCATAGATTAAGTTGAATACTTTACCGAATGTTTTTGTGACCAAAATAGGGATAATCCGAGTCAGTAGCTGACGGGAAATTAGGTGGAGAAATCTTGGTTATAAGAAGATTAAAACCCAAAATTTACGCGTTCTTCTGATGGGAAGGTACGTGAAACATCAGTCGCCAATCAAGCCATGGTGATCTGATTCTTGTCTTTCAGTTTAAATTGGTTTTAATCATAATAGCATGATTTGGTCGTATTGGAATTTTTAGTACCTAAATTTGGAGCAATTCGAATTGGTTGAATATTCGGTATAGATATGATAGGAATATAGATTCTTACTAATGAAAAAATAAATTTAAAAAACCAATTTAAAAAAAAACAAATTTTAACTATTTAATAACTATAAAATATAAATAACATTCAATTTATTACTTTCTTATTAAAACTAATGGTTTTTAACCTACATTTATGCTAATTTAGTTTATATATATTTGATTAAAAGTATTATATATAAGAAGTCTACTTGGGTATTTTATTAGTATTAGATTTTTTATTATGTATTTTTTCTGTATCTAATCGTATTAATATCCATATTCGTACTCTAATTATACTACTATGGTCTTAATACAAGAAGAGTTCCTCCTTAAGATAAGAATTAAGAAAAAAAACAGACAAACAAGAATTCATTCAGTACTACTTAACACCATCTATTCACATATAACAAAAAACTATACAACAGCAGGTGACTATACAAAAATATGGACTGAACATGCACTTGCACAGGTTTTATTTACCACAGATCAAATGATTTTTAACACCCATCTTCATGCGATCACCAACCCTAAGATCGGAAAATATTAAACACATCAGTTTAAAATCGTTTCAAAGTTATTGAAAAAACAGTTCTTAATTTAAGGTTTAATCATCCTCTATTTTATTACAATCTGGTTTAAAAAAAAAAAATTGAAAACAATGCTTCTACCCATCCTAGCTTCGTGTGAGCGGAAGTTATAAGGTAGCCTTTTATTTACACCCCTAATCTCTGCGACTGACTGGTCATTAATCCATGCAATATCTGAGATGAGAGATTTAGATGACAACCACTGTTTAAAAGATCAACAGTTGGTTGACATTGAATCCGACAATACAATGGGAACTTACTGCATGGATACAGAATCTGGTAATTAAATGTACACAACCCTATAGACAGATACCACTGAGTAAATTAAAATTTATCAAGCATGAAACACACAGAGGGGATATCAAGAGCCGGTGCACTTCAACCAAAATCTAATCACTGCTTAATCCATTCAACTATAATTTTTAGAAAAGAGCTGGCAAGTATGGAAACAGTGGGCATAAGATTTGCATAGGGTCGACCCACAAAACCGAAGTTACAAGGATTTAAGAAAATCTCCTCACGCTAACTGCTATCACTTCTGTCTGCTATAACTGAGATCATCGACATACTCAACATTCGCCATTGAGACATCATCGATGTGGACAAGGGAGATTTGATTTCTATCAAAACCGACAAGCTTGTTTTAGTTTAAATTAGTTTAAATTACAGGAAAACTTTTTATTAATCTAGCAACTCTATACAGAAACCAATCTAACTATGACGCCGCCGTCATAGTTCACATTTCTTAACACAACATTGGTTTTATTTAAAAAACTTCAATTTCGTAAGAAGATAATTTTGTACCTTCTCGATCATGATCTGATACTACTTCGATTTTATAATATCCTTTTGTTCTTATGTATTAAGGGAAAATAAATTAAACTCTATAAAAGAACCACAGATGTTTAATCTCTACACTGCGAATTGGTATAAATATTAAAGTTTTGTGTGAACACAGTGATTGGTTAATACATCTAGAATATGTTAAAGATTAACAGGGATCCGAACTCTATATAACTTCATAGGAGTAATGTATTTGTAAAGGTTTGATCAAGATCTTACTTATGTTCAAATATTAACATAATATATATATATAATCTCTGTAAATCCCACAGAGATTTACTTTGACAGAGTCAATACCATAATCACTCATATAAATAAAAATACCCACAAACAATCATTTTATGGTGCTTTGAATAGTATCATAAAATACTACGGCATTCGTAGGGAGTATAAAACTGAACCAATAAACCTATCGCATATATTAAGAATACAAGACGACAATAATAATTTTCTTTACGGTATATTTAATAGAGATATGAAGTCTAGAACAATGTCGGCATGGATCACCACATATTTCAAGAAGGAAGACAACAATAAAATAATTTATGCCATCAATAACTATTAACTCAAACAACAGGAATATACTTACTTGAAATAATGGGGAAAAACACTTGGAGATTAAGTTCCTCCCAACCATAAAAGAAAAGAAGTGTAATATCCCAAAAAAAAATCACAAAAATTTAAAAAATTTTAATATAGCAATTAATGCATATTCTAACTGCGCAGAATGTAATAATACTATACTCGTGACTCTATGTGACATTACCAAGTCCTAACAATAACATAGTGATACCACCTTGACTTACCACCAGGATTGATACATAAACATAAACAAATGTGCGTTTTACCCATAACACAAAATATTGAATGAAAGTATGATATTAATGCTTTGTAGGGTTCGTGCTAGCAGGAACTATGGTATTTAATACTTCCAACTGTCGAGATAGTGAATGTCTCCATGGACAAGTCGTGGTGTTAAGCACGTGATGTGGTGTTTTGGTGGATGAGTCCTGGTGATGAGTTGTTAGTGTTCTGGCTCAAGCTCACCCTAGTTGTCCTCCTTGGTGGCTCTAGTAAAAAATGATGCCATTAAATGATTAAGCTTGGTTCTACGTGAAAAACTCTGTGGTGATTTTCCACCGTTGATCGAGTAAGGGTTTTGGACTTCGGGATCAACCCTAAACTCTACTATGTTTTTCGAAGTTAATACTTCCTTTTCATTTGGGTAATGGTTCTTGAGGAGAGGCTCAGAGGCCGAGAACCTTCAGGGCTTTGTTACATGCTTGTGGTTTGCCCCGGGTTCGACATCATGACGTGTTAAACGTTTAAGAGCCAAACCCCAAAGTGTTTTGCAGTGGCTGTAAGTAGTGGAAGTTTTCAGGGTGAGTGCCAAACCCTTCGTAGTAGATGACTCGATACTCGATTTCCTGTGTCTGCTAGGTGATAGTCTCTGAGTTAAAGTGCTCCCTTCTTCACATTGGATGGTGGAGTATGGTTCTGGTTGCACCGTCTTGAGGTTCTGCTCCAATGACAAGGTAATGTTTCTCGGTTCAAACCCTGTATCTTCCACTCCATTTTTGATAGTTTTCAGTTATTGTTATTTCCCTAGAAAATGAAGCTTGTTTAACCACCTTGTATTCATCTTGCAAGTACCTTCGTCGAAGTCTTCTCAGCTTAGGTTTGGTAACTGCAACTGCAAAAGACCGGTAAGCTTCGGTGGTTACCTATTATTCCGGTTAGGTGAATAGTGGACCTACAATGTGTTCTTTGTCGAGACTTTGTATTTTCTTGAGCTCTCAGAAAGTTCTTCCTCAAAATCGTGTGAGCTATTGGTAGCTTGGGGAGGATGATTCCTCAACCCTTTTGTCGTTGTTTTTAGTAGTAAATGTTTTCCATTGCATAATCCGTAAGGAAAATACTTAGAAGAGGGTTTCACCCTTCTTCTGCTCTCAGTAATGAAAGGATTCAAGTTCTCATTCCACCTGTGTTTGTGTGGTTGACACTGTGAGTTATTTTGTGTAAAAAGAATTTTGTTTCATGGCAAGTGTTGTGAATATGGTTCTGTGGGCGTTGCTCCATTTTGCATGAAGGAAAACAAAACTTATCGTTGCCTATCTACTGTGTTTTTGTGGATAGTAAAAAGAGAAGCCAAGGGTTTAGCCTTGAGCTTAGAAGTCGAACCATAATACTTCCCTTTGTATAGTAGTCTTCTTTAGCTACTGAAAACATTGTTTAACTCAGAAGTGTGGTTCTCGGCAAGGTTCTGCTGTTATGAAAACAATATTTTAAATTTCTGAAAGTGGATGTTTGTAGTGAGCTATTCATGTAGATTTACTATTTATGGTTTTTAAATTTAAAAGTGATGATGAAGGATCATGATAGTACTGAGATGTTCTTACTTCCAATATTAAAGAATGTAATGGTAATCATTTTGTGCCTGAGTTTATGGTCTTGAAAGTGTTACTCTAGTTTATGTCTGTCGATTTTAAAGTATTGGCCGAGAGCCAACGTTTTCTATTTGCAACTAAGTAATTGGGTTCTATCTGTTTTCTAATTATGATGTTAACTATGAGTGTTTGTACCTTAATGGGAATCTGAAAAATGAATGTTGAGGCTACTAGGGTTTAGTTACCGAAGACTCTAGTTTGATAAAATAATGTCTCTTTGTTTAAATAATTAGATAGTATCACGGAAATGAAAACTATGCAAGAAGATTTAAACAATTATGCATTGTTTGAAAAGGGAATATAATATAATGTGTGTTGATGCTATTAAAATTGCAGCTTATATGATTTCCAAAATACTATATAACTGAAAGATAATTTCTATACTTAGATGTGAAAACTATTTATTTCATAATAATTATGCTTGCTAACAGTAAAGGGTAATAGTACTGTATATTTAGAAAATGAATGTTTTTTTTATAGCTGTTAAATTCACTACACCTTAATGAGAGAAAATACAGTGAACCTAAAACATTTAACTAATGAAAGAATGGTGAGAAAAAGATGTAGAATTATGTTATTCGATACGGAATATCAATGGTAGGAAAACTAGTAAAATACAACAGCATTAGTATTCTCATCCATCTGACAATCTTCCTATCAATTCATTTATCTTAATTTCTTCTATGTACTAGAGTACGATGCAACTCCATTAGCATGGGGAAAAATACAGAGAAATATTTTATTCATTTTATCTTACATAATCATTACTATGCAGAATAGTAATTAGATCAGAAACTAAAATAAATACATTTGTTTAATAATATCCTTGAAACAGTAAATCAATAATAGCAGATAGAAATTTAAAACTACTTAAAATTAGAAAAGACAAGTAGAACCTGTAAATGAAGATAGGGCCGACAAACACCCAAGGAGGCCTATTCCTCCCAACCTTTTCCAGAAGAAGCAGCCAAATTGCTTGCTTCCTATGGACCCCTGAGCCTGCTTACTAAACCACTAAGTAGATGGAATCTGTGTAGAAGCAAGGCACTAAGTAATATAACTTCTGCACTCAGTAGTATAACTTCTGCATTCAAAATATGCCTTCTGCACTCAGCAATATAACTTTTGCACTCAACAATATTAGACATGATCAAAAACTTAGCATATCCCCTCATCAAATCTCTTGGGTGCAAGCATATCAAAACCCCAAGGTAAATTTCCTCATCAGGAAAATTGATGAACCTTAGTTCGTAATTTGATGGCTCTTATATAGACTTCCTAGGTCTTTAGTGGTCAGTTTGGAATAAATGAGCCTCAAGCTCCAGTCCCATCTTCCAGGGCACTATGACCACATTTCAAGGGAGTTGTCCCATACCAACAGCTAGTTAGTTGCATCATGATGCTGCCACTTGTCCATTGCCTTCTACCCCAGATTCCATTCCACCTAGTGGGTCAGTAACCACTCTTTCAACAGTCCCCTTGGTGTTTGTCTCCTATTTTATTTATTAAATAATAAAATATTGTGCAAATTACAGTCATCCTTGGACACTTGTCCAACATAAAAACTTTACAATAAAAGTTAACATAATGTTTCCAACATAAAATGTTCTTCAGCAAAAAGGGCATGTTACAAACACCCCCACTTAAGCTCAACATCGTCCTCGATGTTGCTTGTTCTTCATTAGATTCCTCATGGAACAGAACTGGATATGTTGCCCGCATATTACTTTCGAGTTCCCAAGTAACTTCATCAGGGCTAAGGTGCTTCCATTGCACCTTTACCTGTCCTATGGTGCGACTCTGAAGCATAATTTCCCTCCGGTCGAGAATATGGTCTCGTTCCACCTAAAAATATCCTTTGGATTCCACCTGTATGTCATTCCAATTCAGCACATGAGTAGCATCGTGCACATACTTCTTTAAAATAGAAATGTGAAAAACATTGTGTATTTTTAAATTATATGGCAATGCCAATTGATATGCAACAACTCCAATCCTTGATAGGATTTCGAATGGTCCACAATACCTTGGTGCTAGTTTAGCACAACTCCCAAGCTTCTAAGAACTTTTCTTGGGTTTTACCTTTATAAAAACATGGTCTCCCACCTGAAATTCTCTTTCAATGCATTTCAAATCTGCATAACTTTTCTGTCGATCTTGGGCAACTTTGAAGTTACCTTGAACCTGTTTCACGGTTAGCTCCATTTCTTTCAATAAATATGGTCCTAGCATTAATCTGTCTACAGGGTCATCCCAAGAAATAGGATTACAACATTTTCTTCCATACAAAATCTCAAATGGACTTAACCTAGCAGATGCTTGATAATGATAATTGTATGCAAATTTTGCTAAATGTAAATAATCTTCCCACTTAGATGGCTAATCTTTGACATACATTCTTAGCATGTTTTCTAAAATCTGGTTTACCCTTTCTATTTGACCATCAATTTGTGGGTGGAAAGAAGTGCTGAAATTTAGTTTAGTGTTTAAACCTTTAAATAGTGTTGTCCAAAAATTTCCAATGAACTTAGAGTCTCAGTCAGAAATAATTACCTTTGGAATTCCATGTAAACGAAAGATTTGCTTCATGAATACATCTGCAATGTTAGAAGCTTTAAAAGTGGTTTTAACAGGAATAAAATGAGCAACCTTACTTAACTTGTCCACAACCACCATTATGGAGTCATTCTGTTTCTAGTTTTTAGGCAAACCTGTAATAAAATCAATACTTATAATCTCCCATTTCCATTTTGGAATTGGCAAGGGCTGCAATAGTCCAGCTGGATGTTGATGTTCAGCCTTAATGGTCTGACATTAAAAACATCTAGCTATGTATTCAGCCACTTCATTCTTCATGTTGGGCCAAAAATAATCCTTCCTTAACATAGTTATCATTTTTTGATAACCTGGATGTCCTGAATAAGGACTCTTACGAACTTCATCCAAAATTAACAGCTTAACTTTTGACACATTTGGTACAAAAATTATTTTTTTATAAGTCCTTAAGCCCTTTTTATTAATGCTGTAATCTTTGATTAAATTTTCAGATATATTTTCAGCAACTTTACCAAGCAATTTTTGATAATTTTTATCTTGCTTAATTCCTTCCTCGATCTGATTTTCCAGATCTGTCTTAAACATGTTGATTGCTGGCACAAAAATTAATTTGGCGTTTTTGCTCAAGACATCAACAACTTTGTTTTCTTTCCCTTTAATGTGTTGAATCTCGAAGTCATACTCGCTAAGGAAAGCTAGCCATCTAGCTTGCCTTGAGTTAAGATGTGTTTGATCCAACAAATACTTTAAACCCTTATTATCTGTCATTAGTATGAATTTTCTTCCAATCAAGTGATGGCACCACATTTTTAATGCATGTATCATGGCTGCCAACTCAAGATCATAAGTTGCATAATTCTTTTAATGGATTTTTAACTTCCTAGACTCAAAAGCAATAGAATGACCTTCTTACGTTAAGACCCCACCAAGTCCATCATTGCACGCATCAGTGCATACAACGAAGTCTTTGTTAGGATCAACAATTTTTAAAATTGGTGCAGTGGTTAATAATTCTTTTAACTTATTAAAGCTGTCTTGACACTTTTGATCCCATACAAATTTCTTCTCCTTCTTCTTTAAAGAAGTAATGGGGTTCGCAATTCTTGAAAACCCTTCGATAAACTTTCGATAGTAGCATGTTATACCCATAAATGACTGAACGTCAGTTACATCTTTAGGGACAGGCCACTCGTTAATTGATTTTATCTTATCAGGGTCAACATAAATTTCGTCTTTAGAAATTATGTGACCTAAGTACTGTATTTTATCTTTATAAAAATCACATTTACTGAACTTAACGTAAAGCTGATGTTCTTTTAAAACTTACAGAATTATTCATAAATGTTCGTCATGCTCTTCTTTAGTTTTTGAGTAAATCAGAATATCATCAATGAATACCACTACAAACTTATCCAAATATTTATGCAGAACATTGTTTATTAAACACATGAACACTGCTGGTGCGTTGGTTAGCCCAAAAGGCATAACTACGAACTCGTAGTGTCCATATCGCGTTCTGAATGGAGTTTTGAATATGTCTTCGTCTTTTATTCTAACCTGATGACATCCGGACCTTAAATCAATTTTAGTGAATATCTCTGCTCCATGTACTTGATCAAATAGATCATCTATGCGGGGTAAGGGATATCGGTTCTTAATTGTCATTTTATTAAGCTGTCAGTAATCGATTCACAATTGCATGGTACCGTCCTTCTTTTTAACGAAAATTACTGGTGCTCCCCAAGGAGACACACTTGGCCTTATGTAGTTTTTATCTATTAATTCTTTCAGCTGAGATTTTAACTCATTTAACTCCAGAATATTCATCCTGTAGGGAGCCTTTGAGGTTGGTACCGCACCTGGTAGTAACTCAATGGTGAAATCAAGTTCCCTTTTTGGAGGTAATCCTGGAATTTCTTCCGGGAATACGTCATAAAAGTCCCTAAGGATGGGAATATCCTCCAATTTTAACTTGTCTTCCTTAGATGAACACTTGCCATTAATAACATTTTACAGCCCTTTCTGGCATCTCTTTTTACTTGTAAAGCAGAAATCTATCTTACTCAAATCTTCCTATGAATTCCTTTTACTATTTCAATATTACCTTCATTATTCAAGCAGGTAAAAGATTTCTCATAACAATTAAGTATTACTCTTTGTTATTCAAGCCAGTCCATGCCAATCAACAAGTCATATGAACCTAATGGTAAAACATTCAGATTCACTTGTGTTTTTAGCTGACTTATAAACACTTCACAATCTTTGACAAAATCTGTAACGTTTCTTTTAGTGCCAATTGCAAGCTGAACTAACCATGCATTATCAAATTTCTCTACTTTTAATTTACAACTGTTCACTAAAGTAGGTGAAATATAACTCAGATTTGCACCCGGATCTATCAGAATGGAAATAGATTTGTTTTGTATCATACCTTCAATTTTGACCATAGATGTTTGATGGTCAGCTTGACGATTTTCTAGCGCTGCATTTATTCTGGGTATTTCTCTTGCGATATATCCAACTGTAGGTTATGCTTGCATAGTGTGAATATTGTTGACTGTCCTTTTGTTGCGTGGGCAATCAGCCTTCTTATGTGGTCCACTACAGTCGAAACACTTCAAAGTTCCTTTCTGTTTAGCATACCTGTTGTTGTTATTATTATTAGGTATATTTCTTGCAGCATTAAAACTCTGTGGTGCATTACCCTTGTAATTATTATTACTTGAAAATTTTATGTTATTAAAATTTTTCTTAAAACTTCCAGAATTTTAATTAAAACTCTTCTTTTTGTGATCAAAATGATTAGACTTATTACTCTTCCAGCCAGTTGTTCCTTCTATTTTTCTGTTTTGATGAAAACAGAAATTAGCTTTTCTCATGGCCTCTTCCAAGGTGTAAGGGTTATCATACTCGATCCGGTCTTTTATATTGAAAGGTAGACAACTGAGAAACCTTTGCACTTTAGGCTTCTCTTCGATCATATAAGGTACATACCTCAGCAAGCTAAGGAACTTGCTGCACAACTCTTTCATGTTCATTGTAACCAACTTCAAATCATAAAACTCTTTTGACTTATCTTCAAAATACTGTTCTGACAAAAACTTTTTCTTAAACATCTTTTTAAACATATTCTAGGTTACTTCTCTTTCTTTTATACTCTTAATTCTTTTAAGATCCTGCCACCAAATATTCGCCTTCCCGGTCAGATTGTAAATATCCATCTTGGCTTTTAACTGAGAAGAGTAGTCGTAGATATTAAACTACTTCTTCATTCCAAACAGCCATGCTTCAGCTGCCTCACCCTTCTCACTTTCACCATTAAAGGTTGGTGGCTTAATATTTTTAAATTCTCCAGTAATCTGTTCATGATGCTTATGTTTTCTCTTTTTAGAGCAGCAATCACTGTTACTGCTGTCATGATCAGAGTCACTATTACTTTGATCAGATTCAAATGATGAGTAACTATTCCTTTTATCATTTCTTGCTTTATTATGTTTATGTTTGTGGGACATTGTTTCAGAATCAGAATTCATTTCTGATTTTCTGCCTTTTTCATCATTATGATAGTTCTCCCTCAAATTTTGTTTTAACTCGTCCTATACCTTCATAATCCGTTCATTCTCTTCTTTAACAGTTCTTAACTCATATTTTAAATCCTGTACAGTACGTAAAAATTCGGAAGACTGGTTATTTAATTCAACATAAATTCCTTCAGGATTATTATTATTAATATGTTTATTACGAGGAGATATGTCCTCTGCTGATCCTTCTGGTATTTCCATACCTGCAATTTAAAGGTCAATCTGTTCTGTACAAAAATAAAATTAAAATAAAAGTTAGTAACATAAACTTTCTCATTTATTTTTTGTTTGCGTGCGTGAGCCTATTTCAGGCCTAGAGTTTGAACTCGCGCTCTAATACCACATGTAACATCCTAAAAAAAATCACAAAAATTTAAAAATTTTCGATATAGCAATTAATGCATACTCTAACTGCGCGGAATGTAATAATGCTTAATGTTGTCTTGCTGTACTAAATACTGTGCTGGTTAAAAGTGTAAAGTTTGCGTCTAGATGATTAATATCTATGTTTCGATGTCATTCTTACTCAACTGTACTTTTACAATCCTACTATTATTTGATACAATGAAATATGTTTGTATGTGATAACTAATGTTTCTTTTGTTTGATGATAAAGGGGTCCTACGGATGCCCCGATGCTTACTTAGCATTCATGCTAAAACATTTGAATCATCCTTTTTCGCAGATTACAGGTAAGAGCTTTAATGTTTTTACGACATGTGACAACAGTGTTTCTAACTATTTTTTCAGTAAGCTCGAAAGTATTAATGATTTAAAAGAACAAATGTCGAAAGTCCTTATCGGTGAGAACTTCTGTACATCTAGCTTATCAAATGGAAATACATCAATTGTAAATTTTGTAATATTAAAATAGCCTATTTCTTTTCTTTGTACAAACACCTGATAAGATGAGACATATTGTTACCCACATATATTATTATCCTGAGTCTTATTCAATGCGTCTTATAAGGATAGATAGAAATTCATGTGTAAATTATTTAAGTACAAAAATAGCGTGTAGAATCTACATGTAATTCTTTATGTGCTCTAGAGTATAAGCATTACCTACAACATTCTATTTAACTTCTAATCTTAGAAGCTATTTGAAAAATAATGTTTAAATATTATTCTAGGGACTATTTGCACATCATAATTAAATCCTATGCTAGAAATTATATGCAAGAATCACATTTTAATTCTATGCTATGATTATATACCAAAAAATCATACTTAATTGTTAACCTAGGAATTATGTGCTAAGTCCTATACATTTATATATTGAAATATATAAATGTTGTATGGTGTGTGCATACTCGTGACTCTATGTGACATTACGAAGTCCTAACAATAACATAGTGATACCACCTTGACTTACCACTAGGGTTGATACATAAACAAAGGTGCGTTTTACCCATAACACGAAATATTGAATGAACGTATGATATTAATGCTTTGTAGGGTTCCTGCTGGTAGGCACTATGGTATTTAATACTTCCAACTACCGAGACAGTGGAATGTCTCCGTGGACAAGTCGTGGTGTTAAGCACGTGATGTGGTGTTTTGGTGGATCGGTCCTGGTGATGAGCTGTTAGTGTTCTGGCTCGAGCTCAGCCTATCTGTCCTCCTTGGTGGTTGTAGTAATAAATGATGCCATTAAATTATTAAGCTTGGTTCTATGTGAAAAAATCTGTGGTGATTTTCCACCGTTGATCCAGTAAGCGTTTTGGACTTCGGGATCAACCCTAAACTCTACTATGTTTTTCAAACTTAATACTTCCTTTTCATTCGGGTAATGGCTCTTGAGGAGAGGCCGACAGGCCGAGAACCTTTAGGGTTTTGTTATAGGCTTGTGGTTTGCCCCGAGTTCGAAATCGAGACCTATTAAACGTTTAAGAGCCAAACCCCAAAGTGTTTTGCAGTGGCTGTAAGTAGTGGAAGTTTTCAAGGTGGGTGCCAAACCCTTCGTAGTAGATGACTCGATACTCGATTTCCCCTATCTTCTAGGTGATAGTCTCTGAGTTAAAGTGATCCCTTCTTTGCATTCGATGGTGGAGTATGGTTCTGGTTGCACCATCTTGAAGCTCTGTTCCAGTGACAAGGTAATGTTTCTCGGTTCAAACCCTATATCTTCCACTCCATTTTTTATAGTTTTCAGTTATTGTTATTTCCCCATAAAATGAAGCTTGTTTAACCAACTTGTATTCATCTTGCACGTACCTTCGTCGAAGGCTTCTCAGCTTAGGTTCGGTAACTACAACTACAAAATATCGGTAAGCTTCGGTGGTTACCCGTTCTTCCGGTTAGGTGAATAGTGGACCTTCAATGTGTTCTTTGCCGAGACTTTGTATTTTCCTGAGCTCTGAGAAAGTTCTTCGTCAAAATCCTGTGAGCTATTGGTAGCTTGGGGAGGATGATTCCTCGACCCTTTTGTCATTTTTTTAGTAGTAAATATTTTCCATTGCATAATCCGTAAGGAAAATACTTAGAAGAGGGTTTCACCCTTCTTCTGCTCTTGGTAATGAAAGGATTCAAGTTCTCGTTCCACCTATGTTCGTGTGGTTGATACTGTGAGTTATTTTGTGTAAAAAGAATTGTGTTTCATGGAAAGTGTTGTGAATATGGTTCTGTGGGCATTGCTCCATTTTGCATGAAGGAAAACGAAACTTATCCTTGCCTATCTACTATGTTTTTGTGGATAGTAAAAAGGGTATCCAAGGGTTTAGCCTTGAGCTTAGAAGTCGAACCATAATACTTCCTTTTGTATAGTAGTCTTCTTTAGCTACTAAAAACATTGTTTAACTTAGAAATGTGGTTCTCGGCAAGGTTCTGCTGTTATGAAAACAATATTTTAAACTTCTGAAAGTGGATGTTTGCAGTGAGCTATTCATGTAGATTTATTGTTTATGGTTTTTAAATTTAAAAGTGATGATGAAGGATCATGATAGTACTAAGATGTTCTTACTTCCAGTATTAAAGAATGTATTGGTAATCATTTTGTGCCTGAGTTTATGGTCTTGGAAGTGTTACTCATAGTTTATGTCTATCGATTTTAAAGTATTGGCCGAGAGCCAACGTTTTCTATTTGCAACTAAGTAATCAGGTTCTATTTGTTTTCTAGTTATGATGTTAACTATGAGTTTTTGTACCTTAATGGGAATCTGAAAAATGAATGTTGATGCTACTAGGGTTTAGTTAACGAAGACTCTAGTTGGACAAAATATTGTCTCTTTGTTTAAATAATTAGATAGTATCACGGAAATGAAAACAGTACAAGAAGATTTAAACATTTATGCATTGTTTGAAAAGGGAAGATAATCTAATGCTTGTTGATGCTATTAAAATTGCAGCTAATATGATTTCCGAAATACTATATAACTGAAAGATAATTTCTATACTTAGATGTGAAAACTATTTATTTCATAATAATTATGCTTGCTAACAGTAAAGGGCAATAGTATTGTATATTTAGAAAATGAATGTTTTTTTACAGCTGTTAGATTCACTACACCTTAATGAGAGAAAATACAGTGAACCTGAAACATTTAACTAATGATAGAATGGTAAGAGAAAGATGTAGAATTATGTTATTCGATACATAATATCAATGGTAGGAAAACTAGTAAAATAAAACAGCATTGGTATTCTCATCCATTTGGCAATATGCCTATCAATTCATCTATCTTAATTTCTTCTTTGTACTAGAGTACGATGTAGCTCCATTAGCATGGGGAAAAATACAGAGAAATATTTTATTCATTTTATCTTACATAACCATTACTATGCAGAATACTAATTAGATCATAAACTAACATAAATACATTTGTTTAATAATATCCTTGAAACAGTAAATCAATAATAGCAGATAGAAATTTTAAACTACTTAAAATTAGAAAAAACAAGTACAATTTGTAAATGAAGATAGGGCCGACAAACACCCAAGGAGGCCTGTTCCTCCCAACCTTTTCTAGAAGAAGTAGCCAAATTGTTGGCTTCCTATGGACCCCCAAGCCTACTTACTGAACCACTAAGTAGATGGAATCTGTGTAGAAGCAAGGCACTAAGTAATATAACTTCTACACTCAAAATATGCCTTCTGCACTGAGCAATATATCTTCTACACTCAGCAATATTAGGCAGACTCACAACATGATCAAAAACTTAGCATATCCCCTCATCAAATCTCTTGGGTGCAAACACAGCAAAACCCCAAGGTAAATTTCCTCGTCAGGAAAAGTGATGAACCTTAATTCATAATTTGATGGCTCTTATATAGACTGCCTAGGTCTTTAGTGGTCAGTTTGGAATAAATGAACCTCAAGCTCCAGTCCCACCTTCCATGGCACTATGACCACATTTGAATGGAGTTGTCCCATACCAACAGCTAGTTAGTTGCATCATGATGCTGCCACTTGTCCATTTCCTTCTACCCCAGATTCCATTCCACCTAGTGGGTGAGTAACCACTCTTTCAACAGTCCCCTTAGGTGTTTGTCTCCTATTTTATTTATTAAATAATAAAATATTGTGCAAATTACAGTCATCCTTGGATACTTGTCCAACATAAAAACTTTACAATAAAAGTTAACATAATGTTTCCAACATAAAATGTTCTTCAACAAAATGGCATGTTACAAGAAGACATTCAATCCACTTTCTCAACTTCATCCCAAGTTGGATCACCACCATGAACAACTGAACTAGCTAACCAAAGTCTGAACACAACACTCTCTCTCAGAGTCTGTATCATATCTAATGATGGACTTTTAGGAAAAACACTTGGAGATTAAGTTCCTCCCAACCATAAAAGAAGACATTCAATCCTCTTTCCCAACTTCACCCCAAGTTGGATCACCACCATGAACAACTCAACTAGCTAACCAAAGTCTGAACACAACACTCTCTCTCAGAGTCTGTATCATATCTAATGATGGACTTTCAATAGAAAAAAGGAATTAATAAATAAATTTCCCTCATAGCAATAATCTCTCCATGCACAACAAAGCCTCTTGTGTTATCTCAGTGGTTATCTCACTGCACCAATTTATAGTTTTTTCCTAGGTCTTGTGCCATCTCAATCAAATCCGAAGAAATCTCTATATCCCTATAATTTTGGTTCTTATCTAGTTGTTGAGATTTTAACTTGGGTTCGATTGATACAAAATATCTTTCTTTCTATACACTTGTTCATTGTATCATGGTGGTGTCCTCTCTTTCAACTGATTGCTCCAAGTGTCTTTCTTTTTTATTAATAATAAAAATAATAATTGTTGTGCAGAATATCCACTCACATCACATGTGAGTATTTTAAGTTTTATAACTTTTTTTACAAATAATAATTGTTTTGAAATTATTTGAAGAATAATTAATAAAAAAAAAGTGAAAATGTCTTGGGGGTATTACAACTAGGTTCCATTATCTTTTTTTTTTTTGCAACAAAACAATTGAAAATTAATATGTAATGTTGAATTAATTAATGAGATGTACATAATCCTAAAAGCCATTGATTTCATACATTTGAAGCACATTGTTGTTGATATGGCTCCTCATACGATGCAATTATGTCCATTTCCTTCACCATCTCCTTGTACACTTTCTTGGACATCCCTACTAAAACATTTCACATATCACCTCGTTTATCCTTTGGGATTTTCATAATCCTCCTCGAAATGTAAAATCACATTAAACTATTTTTATGTTTATATAAAAAACAAATATAGCAGAATTAAAATTATTGAAGGAATGATGCTTTGTAGTAGTCATAGATACATATTCTACATAAACATGTTTAATAATATTACTTTTTGAATGATTTCAAATCTTTGATTGGTTTCTTTATTGCAAGTCAATAATACCTCTGTATGTTCTTTCCACTATATCCCTCATAGTATTATAAAATTATTTTCCCCTTCTATTAACTTCGAGCACCACTCCAGATGAGAATTATTTTTCATTAATAGATATTTTATTTTAATAGAATAGTTGGATAATGCTCCACTACGGAACATTAGAGGATAAGGTTGACCAAGAGGTAACTTGAAAGAGAAGAAAAGATGAAAGCAGTCAAAGCTAGGAAAATCAGGAAAAAGAAAGAAAAGATAGCACAAGGAAGAAAAGAAGAAAAGCTTAGGAAAAACATAATAAAAGCAGAAAGAAGATAAAAGAAGAAATGGGGATAAGGTAGAAAAGCAGGAAAAAACAGGACAAAGCAAAAAAGCAGGATAAGGCAGAAAAACAGGGAAAAATCAGGATATAAATTTAGCAGGACAAAGTAGAAAAGCAGGATAAGGTAGAAAAGCAGGAAATAACATGATAGAAAAGCAAAATGAGGATAAAGCAAAAGCAAAAAGCAAAGCAAAAAACAAAGGCAAAATCTAAAATAGAAAGCAATCGAGCCTTATCCACTCCATGAGGGCACATTAGTCTAGTTTACTTGCTACACAAGTCACCTTAAATCCATAAAATAAGGCCTGTGCACCACTAGCCCATCTTTTGACAGTTTGTGAATTGGATTGAGTGCAATTTTGCCTATGTGACTTGGGGGATGTGCCCCTATTCCAAGCTATGGGATGTCCCCCTACTTCTTTTTAAAGGATAATGACATCCAGTCTTTATCATTAATTTTACTGCAGGTCCTGAAGTCTGATCTAGAGGTTGGTGTTCTTGTTGTGTGGTTCAACTCCTTCATTCAGTAGGAATAGTGTTGGAGGGATGAAATGGAGGTTCTCGTTTTATTTTTTATGAGCATTTACGGACTTTGAGATCTATCCCATTCCATCCTTATCATCATTTCAAGTAGGAAACACCTTGTGTTTCATAAAAAAAGGTGTCTCGATGAGCAAGTAATGGCCATTTTACTAGATCTGTGGATTTCGGCTCCGAAGAACGCGGGCTTGCTTTTATATCTAGTTTGGTGAATGCACCCATGAGAAGCTCCTTAGTCTTGGTGTGCCATACATGAGAATCCATATGCTTTGTATTCATTATTACTGCAGATCCACTGAAGAACCCCTTACTTCAACTCTTCTTAGCAGTCTTCTAAGTTCATTACTGTAAAGATCTTATGTATTTGAGGCTCTCTGAGAAGTCGGAGGTTAAAATGCTTATAATATTTTGTAATTTTGGTTTTCTGTTATTCATATTTTCAATTATAAACCATATATTTCATAACAGTAATTCGAAATCCTTAGAGGGTGTTATATGAAGATTTATCAAGACTAGCTCTTTGGGCCCTAATTCATGACTAGTTTTTCAGAATTTGTAGGCCTCTCAGTCTATTTGGGAGTGCCTAAAAGAAGACTAGTTGTGTTGTCCATCATAGCGCACTTCACTCGTTTTGCTTCCAAACTCTACCAACTCTTCCCAAATTCTCAAAATCACTTATCCACCATCATATTTGGGACTTAAATAATGATCCACTAATCTTATTACTTTCAAGCTTAAGAGAAAGAGTTTAATAGGCATATGTTGGTGTGCCGAAGCAACATTGGAGTAGAATTCAATGTCTATTGAATTCGAAACATAAATGGCCCTAATACTTTGTGCTTAGAAATATAAAGTTAGCCTTGAATCTAATCACTTTTTTCTGCACACTCCATATCTTAATTTTCAAATCCGAAAGAGTCCATGATGGGATAATGAGTGTTCAAACCTAGTCTTCCTATAACTAGTCAGTTAACTAGTTTTTGTTTGAGCTAAATTGTGCACTGAACTCTTAAATTTGAGATAATATTCTTGAAGACTAGTTTGTGAATGTTACACATAGTCCAAATACAACTCAACAGCATAGCGGCCTTTACGTTATAATTTTTTATTTCCATGATCCACCACTTATTGGTTATTGGAGGGAAACAAGTGGGTTGGCTTAGATCTCACTTTATACACAATTTAACCTTTTTATGACAGTCACCGGCTCCTAATGCATTTCCGAGCTTGTTGAATACTCTAGAAATGGAAGAAGTTTAAATGGAGAGTGGGTCCATGGCCGCAACCTTCTCATCATCCCTAACGAAAACCTAAACCATAATAATACTTCGACAAAATACTACAATGAATTCCGGAAAGGCAAACATGAGCTTGACTTCTTCAAGATACTAAAACAATTTCCTTTCAACAAGTTCATTAACAACAACAGTAAATTTATTTGTAATTGTCATTCTATTTCTGATTATTATCCTTTGGTATATGCGGACATGTATATGGGCTTGCAAATTGCAAATGAGAGGTTGAAGAGCTCTCAATAACACTCCGATCAGGCCCTATGGACCAATCAATTGAGCCAAATTGTGACGAAAACCAGTTGGAATTTCAAATAATCACTTACAGCTATTCAATGGAGTATGGATCTTCGCTATTGGTTTCTGTGCAAATTCAAATAAGAAAATGGATCTTCACTATTCAAATGGTGTATGTGTGAAATCATCTTCCGAAAGGAGGATGCTAGATATATGTACTTCAAATTCTATAATTTTATATGGTCTTAATAAGAGAGCGATGTTCCTCTCGATATCTTGTTATCACGATTGAATTATTATTGTTGTTTCAATTTGTTCTTCATATGATATGATAATGAACATAACCCCACATTTCATAAATAAAATAAAATATAACTGTACTTGTCTGTACAAATTGCACTGAAAGTTGATTACTTAAATTTAAATATTAAAATATCCACAAGAGCTTGGATGATCACTAGCCTAATATTTACCTTATGAAATTCATCCAGAAGGGTAAAAGTAACATTGATCATGTCATATCCTGTATTCCTTTGTTGAATAAAATGAATAATGTGGAAATAAATTAAAATAGTGAGCCACACTCTGATCACCAACCCATTGTAGCGATATTAAATATAGATATAACCCATGAGAAAATTACTATAAGCAATACTAGAAATTACGAAATTAAGTCCTCTTTTGTGATATGAAACTAAGGGATTTATATTCCACTCATTTCACCATGAGGGATCTTCTATGAAAATAATATTTAATTTTCATCTACAATTTTCGAAGTTGAGATCAAGCCTTTTCTGTGGAAAAATAGAGATGTCCTATTCTAACTACTATACTTGGGTTATAGGCTTATGCTGCCAAGGAGAATGCTTAGTTTTATTGCTAACCAGAAAAAAAGCAATCTCTATTTTTTACAATCTACAAGACCAACACTCTAACTCTAACAACTAAGGTTTCAACTCTATTTATTCAATAGAAAAAATTATACCTTTGCCCATTCAACAAAATCAATAATTCAATAGTTGCAAATATATCCCAAGCTAATTGTTAAGGACTTCAACCATATTATAAAAGGTAATTAACTCTTGCTTTTGTCAGTTATATTATTAGAAGTAAAGCTAAGTTTAGTCAAAGCCTCCATAAAGCATAAAGCATAAGGCATAACCAAGGTTAAAGCATAACCCATAACCACAGTTAAGGTTTTAGTATGTAGTAGTGTTTAAATAAATACCTTAGAGATCCATTGTAATTATGAAGTTTTATGTGAATAAAAAAGCAGCAGGTCGTTCCATAAAATTTATCATGGTATCAGAGCTTTATTAAGTCTCTTGAAGAGCATATTGATCCAAGAGCAAATCCAAGCGGTGTTGTATTCTTCCATCATGAAGAATGATTCGTCCATAGAGAAAAAGACAGAGATCATTCGATCCATGCCAAGATATTTGACCAATCAAGTGACATAATTGATCCAAGAAATTGACCAGAGATCCGAGGCTAAAGCACAAGACTGAAATCGACACGAGAAAGCTTTTAGATTGGCAGATATAAATCAAATTCGTGAAGAAAATCCAACCTCTGGAGATCCGAGTCTAAAGCACAAGACTGAAATCGATACGAGAAAGCTTTTAGATTCGCAGATATAAATCAAATTCGTGAAGAAAATCCAACCTCCGTTGGAGAGTGTGAAGAAGGCACTCAATCAACAGAAGTTCTGTGTTGAAGGAGTTAGTGTCGATTTGTTCATGAGCAGATCTGCTTGCAAATTCTGTAGTCGTGATGGGTATGTAAAGATAGAATCTGATCCGCGTGAGAGATAGCTGTTGTGGAAAAAGACCTCGGTGAACAAGCCGTGAATGACAGGATCGCTATGCAATTATTCATGAAGAGGAGCCGATCCGTGATGATAGAAGGAAGCCCATTGATGTCCATGTGAAGAGGAGGCACACTGAGCCTTGAAGAAAGAGAAAGTCGCCATTGAAGAAATCCAGAGAAGTTAAAGTCAAATCTGTTGAGGGTTTGAAGGTATGTTTTTTTGGGGGAATCGCATGAGAATCTAGCCACCCGTTCAACAATCCATTAGAAGAAAATCGCTGGAGTGAATACCATCCATGAAGGAAATGAGCAAGGAAGCCGCTTTAGTTTGTTTTTTGTCAACCTTATAAAGATTCATAAAGTATTTGATTAAAGAGGGTGAATGGACATCACACTTTAAAGGATTTTAAGTTTTTTTTATTTTTGGATTATATGAAAAGTAAGAAAGCGTGAAAAGGTATTCACAAGAATTTGGATTTTTTTTTGAAAAGAAGAATATATTTTAAACATATTTGAGCAGCAGCTCTATTTTTTTTTTTTAAGATTGATGTCATGCGGAAGTTTGAAACCCTTGCATGATGGTAAAAGTCTATCCATTAGGGATGCTAAGAAAACCCTATATTTTCTTAGAGGGCGATAAGGAAGGAAGGATGTGGACTCAAGAGAAGGAGTCTGTAGTCTTCCATAAGCCTCCACAGAAAGTTAAAGTCTGGAGCACAAAGAAGAAGACAAGCATTGAAAGTTTCAAAGTTCGGAGTAGAAAGTTTCTTTTTTATGAAATCCCTTAGAGACAACATGTTTTAGTAGTAGTTAGATGAGTAGTCCTAATTAAGGGGGGGTGTTAGAAAAAGTAATTAACTCCCTCTTTTGTCAGTTTTATTATTAGAAGTATAGCTAAGTTTAGTTAAAGCCTGCATAAGGCATAAAGCATGAGGAAGGTTAGAGTCTTAGTATGTAGTAGTGTTTAAATAGAGACCTTCATGGTCAATTATGAAGTTTTATGTGAATAGAAAAGCTTGTTCCATAAAATTCATCAACCATTTATGAATTTTGCTAGAATATATTTATATAGGTCTATTATCCACATTTGCCTACACAAGATACTTCCTTTAAGTCACTAGATGAAACTCTTTGTTTGTAACATTCCACCCAACATCGATATCAATGGATACATAACAAGAGTGACTGTGACTATATTTATTAAACAAAACATGGGTTGTAGATGAATAGGTCATTTGAGATCAAATAGAACAAAGAAATGGATATAGAAAATTTAAATGGGCTCACGCTTGGTTGTAGAATACCTTTCAAAGGTATAATAACTTGGAGCAATAATAAGTTATACTAAAATAATATGTATGTCAATATCATATACTCAATGGATACATAACAAAGGTGACTCTTACTATAGTTATTAACCAAACATGGGTTGTAGGTGAATAACACGAGTGACTCTCACTATAGTTATTAATCAAACATTGGTTGTAGGTAAATATGTCACTTTAGCTGAAATAAAACAAAGAAATGTATAGAAAATTTAAATGTGTTTAAGGATAGATTGTAACATACCCTTCACAGGTATATAATAACTTGGAAAAATCATAAATTATAAGAAACATTAATATCATATAAGGTTGTACAATATTTAATATATCATATAAGGTTGTACAATATTTAATAGAGCAAATGAATTCAACCAATTCCAATAACCTCAATAAAGAACAAGTTTATACATTCTACAATTAATCTTTTTTTTTTAAATTACAGTTGTAATCATTATTCACAAAAGCTTGGCCGATTAGTGGCTCTACCGATAATTAAAGCAACTTTCATTGCCTAAAACGCTTTCAGAAACACGTAAAGGATTATTGTGGTGCTATTTAGATTCTCCAATGATCGAAGCAATCTCAGTTTCTTGTAAAGAACAGTTTCAACTGGAAATTCACATTGCTTAAATATATATCAGTCCCTTTAATGCTGAATTAAATATTTTCTTACATAAAAATGCTTTGATACATGGATTAAAAATTAAGCTTCAGATGTATAGAAGGATTGGAATTTAAATATAACCTCATCACAATCTTTAATGACCTCAATTTGTCGTAGAAAGTTCAAACATTATGAGAAATTATATACCATAAAAAATTTAGAATTAAAATTAAAATACATTCTAATAAACCTAGAAAAATGCTAAATTAAAAAATATTTTTAAAACATATCAAAATTTAGAATTGGATTATTGTTAATTTTAAATGATATAAAGATCAGGTAGAATAATTTTAAATGATATAAAAACCAGTTAGAATAATGATTATGATTATCGTCAACTTAGAAATTATAATGTTTTATTTGAATGATCACAACAACAAAAGAAAAAAGAAAATGGCCTTAGTAATCAGTTTTAATTATTTGATTTTACTTTTAATCTATATTTAATTATTTTTTATTTATAAATATATTTAATTATTCTATATAATAAATTTAGATTATATAATTATTCTATATAATAAATCTATATTATGTTGTTGATAAAGCATTTAATTAAACATAAATGATTTTTTTTATGACAATATTATATTATATTATTTATATATTTATGTATTTATGAAGTGAATTTAATTATTTATAATAATATTATGATATAAAGATTAATAATAACATTGCCAATAACATTAATAATAATAATAACAAAAACATTATTATTAACATTATTAATATCTTTAATGACATTAATATTAATATAGTCAATAATATTTGTATTAATATTAACTTTATTAACACATTATCAATTATATTTTTAACTACTTTATTTATATGTACACATGATCAACCATAAAACATTTAATTAATCATAAATGAATCTATTTGTATATGACAATATTACATTATACTCTCTATATATTTATAAAAGTTAATTTAACTATTTATAATGATATTATAATATAAAGATTAATAATAACTTTAGGAATAGAATTAACAACAACAACAACATTACTATCAACATTTTTAGCCCCATTAATGACATTAATAACATTAATAACATTTCTATTAATATTATTGTTATCAACACATGACCACATTATTAATATTTTTTTCCAGGGAAAAAAACCATACGATTGGTATTCATATTGAGTGAATCAAATAGTACAATCTGTGTGAAGACTTATGATAAAAAAATAATATGCTTGTGTCTATCATAGCAAAAAACCCAACAAAGTCTAGTCGCCATACAAAATACATTCATCTACGATCCAAACTAAAGTAATTTAGTACTCAAATATACTCACAGAGCCAAAATCCGAACTTTATGATTCCAGATATTCTTCCCAAATGATAACCCGGTCCTCGTGAGCATATGCATCTTTGGATAGAGAGTGAGATGTCGATTTATGCTCTCGATATATATGTTCAAATGTAATATCCCTGAACAAGTGATTTTTCTCCCTTGTCCTACAACACCACCGATATAATGAGACCACATTATTAATATATACACATTATCAACCATAAAGCATTTAATTAATCATAAGTGAAAATATTTATTTATCACAACAATACATTATTGAAGTCAACCTTTGTTTGAATTCAACATTTTTTAAAATTCAATAATAAATTGAAGTCAATATTACTTAAAATTAGATTATTTTATGGTTAGAAGTTAATAAACCACTTTAAAATATATGGTTGTGGATTCAAGTCAACCATAGTTCAAATTCAACCTTGGATTGAATTCATCCTTGGATTGAAGTCAATTATGGATTGAATTCAACCATGTATTGAAGTCATTAATGTTAATATTAAAAGTCAATTATCGATTGAAGTCAATTATGGATTGAATTCAACCATGGATTGAATTCAACCTTGGATTAAAGTCAACCACTGTTTGAATTCAACCTTGGATTGAAGCCAACCTTTGATTGAAGTCCACAATTAATTCAAGTCTACCTTGGATTGAAGCCAACCTTCCTTAAAAGTCGACTATGGATTGAAGCAACCTTGGATTGAATTCAACATTGCTTAAAAGTCAACTATTGATGGAATTCAATCTTACTTAAAATTTAACTATGGATTGAAGTCAACCATGGTTCAAAGGCAAACAACCACTTTTAAAAGTGTGTTTGTCGATGGAAGTAAACCATGGTTCAAAGTCAACCTTGGATTGGAGTCAACCATGGATTGAAGTCATCAATATTAATATTATTAATGGATTGAAGTCGACCTTAGATTGAAGTCAACATTTAAGATAACCTTTGATTGAATTCATCCATAGATTGAAGTCAACCTTTGAATGAAATCCACCTTGTATTTAAGTCAACCATTAGCTGAAGTCAACCATGGATTTAAGTCATCATTGAATTGAAGTCAACAATGGATTGAAGTCACCATTGGATTAAAGTCGACCATGGATTGAAGTCATTAATGTCAATATTTTTAATGGATTGAAATGAATCATTGGATTGAAGTCAACCTTGGATTGAATTCAAATTTTAAGACAACCTTGGATTGATGTCACCCATGGATTGAAGTCAACCTTGGAATGAAATCAAACTTGGATTGAAGTCAACCATGGATTTAAGTAAACCTTGGATTTAAGGAACTTTGCTTAAAAGTCAACTATGGATTGAAGTCAATCATGGGTTGAATTCGACCTTTGATAGAGTTCAACCATGGATTGAAATCAATGTTGGATTGAAGTCAAACTTGCTTAAAATCCAACTATGTACTGATGTCAATATTAGATTGAAGTCAATAATTGATTCAAGTCAATCTTGCTTAGAATTCAACTATGGATTGAAGTTAACCATGGATTGAAGTCAACCATGGATTGAAGTCAACTATGGATTGAAGTTAACCATGGATTGAAGTCAACCATGGATTGAAGTCAACCTTTCTTAAAAGCATCTATGGATTGAAGCCAACCATGGATCAAAGTCAATCAACCACCTTTAGAAGTGTATTTGTGGATCAAAGTAAACTATGTTTGAAAGTCAACCTTGTATTGAAGTCAACCATGGATTGAGGTCAACCATAGATTGAGGTCATTAATGTTAATATTATTAATGGATTGAAGTCAACCATGGATTGATGACATTAATGTTAATATTATTAACAAATTGAAGTCAATCATTGGATTGAAGTCAACCTTAGATTGAAGTCAACCTTTAAGACAACCATGGATTGAAATTAATCTTGGATTGAAGTCAACTATGGATTGAATTCAACCATGTATTGAAGTCAACCTTGGATTGAAGTCAACCTTGCTTAAAAGTCACCTATGGATTGAAGTTAACCTTTGATTGAAGTCAGCCATGGATTGAAGTTAATCATTTTTTGAAGTCAACCATGGATCGAAGTCAACCTTGAATTGAAGTCAACCGTTGATTGAATTCATCCATGGATTGAAGTCAATGTTGGATTGAAGTCAACCTTACTTATAAGTCAACTATGGATTGAAGTAAACCTTGGATTGAAGTCAACATTGGATTGAAGTGAATAATGGATTTAAGTCTACCTTACATTGTTGTTAACCTTACTTAAAATTCAACTATGGATTGAATTCAACCTTGGATTGAAGTTAGCCATGGGTTGCAGTTAACCTTTCTTAAAAATTGAAATTGTGGATTGAAGTCAAGCTTGCTTAAAAGAAACTATGGATTCAATTCAACCATGGTTCAAAATCAATAAACCACTTTTAAAAGTGTGTTTTTGGATTGAAGTCAATGAGGTCCAAAGTCAAACATGGATTAAAGTCATTAATGTTACTTTATTAATAGATTGAAGGAAACTATTGGATTGAATTCAACCTTGGATTGTAGTCAACCATAGATTGAAGTCAACCTTAGATTGAAGTCACCCATGCATTGAATTTATCCTTGGAATGAAATCAACCTTGGATTGAAGTCAAGCATGGATTGAATTCAACCTTGGATTCAAGCCACCCTTGTATTGAAGTCAACTATGTATTGAAGTTAAACTTGCTTAAAAGTCAATTATGGATTGAAGTCATCCTTAAATTGTATTCAACCTCGGATTGAAGTCAACCATGGACTGAAGTCAACTTTAAAATGAAGTCGACCATGGCTTGAAGTCATCATTTGATTGAAGTCAATATTTGGTTGAAGTCAACCATTAATTGAAGTCAACATTGGATTGAAGTCGACCTTGCTTAAAAGTCAAATATAGATTGAAGTCAAATATGGATTTAATTCAACATTGGATTGTAGTCAAAAATTAATTCAATTCAACCTTGGATTGAAGTCAACCTTGCTTAAATATCATATATGGATTGAAGTCAACTATGGTTTGAAGTCAACCATGGATTGAATTCAATCTTGTATTGAAGTCAACTTTGCTTAAAATTCAACTATGAAGTCAAGCATATTTAAAAGTCAACTATGGATCAAATTCAAACATGGTTTAAATTCAATCAACCACTTTTAAGAATGTGGTTGTGGATTGAAGTTAACCATGGTTCAAAGTCAACCTTGCTTAACACTCAACTATGGATCGAAGTCAACCTTGGATTGAAGTCAACCTTGCTTAAATGTTGAAACTATGGATTGAACTCAATCTCACTTAAAAGCATCCATGAATTGAAGTCAACCATGCTTCAAAGTCAATCAACCACCTTTAAAGTGTGTGGATTGAAGTAAACCATGGTTGAAATTAAACCTTGGATTGAAATCAACCATGGATTGAAGTCATTAATGTTACTATTATTAATGGATTGAAGAAATTAGTGTTACTATTATTAATGGATTGAAGTCAATCACTAGATTGAAGGAAACATTTAAGGTAACCATGGATTGAAGTAAACCTTAGGCTAAAGTCACCGTTTGATTGAAGTCAACCTTGCTTAAAAGTCACCTGTGGATTGAAGTAAGCCATGGATTGAATTCAACCTTGAATTGAAGTCAAACCTTGATTGAATTCAACCATGGATTGAAGTCAACCTTGGATTGAAGTCAGCCTTGGATCGAAGTGAACGTTTGGTATAATTCAAATATGGATTGAAGTCAGTGTTGGAATATAGTAAATTATGGATTCAAGTCAACCTTGGATTGAATTCAACCTTACTTAAAAGTTGAAACTACGAATTGAATTCAACCTTGCTTAAAAGTTGAAACTATGGTTTGAAGTCAACCTTGCTTAAAAGCAACTACAGATTGAATTTAACCATGGTTCAAAGTCAATCAACCACTTTTAAAAGTGTGTTTGTGGATTGAATTCAACCATGGTGTAAAGTCATCATTGGATTCAAGTCAACCATGAATTGAAGTCATTAATGTTACTATTATTAATAGATTGAATTCAACCATTGGATTGAAGCCAACCTTGGATTGCAGTCAACCATGGATTGAATTCAACCTTGGATTGAAGTCACACATGGATTGAAGTCAACCTTGGAATTAAATCAACCTTGGATTGAATTCAACCATGGATTGAAGTGAACCTTGGATTGAATTCACCTATGGATTGTAGTCAACCTTGGATTGAAGTCACCCTTGGATCAAAGTTAACTATGGATTGAAGTACACCTTTCTTAAAGGTCAATTATAGACTGAATTCATCCTTAGATTGTAGTCAACCTTGGATTAAAGTCAACCATGGATTGAAGTCAACTATGGTTTGAATTCAACCATGGATTGAAGTCAACTTTTGATTAAAGTCATCCTTTGATTAAAGTCAACCTTGATCAAAATTCAACTAGATGGATTGAAGTCAAGCTTGCTTAAAAGTCAACTATGGATTGAAGTCAACCATGGTTCAAAGTCAATCAAACCACTTTTTAAAATGTGTTTGTGGACTGAAGTCAACCATGTTTCAAATTCAACCTTGGATTGAAGTCAACCTTGGTTCAAATTCAACTATAGATTGAAGTCAACTTTCCTTGAAGTGAACTATGGATTGAAGTTAATCAAGGTTCAAAGTCGATCAACTACTTTTAAATATGTGGTTGTCATTGAAGTCAACCATGGTTCAAACTCGGCCTTTAAATCAGCCATAATTTTAAATACAAATAAATATTATATACATAAATATTTTTAATTAATATTAACATATCTTATTTACTATTTTTTTCCTTATTTAATTTGAATTTATTTATATATTTTATTAAATAATATATATTAATAAATAATAATATTAAATAATAATAATTACCATTAACAATAATATTGTTATTATTAAAATTAATGTTACATTTTAATAAAAAAAATTATTAAATATTTATATCTAATAAATAAATTTTAATATTTGTAATAAAAATTGAGATGTCATATAAATAAATATTTGTTATTAATATTCACATATATTGTTTAGTAATAATATTATTTTGTAATAATAATAATAATTATTGTAGAATTAATAAATAAAATTAAATAATTTTAATAATATTAATTTACCATTATTTCTCCATGCATACACACATGGTATCAACCACTTATCAATATGTGTTCATGGTTGATATATGTCATATATGCCATATTATTAATAAATATGGCTTGCTAGTATAGATAAAACAAAGAAGTTTCCTAAAAAGAGTTTAATAGAAATATAAAACATATAAAATTGATTATGTAATAAATCACATTTTATAACTAAATTATTAACATTTATTGAAATTCTTTTTTATTCAATATTATTTCATTTTAATCATAAATGTTATTTTTAAAAATAATTTTTAGTATATATATTTAAATATTTTTTTTGAAAACAAATTATATATTTAAATATCATACATTAAATTCGTAAATTTAAAAAGAAAATATTATTATGCAATCACAATCCTTAAGTTTTTTTTTTTAAAGAATGGTTGGGGATCATTTATATTAAAATAAACAACAGATATTTACAAATAAAGGTCACTGGACTGTATCCAAAGCGATTCAAAGCCCATGACATCCTGTTCAGTTTTTACAAAATGACTAGTATCCCGAAAGAACCTTGTTCTAAGGTGGTTGTATCTTCTTAGAAATTGCCCAAGGATGAGAATGCAGAAGCAATACATATCGAAAAAATATTTCTATAGTGTTTAAATCCAAATGAAGCATGGATTTCATCTTGCTAAAGAGTTTGATTTTCAAAAAAGCTCCTGAACTAGTGACTACATAAAAAGGATGAAAAACCAAAATTTGCATGAGTAGTATGAAGAACTATGAGAGGGAACCAGATGAGCAGAGAACGGTTGAGCTAATTGCAATGCTGAGCAAGAGTTCCAGGAGTAATTTCCAGAGATTGTTCAGGTCCAATACCTGATCCTTTGCTGTCATGAAAGCTTGGAATGCAGCGGCTAATATCCTCCTTGAGCTTATCAAAATTTCCATTCATTTGTGAGATGTTTCGATAGTTGTCATCTACTTTTGAGTCAACGTTAGCTATGATGTTGGCCACGTAATCCACAGTATCATAGATGGTAGAGATTCTCCCATTCATAAGATTGTTGTTGTTCCTGATTTCCGCGCTGATAGACTGGAGCAGAGTGTACATCCTTGTCATGTTCCTCTTTATTTTTGCATTTTCTTCCCTTATTAAACAAATTTGTTCCTCCATGGTTCCCAACGAGACAAGGTTAGAGTTGGGAGGATGGTGCGGGGAGAAAGAAATCGGGCTAGGGTATTCCAGGGAGAGCATATTGCAGCTACAGAGGAGAGTGAAAACAAGCTCCAGTAGGTTCATGATCCAAGGAGTGTGGAAGAATTTTCTTGCACAAGAGACACGAAGAGGGATGTAGACGAGCGAGAGAGGCCGAAGAGCCAATGCCCGGTAAGGCTGCTAGTGAAAGCGCATGATACAAATCACCCATTACAGAGCTGAGCTGGTAGCTTGTAGAGGGACAAGTAAGAAAGATAATGGAAAGCGGGATGAATATGGAGGGAAGACCGAGGTTTTATAGGATCCCATGTGATGGCAATAAATGGAGCATGCGAGTAAGGGACCGAAAACAAGAAAGGCCAGCTTGGAGGAGGAGGGAGGAAACGATGCCACGAAATGAGGTGGAAATTAAGCTTAAGTTATTAAGGAGGGGGTGGGGAGGTAGAACAACCCTAGGGGGAATCCTTGTGGGATCAAGGTACCCAACAATGGTTAGGAGTGTTTCCATTGTAAACAATATAACCAAGGTATAAATGCACCCCTTTATTTTCCATTCAATCTGCAGGCTGGTTGTTAGTTCTAAGAATGTGGAGATGAGTGACAGAGTTGAAGTCATTGATAAGAGTTTTGAAAATTTGGTGCATCTTTGTAGAAGGAGTTTTATAGTTCATAGTGAGATTTGAAGCTTCTCTTATGGTCATGAGAGAGTCCCAAAAACAACCAAATCTTTTATTCCGAGAGAGCTTGTAGTTTCCATCCCCTTGATTAATGCGAGCCATTCCACATCGTTGTTTGTTTTTTCCCCTATTCCCCAAGCATAATATTTCTGTCTATTCCCCCTAGGGTAAAAAATGACCCCTCCCTCACCTTCCAACCCAGGGTTACCTTTGGAGGCACCATCGAAGAAAAGAGAATGATAACCAAGATTTTTCCACCAGCTGTTGAAGATGTCCAGGATGATTCTAATCTACCATCTAAGGGAGTTTGGTTTTTTTGGATAGGAGTTTCCCGGGAGAGAGTTGGGAAGGCAGTGAAGATCATAGGTCTAGTTTTTTTCCTCAACAGTGAATGGTTCAAGGTGAATATGTCTTAGAAATTTGGAGAGGAGGGATTCAATCCATAACGCTTTTGCAGAAGAGGAGACTCTGGAAGGAGGCAGGGTTAAATTTTCAAAGATTCCCTTGTTTTTGGTGGTCTAGATTTTCTAACAAATATATTTTGGGAGGGCTATCCAAGATTTGGATAAATCATGCTTTTTATATAGATAGCCATGGTAATAATCTTTCTAGTAGGAGAAAATATCTTTCCAATTACTTGGGAGTGTGTTGTTAAAGTGGATCTCTTTAAGGGCTATGAACCAAACCTCTTTAGCATAGGGACAATCCAACAAAAGGTGTTCCAGAGTTTCTTCTGAGTCTTTGCAGAGAATGCATCTTGAATGTCCTTCAATTCCCTTTTTTTTTAAATTCTCGGCTGTAAGGATCTTGTGATGAGCTAAGATCCAGCAAAAGGAGTTGATTTTGGTTAGATCAACCTTACTCCAGATGTTTGTCCACATAGATTCTTTTTTGTGGTTGTTTTGGATGGAGTTGTAGCCAACCTTGACTAAGAAGGTTCCCAGATTTCCTGAGCATTTGGAGTCAGAAGATTTGAGATGAATCAGGGTTGATTCTTGAAGAATTGTTTGCAGCACTGAGTATTCCATATTTAAGTTCTCCGGAACTTCAATATTTTCCCAACCAGACCATCTACCATTGCCATGCCACTGAGAGATATCATAGAGAGTAGATATATTTTGATGAGCCATCCAATACTTTAGATCTGCTAAGGGTTGTAAGTGGAGCAAGGGGGAGGAGGGTCCAATATTATCTTCCCAGATTCGGATCTGCTTTCAATTTCCAGGATACCAATGCAGACTATTTTGAATGATGAATGTTGCATTTTTGCATAGTATCCAAATAGGGGATTCGTTATCTATAGGGGGAATTTCATCAAGAAATATTCTTCTTCTTCCTTTTAGGTATTTTCTCCTTAGAATATCCTTCCACCACGCGTTTTTCCCTGAGACTATTTTCCACAGGATTTTGGATCCAAGAGCAAGGTTCATTGTTCCTAAGTCTCTGATTCCCTCTCCTCCACAACATCTAGGGCTGCAAATAGTTTCCGAGTTAACTAAGTGGAATCTTTCAGTACCATTACATTTTCCCCCTTGCCAAAGGAAGCTTCTGAACTCCTTTGAGGTGTCTTGAATTCTTGATTTTGGGGCCATTGAAATCAAGGAGGAGAATATAGGAAAGGATGCAAGAATGGAATTAATGACGATGAGTTTTCCAACAGATTTGAGCCATTTTGCTCCCTAAGAGAGGATTTTTTTTTAATCTTTTCAACTAGTACTTTATAGTCTGATGATTTATTTTTTCCCTTATGGATGGAGACTCCAAGGTAATTGAAGCAGTTCCAATTGGTGTTTCCTTCGTAACCAAGGGTCCTAGCTATCCTGGCCATAGTTCTTTCAGGGCAATTCCAACCATATATTTTGGTTTTTAAAGCATTTAATTTTCAATCGGATGCTTTGAGAAAAATGGAGAGGATTCCCTTGAACCTTTCAACAATTGTAATAGAGGCCCCTCCTAAAAGGATTGTATCATCTGCGAATTGTGCATGGTTTGCAGCTCTTGTACCTCTAGAATTTTTTAACCCTTTGAGTTCGTCACTGTCTTGAAGGGATTGCAGATTCCTGCTCAACAATTCAGCTAATATAATGTAGAGGAAGGGAGATAAGGGGAATCCTTTATGAAGACCTCGAGAGGATTGGAAGAAGCTAGCAGGCCTGCCATTTACAAGAGGAGCGATCAAAGGGTTGCTGATGCAGGCTTTGATCCATCTTATAAATTTTTTCTGAGAAACCCATTCTATGAATAATCTAAAACAAAAAGAAGTGATTGACCCTATCAAAAGCATTATCCATATCTAGCTTGATTTACATACCTTTTTTATTACACTTCAGGCTGGAATGAATGGCTTCTTGAATGATGATAATGTTGTCCATGATCTGTCTTCCAGCAATAAATCCTCCTTGCATGTCCGAGATGATTTTGGCCATGTTTTTTTTCATTCTATTGGCGAGGATTTTGGTGAGGATATTGTAGGAGGTGTTGCATAAGGAGATAGGTCTAAATCTTTCAATTGACATAGGGTTTTTTTTATTAGGAATCATAGCCAAGAAAGTAGATTTTGTGACTCCACCAATTTTCTCCTTTTTCCTAGTCCAATTTAGCATCCTTCTTAAGTCTTATTTGGTGATGTCCCAGGAAGCCCAGTAGAAGTTGATTGTAAATCCGTCCGGTCCTCGGGATTTATCAGGGTGAAGAGTCCAAATTTCTTCGATAATTTCTTGCTCTATAATGGGTTTTTCAATATCCTCATTCTCTCTTTCAAAGATGATAGAACGAATCCTTGAAAGAAGATCAACTTGGGAGGCTAGGTTCGTTTCACCACTATCTCTACATAACTGGCTGAAGTGTTGAGGAGTCAAATTTTTTATGGCGTCCTGACCAGAGATAGTTTGATTGTTGCTATCTTTTAACTCTTTGATGTGGTTATAGCTCATTCTGGTCTTTGATTTTTTATGAAAGTAGGCAGTGTTCTTGTCTCCCCCTTTTAACCAAAGTTGGCGAGATTTTAATCTCTAGATCTCTTCCTCTTATGTGGCTGCTTTTAAAATTTCTAGGTTTAAAAATTTTTCCTGGGTAATGGATTGTTGAGTGATATCCTCATGTTCCATTTTAGAGTGGAGGGTTTGAAGGCCAACTTGGAGATCTTTTTTAATGGAGAAGGGTTCCAGGAAGGAGGAGATAGCCCAGCTTTTCAATGCAGAGTGGACAACCTTGAGTTTTGATTCCCAAATGTAACTAGGGGATCCAGAAAAGGAATAATTCCAGGCAGAGTGGATTATATCGAGGGCCTTAACGTTATGTAACCATAAGGGGTTGAATCTAAAGGGGATAGGGCCCATATTAGTGGGAGGGGTTAGAGAAAGAGAGATAGATTTATGATTAGAGGTTGCAGAAGAAATAATATAAGAAGAAGGAAGCAAATCCTTTCGGACGGTGGAGGTACTTACCAGAAAATGATCAAGTCTAGCTACGATGTGGCTTGGTCCTATCCGCTTGTTGTTCCAAGTGTATTTCCCATTTTTGGGAAAAGGATCCAAAGGTCAAGATCAACCATCAGGTCTTCAATATTTTCTCCAAAGGGGTCCCTAACGATCAAGCCACCTCTTTTTTCCTGCTAGACTTTGTGGTATTGAAATATACTATTATAGAAGTGTCTTTCCCTTTGAAGCTCTATATTTAAAGAGAGTAAGGAGCTCCAAAATTCCATCTTGTCTATATATTGTGTAGGTACATACACATTCAAAATGAAGATTGATTCATGATTGTTGTCATTTTGTAGTTCTGCTAAGAGCCAATGGGTATTTTATTTTACTAATCTGATTTTGAATTTGTCTGGCCTGCAGAAGGTTGCAATCCCCCCTGAGGTGCATTTGGAACTAATGACCTTTCCAATGTTGTTTTTCTAGAAGAGGAAAGAGAGTTTCATTACCTCTTCTTTTTCCATCTTAGTCTCTTGGATAAGCAAAATGTCTGGTTTCTTTGTTTTCATGATGTTTTTCAAAGATTCTACTTTGATTGTGGTGTTCATCATTCGAGCAATGGAGAGGTAGATGAGGTAATATAAAAATTAAAAATTAAAGAATATAATCAATTTAAAAATTATTTTTATTAAATTATAATATTATATTGTAATATAAAAAAAAAGTAAAATTTAAAATTAAAATTATTATGAAAATAAAAATTATTATATTCATGTTACATAGAGATGTTAAAAATTAAAATAACTAATAGAATGTAATATATGTAGATAATATGTATATGGATATTAAAAACTAAAATATTATTATACTATAATTAGAAAAACTACCATTTTTCAATCCTTAATGAATGTGAGAAATGGACATAACCCTTATGTCAAATTAGACATAACTATTGATCAATGTCGCAAAGCGCCATAACCCTTGATGGACACCACAATGCAACATAACCCTTAATAAGCATCAAAATGCAACATAATGGTTGATAAATGTCACAATGCAATATAACCCTTGATAAGCATCACAATGTGACATGGCACGTGATGAATGCAGAATGCCAAATTATAATGTCTCACATGAGCCTTGATCAATATTAACAGATTAATATTGTTTAATGATTTACATATTTTAATTATTTTAATTGTTTGATTAATAATATTGTTTAAATAAAGAATATTATTAATTAAAAAATACTATTATTTTATAATAAGTAATTAAACAATATTATTATAAAATAATTTAATTGGTAATATTGTTATTTAGTTAATTATAATATTAGTTATTAATTATTAATTAATATTGTTATCAATTATTATTTAATACATTAATGAGACATTAGAATATAATCAATTTAAAAATTATTTTTATTAAATTATAATATTATATTGTAATATAAAAATAAAAATAAAAATTAATATAAAAATAAAACTTATTATATTCATGGTACATAGATATGTTAAAAATTAAAATAACTAATATAAAGTAATATATGTTGATAATATGTATATGGATATTAAAAAGAAATATTATTATACTATAATTAAAAAAACTACAATTTTTTAATCCTTAATGAATGTCAAAACTAGACATAATCCTTCTGTCAAATTAAACATAACCATTGATCAATGTCGCAAAAGGACGTAAACCTTGATGAACGCCACAAGGCAACATAACCCTTAATAAGCATCAAAATGCGACATAATGGTTGATAAATGTCACAATGCAATGTAACCCTTGATAAGCATCACAATGTGGCATAATGCATGATGAATGTGGAATGTTAAATTATTAATGTCTCACATGACCCTTGATCAATGTCACAATGCGACATAACCCTTGATGAACGCTGCAATGCAACATAACACTTGATATACATCACAATGTGACATGGCACTTGATGAATGTCTAATGCCACATTATTAATGTGTCACATCTCGGTCATTGTCGGCGTATACCATTTTTTAATCCTTAATGAATGTCAAAACTGGACATAACCCTTATGTCAAATTAGACATAACCATTGATCAATGTCGCAAATCGACATAACCCTTGATGAACGCCACAATGCAAAATAACCCTTAATAAGCATCAAAATTTGACATAATGGTTGATAAATTTGTCACAATGCAATTTAACCCTTGATAAGCATCACACTGTGACATAGCGCATGATGAACACGGAATGTCAAATTATTAATGTCTCACATAACCCTTGATCAATGTCACAATGTGACATAACCCTTGATGAAGGCCGAAATGCAACATAACACTTGATATACATCACAATGTGACATATCCCTTGATGAATGTCGAATGCCACATTATTAATGTGTCACATCTCAGGCATTGTCGGTGTCAAATTATTAATGTCTCACGTGACCCTCGATCAATGTCACAATGTGACATAACCCTTTATGAACGTCACAATGCAACATCATGCTTGATATACATCACAATGTGACATAGCCCTTTATGAATGTCGAATGTCACATTATCAATGTGTCACATATTGGGCATTGTTGGCGTATGCCATTTTTTAATCCTTAATGAATGTCAGAACTAGACATAACCCTTATGTCAAATTAGACATGACCATTGATCAATGTCGCAAAGCGACATAACCCTTGATGAACACCACAATGCAACATAGCACTTGATATACATAAATAAGCATCACAATGTGACATAGCACATGATGAATGTGGAATGTCAAATTATTAATATCTCACATGATCCTTTATCAATGTCACAATGTGACATAACCCTTGATGAACGTCCTAATGCAACATAACACTTGATATACATCACAATCTGACATAGCTCTTCATGAATGTCGAATGACACATTATTAATGTGTCACATATAGGGCATTGTCGGCATATATTATTTAAGTAAATTTTATAATTATTTTATAATCCTAAAATTTATAATTATTATGATATATAATTTATGTGCAAATTAAAATTAAATTAGATGTGGAAGTGTAGTATAACTTAAGGATTGTGATTGGAATGTTCTACACGAGAGTATGAATGAGCGGCTCTCCTAGGGTTCTCGCTCTGCTAGGGTTCGTCGTTTTTCTTAGGCCTCCATGGCCTCCCCTCCTCTTTTTTTGGATCCCACCCGGGAAAGGCTACGTCGTCGCCTGTATCTCACCTTCCAGGAAAGTTGCTTCCACTCCATCTCCTCCCACCTCGACTCCCCCATCTTCCTCCTTTGTCAAGCGCGCAGCTGTGCCCAAAATCCAGTTATGTCGGCAGCTTCTCGGATGAAAGCTCTTGCCGTAAGCAATTGAGGTATCATCGGACATTTTTCAGGAATCTGGCCCTCGCCAAAATCCATGGAGATTTGGATCTCCAAGAACTGGATGCCTCTCATTGCTGGGGAGATGCAACACTGTTTCTGCGGTAAAGGATTCTACACCTTTCTTTTTGAACTCAAGGAGGATAGACATCTCATTTTCAGAAGTGGCCCTTATTTCATGGGACCGAGAGGTCTTTGTCTCAATCATTGGAACCTCTCCTTCGACCCTGATAAATACATCCCCTCAACAGTCCCGGTCTGGGTCTGTTTACCTCATCTACGTCTCCATTGCTCGAAAGTGTTATGTTGCATTACGGTGTTCATCAAGGGTTATGTCACTTTGCGACATTGATCAATGGTTATGTCTAATTTGACATAAGGGTTATGTCTAGTTCTCACATTCATTAAGGATTAAAAAATGGCATATGCCAACAATGCCCAATATGTGACACATTAATAATGTGACATTTGACATTCATCAAGGGCTATGTCACATTGTGATGTATATCAAGCGCGATGTTGCATTGCGACATTCATAAAGGGTTATGTCGCATTGTGACATTGATCGAGGGTCACATGCGACATTAATAATTTGACACCGACAATGCCCGAGATGTGACACATTAATAATGTGGCATTCGACATTCATCAAGGGATATGTCACATTGTGATGTATATCAGGTGTTATGTTGCATTTCGGCCTTCATCAAGGGTTATGTCACATTGTGACATTGATCAAGGGTCATGTGAGACATTAATAATTTGACATTCCACATTCATCATGCGCTATGTCACAGTGTGATGCTTATCAAGGGTTACATTGCATTGTGACAAATTTATCAACCATTATGTCGAATTTTGATGCTTATTAAGGGTTATGTTGCATTGTGGCGTTCATCAAGCGTTATGTCGGTTTGCGACATTGATCAATGGTTATGTCTAATTTTACAGAAGGGTTATGTCTAGTTCTGACATTCATTAAGGATTAAAAAACGGTATACGCCGACAATGACCGAGATGTGACACATTAATAATGTGGCATTAGACATTCATCAAGGGCCATGTCACATTATGATGTATATCAAGTGTTATGTTGCATTGCAGCGTTCATCAAGGGTTATGTCGCATTGTGACATTGATCAAGGGTCATGCGAGACATTAATAATTTAACATTCCACATTCATCATGCATTATGTCACATTGTGATGCTTATCAAGGGTTACATTGCATTGTGACATTTATCAACCATTATGTCGCATTCTGATGCTTATTAAGGGTTATGTTGCCTTGTGACATTCATCAAGGTTTATGTCATTTTGTGACATTGATCAATGGTTGTGTTTAATTTGACATAAGGATTATGTCCAGTTCTAACATTCATTAAGAATTAAAAAATTGAATTTTTTTTAATTATAGTATAATAATATTTTTTTTTAATATCCATATACATATTATCAACATATATTACTTTATATTAGTTATTTTAATTTTTAACATATCTATGTACCATGAATATAATAAGTTTTATTTTTATAGTAATTTTTATTTTTATTTTTACTTTTATTTTAATTAATAACTAATATTATCATTAACTAAATAACAATATTACCAATTAAATTATTTTATAATAATATTGTTTAATGATTTACATATTTTAATTGTTATATTGCGCCATGCCACATTGTGATGCTTATCAAGGTTATATTGCATTGTGACATTTATCAACCATTATGTTGCATTTTGATGTTTATTAAGGGTTATGTTGCATTGTGGTGTCCATCAAGAGTTATGGCGCTTTGCGACATTGATCAATAGTTACGTCTTATTTGACATAAAGGTTATGTCCAATTCTCACATTCATTAAGGATTGAAAAATGGTAGTTTTTCTAATTATAATCTAATAATATTTTAGTTTTTAATATCCATATACATATTATCTACATATATTACTTTCTATTAATTATTTTAATTTTTAACATCTCTATATAACATGAATATAATCATTTTTATTTTCATAATAATTTTAATTTTAAATTTAATTTTTTTTTTATATTACAATATAATATTATAATTTAATAAAAATAATTTTTAAATTGATTATATTCTTATATCTCATTAATGTATTACAATAAATGATAATTAATTTTATTATTATAGATATTTATTTAAATAATATTAAATTATTAATTTTTTGGAAATATTTAAATATTGTATTTAATTATTATAAAATAATTAAATAACTAATATTACTTTATTAATACTTTTGAGATATTTAAATGTAATATTTAATTAAATAATAATATGGATATATTTAATACATTAATATAGTTTTATTAATATTATTTAATTAAATACTATCATTTTATTAATACTATTTAATTAAATAATATTATTTTATTAATATTATTTAATTAAATGGTATTATTTTTAAATAATTATTGATATTGTTTAATTAAATAATATTATTTTATTAAAAATACTATTGGATAAAAACATTATTAATGTGTGAAATATATCATAATGTTATTAAATATCTCCAAAATACATCATAATATTATACATATCTCCAATATAATATAATAATTAATTATTTAAATAACTAATAATTAATTATTTAAATAACTAATAATTATTTAATTAACTAATAATATTCTGAATTAAATAAAAATATTAGTTATTAATTAATAACACTCATGGAAAATCTCAACAAACCTCCTCACATATCGTGGATGGAAGGTCCTGAAAGATGTCTCAACGAAATTGAACCGAGGTTGATGGAATGAAATCCATAATCCCCACCACCAAACCACCGTATCCTTGTCAATTAATAACTAATATTATCATTAACTAAACAAAAATATTACCAATTAAATTATTTTATAATAATATTGTTTAATTACTTATTATAAAATAATAGTATTGTTTAATTAATAATATTCTTTAATTAAACAACATTATTAATTAAATAGTAAAATATGTAAATCATTAAACAATATTAATCTATTAATATTTTTTAATTATATAAGAATATTATTAATAACTTAATAACATTAATATGAATTAAATTATTTTATAATTATTATGTTTAATTAAACAATGTTATTAAATATATATTTCATTAAAATTATTAAACAATATCTTTCTATTAATATTTTGGAGATATGTGTATGTGCCCACCTGTTACTAGCAACAACCACATTAATAATATTAATGTTTTGTAAGCTTAAATTAGAAAGATTCTTTTCATATTATTTTTTTTCCTTAAAGTATGTGTACCATTTATTAATTAATTAATATTATTATTAACTTAGAGATAACATTAATATGAATTAAATTATTTTATAAGTATTATGTTTAATTAAACAATGTTATTAAATATGTATTTCATTAAAATTATTAAACAATATTATTTTATTAATATTTTGGCGATATGTGTATGTGCCCACCAGTTAAACAACCACATTAATAATATTAATGTGTCATAGGCTTAAATTGAGTACATACTTTTCATATTAATTTTTTTTCCTATGGACTTATTCAAACACATTAATATTATTAATATAATTGTTTCTAGTATTATTATTATTTATAAATATTATATCCCACCCATACTTTTACCAATAAACTACAATAATACATCATACTTTTACATTACATTTTTTTTTCCTATGGACTTATTTAAACACATGAATATTATTGATATAGTTGTTACTAGTATTATATTATTATATATAAATATTCTATACTGCCCATACTTTTACCAATAATCTAGAATAATACATTATTACTTCTTTTTAATTCTATTAATATTTTGGCCATATGTGTATGTGCCCATCCATTATTAGCAACAACCACATTAATAATATTAATGTGTCATAAACTTAAATTGGGCAAATAATTTTCATATTAATTTTTTTTGCTATAAACTTATTCAAACACATTAATATTATTAATATAATTATTACTAATATTATTATTATTTATAAATATTCTATCCCACCCATTCTTTTACCAATAAAGTGCAATAATACATCATACTTTTACCAATAATCTAAAATAATACATTATTACTTCCTTTTAATTCGGGATACTCTTCGTTTTAATCATACACAATTTAAAATCAATTTAAAATGAAACTCCATGGTAAAGAAATAGTACAGTTAAATCAATTAAATATTAAGAAAATGAAAATCCATTGTTAAGATGAATCCACCCATCTATCCTTGTTGACAATACAGTTTAATCCATTAAATATAAAAAAAATGAAAATCCATGGTTAAGATGAACCAGCCAGCTACCCTCGTTGACAACCCAAGTGGAAACCAAATAAAGAAAAATTATCCAGGTAACATGGGGCCACGCGAAGGTCGGTGTCCTTGTGCTGTAAGGAGGAACTGGAACTAGTCCCCGTGTGTACGTGATACCACACACTCATCCCGCCTTGACCAGAAATGTAACGCCTTGTTTTATTCCTCAAGTCAAGCCCTTCATTTCATCTATAAGGACGCCACGCCATTCCATCCATACATCTTTTTCGCCAAATTCGTTCCCTATACCTCTTTCTCCCAGCTGGGTACTGAGGTCATCAGATATTTCTCCTGGTTACACATTCTCCATTGTTTTCTTATTCCGCCACCGATGCATCCTTTGACCATATTCCCCCCCCATCCCATACCAGAAGCAACACGGACGAGTCCCCAAACCCCTTCAACAGATTAGATTAGGATGATCACACAGCTTAGATTAGGATGAAATGATTAGGATGATCACACAGCTTAGATTAGGATGAAATGATTAGGATGATCACACAGCAGTATAGATTTCTCTGGGTCATTTGTGATTTTATTTGTCAGATCATAGATCGTACGCAATGGGCCCGTTCATGTCATGTTTTTCTTAATAAGGTCAGGCTAATTTGTCAGATCATAGATCGTACGCAATAGGCCCGTCATGTCATGTTTTCTTAATTAGGTCAAGCTAATTTTTATACGCAGCCATCTTTCAATCCATCGGGCTCAAGTTAATTTCAACACAGATATAAAATATTGTCAATTTCATGGTGTTCAACATTTTTTCAAATCGTGCCTCTACTTGTATGGATTATGCGTCACTACCTAAATTGCGTGACAAAGTGCCTGAGTTTCATGATATTCATGTGCAAATAAACAGATATGCTATAAAATTGTATTCATCGGCAAGAAAAAATAGTTGCCCGGAATCTTCTCTTCTACATAATATTATGTGGAATGCTTGTAACGCAAGCGTAGCAAGAAAGCTCAGCAACTTAGTTACCAAAGGTCTTTCAATGAAATGCTTGATCATGATGCTTTCTGGTTTTACCTATAGTCTTGGAATGAAATGGAGTACTACATTTTCATCTCATTGAAATATTATCTGAAATAATAATTTATTTAAATGAAGTGAGCTTCATGAATGTTAAAATATATTTAAATTTACACCTTTTAAATTTTATCATTTCAAAAAATTTAATCCGTTCTACTTTTTCAATATAAGACTGATCGTAAAGATTTGATCCTTCTCTAACATAGTTTAAGTGCATTGAGATTTTCATTTTTCAAATTTTATTTATTTATTTTTCAATTTTCTTATTTTAAAAGAAAAATTTATACTTTTGTTGTTTTCATTTTTCATTTTATTATATTTATTTAATTTAATTATATTAATTTATTTTTATTTATTTAATTATATTAATTTATATTTTATTATTTTATTATACTATCAACCTATAACTATAACTCTACTCAAGATATTTCTTGACTGGACCTGTGATTTTGTTTTCTTCTCCTTATTTCTGTCAAATTAGTTACTGGGAACTTGCTTCTTAACTGCCATTGATATGAAATTGTATCCATGAAACAATATTTTTTCATATGGACTTAAACATACGTTTAGAAAATAAACAGTTTCTTTTAACATTGACCCATAATAATAAATGATTTTAATTAGCGGAAATAATAAATTATGATAAATATTAGAACAAATATAAACTGGTGAAAGTAAAATAAGAGAAATAAGACTATTGAACATATATAATACAAAACCTTATATTAGTAATCTAGAAATAGACCAATGTTAATGGACCTTTTCAAGGGGGTATTTCTCCTGGTTAGACATTCCCATTGGAATATTCTCCATTGTTTTCTAACTTCCCCACCGATGCACCCTTTGACGATATTTTCTCCCCATCCCATCTCAGACTCAGCAGCAGCAGCAAGGACTCCTCCTCAGACCCGTTCAACAGAATCCCTTAAAACAGACACAAGGTTCAAAAGACATTATTATCAAACAACAGTATAGATTTCTCTGGGTGATTTCTGAGTTTATTTTGTAGATCATAGATATTCCCCAATGGGTCCGTTCATGTCATGCTTTATTAGTTAGGTCAGGCTATTTTTTATACGCTGTCCTCTTTCACAATCCATTGTACTCAACCTAATTTTCAACACAGATGAATAATATTGTCGATTTCAGTTTTCAACATTTTTCCAAATGTTGTCTGTGCTTGTTGATGGATTAAGCTAAACCACGTAAAACACCAACTGCAAGCCATCATTATTGCGTGAAAAAAGTGCATGAGCTTCATCATATTCACATTCAAATAAGCATATATGTTATAAAATTGTATTCTTCCTTTTAATCGGCAAAAACAAATAGTTGCTCACACACAGATATTAGTTACTTCTCTTCTACATAATACTATTTAGAATACTTCTAACACAAACATAGCATGAAAGCTCAGCTACTTAGTTATGTATGATCCTGAAGTTTTCTTTGGCTTTACCAATGTTCTTGGAATGAAATGCATGATCATGAGGCTTTCTGGTTCTACCGATAGTATTGAAATGAAATGCATTACATATCCATTTCATTGAAATACTATCTAAATATTATTATTTTTAAATGGATTTAGCTTCATGAAAGTTTAAAAATATTAAAATTTACACCTTTAAATTTTATCGTTTTAAAAATTTAATCCTTTCTATCTTTGTTTGTGAGTAAGATCCCTAAGAATTGATCTTCTCCTAATTTTTTTTTGTTAGAAAGATCCCAGAGAATTGATCTTTGTCTAAGAAACTTTAGTGTATTGAAATTTCCTTTTTATTTAATTTTTTTATACTTTTAAAAAATGTGATTATTTTATTTTCTATTTTTTTTTAATTTTGTTAAAAATGTGATTGATTTAATTTTTTTAATTTAATTTTTTATAATTTTGTTAAAATTTTCAATGATTTATTATATATATATATATATATATATATATATATATTGGTTAGTTATGTGATTGTTTTATTTTTATTTTCTTCTTTTGAAAAGAAAAAATTATTTTGATTTATTTTCTTATTTTTAATTTGTTTTTGAAATTTTTGTTAGATATATGATTGATTATAATATTCTAAATGTTAATTTTGAAGAGAAAAAAAAAATAGTTTTCTTTCCTAATTTTTATTTGATCTCGTCTAAATGGAATTTGGAATTTAAATGTTAGTGTTTTGTATTAGAATTTTCCAAGATACTTGTAAGCATAAGTAGACCTTTGCATCTACCTAGTTGTTAAGCATAAGTAGACCTTTGCATCTACCTAGTTGTTGTAATTAGTTATGATTGAGCCTCTTTCATTGTTATAAATGGGAGACTTTGTTATATGTTTGAATCAGACATATCAATAGATTCATTTTATGTTTCTAATGAAGCTCATTTATGATCTAGGTTAATCATGAATTTCTACATGATATCAAAGCCCAATTTTTATATGGATCTTTTGCTAATCATAAGAAACTTTTAAAGAAATGCTTAAGTTAGTGGAAACCATCAACAAAGATATCAATGTAAGAGATTTCTCCCATTATACTTTTCAATCAATGTTGTAGAAATATGAGATCACATAGATCTATTGAGCAATTCGTCTAAACAATAGTCCATGGTGTGAGTAGACAAAATATTGCACCACTTGACCACAATTTTCTGATATAGATATTATAATAAAGTGTCTCGCAAACAATGTGGAGATGGTTGAGCTATATGAGTACTCATGGGTGGGAAAGGCTATCAATTTTGAATTCCTGTCAACTCGAACTATGAACGTATTATGTCCATCTCGTCTTCTGCATACCGAGACACCAGCATAGCATTGGGAAAAAAACCCTTGAATTTTAGGTGCAAGGAAAGATGGAACAAACTAGAGACTCATATCTCGATACTCGAGGCAAACTGTCTAAGGGAAATCCAAAGGAGATCAACACTGGTAAGCTTGAGGTCCGCACAACTAGTCACTGCAATGGGGATCGATGGTACGTAGAAGATGTTGGTCTCTTCTACCATCATCCATGGTGGATTCTATTTATTCATTAACATGGCATTTCATATTTGTGCCTTCTTATGGATGGATTTGTATTTGATGGTGGAGATAAAAGGATCTACTCCCTTGGTTGTTTTTTTTCGCAATCAATAAACTTTGCATTTAAAAGGAGTTTGTTTTTTTGGAGGAATTTCTAGCAGAGTTGTTTTTTGTTAGACTATTGTGATTTTTTTTCACAATGAATAAACATTGCATTTAAAAGGACTTTGTTTTTTTGGAGGAATTTATAGCAGATTTTTTTTTGTTAGACTATTGTGAAAAGATTATTGGAAGATTTTTTTCCATAAGTCTTTCGGAAGTCTCCATTTTCTGTATTGACTAAGGTGTTGCAAAGAGTATTCAGCTCTATTTCAAATGAATTTTTGCACACCACCTTGTCTATGCGATAGTTTTTTTTCATGAGCTCAATGAATATATGTTGATTCCTCTATTCTAAATGGGTACCTAACACGACCTTGTTTTTTGGGACCCATATCAAGGATTGTTGTCCATGATGGTGTTGGGCAAGGCCCAAGTTGGTGCAGTTTTGTTGAAATGAGGCTCAAGCACAACAGTTTTGAGGCAGAAGTACATGTTAGGCGAGGACTAGTACTTGCCTATTTTGGGGAGAAACAACTCCCCAATTCCCGGGAGAAGGGTATGGACCAACGCAAAGATGGCAGATAGGGGCCTGCCTCCTTAGTAAAGACATAGTACAAAGGATGACAAGGGTAGTTGGAACAGTTAAGGAAGAATCGGCAGCCTGAAAGCTATAAGAATAATCTTAAAGAGGCAAATGGTGTAAAGGGTGCACCAGGGTATAGTTAGCATCACGCAGTCAGAGAAAGCGGCTATCAGAAGAGCGTCAAAACCAAGGAAGCGGCGTAAAGGACGACCAAGGACAATTGTAGTAGCTGAGAAGTTATGGCGAAGTATGGTTAGCGGGGTAACCGCACCATTTTGGGGGGCCTAAGGGTATTATGGGGTTTTGGCCCATAACTATTATAAAGATGTGACCTTTGGGAACAATCTATAAAAGGAGAAATTTTTCATAGTGAAGGGTTGGATTTTTGGGTTGGTTGTTAGATTTTGGTTGAATATTGTAAGAGATCAAAGAGAGAAAGAGGCTCTACAGCTGTGTGCATAGAGACACAGTGTAGAGAAGAGTCTGCAGTTGTTTGGGCATACTGGAATTGTTAACCCTTCCCATTAATATAAACAACAGTTCTCATGGATGTAGCTCCCATCCAGGGGGTGAACCACGTAAATACCTGTGTTGTGTGATTGCATCTGTGAGATTGTTTCATGTTCATGTATGTTTACACTTTTATATGTATTTTCATGTGTATGTTGATGAGAATAATATGCTAAGTGGTGAACACACATAACTGAATATGAAAGTGTCAATGAATGTGATGAATGCATAGTTGCATAGATAACACTAAATAAACAAAGTTCATATTGTGGTAACTATGAAGTGCGCAGTCACCTATATGCGCAGTTGTATTTTAGGTATATGCGAAGTAAGTGTGACTTCACTCCAATGACCAATTCCATATCTGCGCATCATCAAGATTACAGAAACATGCTTCTATAATCACCTTGTAACTTCGCCTCGGGTGAGACTTCAACCTGCTCATAGGTTGTTGCCGAAAGGGCTGGTGAAAGGGTGTTTTGTTGGGTCTCTAACTACGCAGAACTTGGGTCAGCCTAAGAAGGATATAGTGAACCAACAAATGGTTCTATTGCCGCGCTTGAATTGGTGATGTGCTCTGATAACTGGAATCTCGAGAGGAAAGAGATAAAGAACTGGGCGATTCAGACAAAAAAGGATTTTGCGAAGAAGGAGAACAAACATCCGCACTTGTCTATAGAAGAATGGTTGTAGAAATATCTATTTTCTGACTTAGACGTATTTTTCTTCGCATTTTTCGCTAACGAACTACATGAGTGGTTATCAAGACTCGCAGAACAAAAAAATGGTTTTTAGGGTGGAGAACCTACAGTTTGGACTTCAGAGCTGATTCAGAGGCTTAAAGAGGTTGATAACCCAATTTCAAGAGCAGTAGAATTTTGGTTGGATAGCGTACTAGAGAGCTATGTTACAAAATTTGTTGTGGACACTCTGAAGTATTACAGCGTAGCAGAATGAGACTTTTCAAAGGATTTAGAGGTAAGTACCTGAAAAATATCAACCTATACATTAAAATGTTCTTAGCAGAAAAATGTGTTTTAAGAATGCAGTCAGATTCCTAGGGTGTTTTCAATAACACAAATAGTGACATAGACAAAAATATTAACATTTTAAGAAGTGGCAAAAGATATAAACCTAGCACTAGAAAGAGGTATCGTGAAGCCGAACCTCACACATTCCCATAAACTGAGTTAGGAAGTGGTAGAAAATTATATCAGGGTGAGTCTGAGAGTGAAACAGAGCTTAGATAGATTGGCTATCAGGTTATCACTCCACAAAAACCTCCAGTGGACGAGAGAAATATTTCTAGCTCACAGAACACTAGTAGCAGTAACATCCCAGGATAAAATACTCATAATTTTCCAAGTAGTAGTATACCTTATTCATCACATAATACTACACCTCCTAGAAGAAGAATGAAAAATGAAATTAAGCTGCCTATTTTTAAAGGAACTGGTCTAGAAGATCCAAAGCAACATTGGTTTCTCTATGAAGCAGTGTGGAATGTTAAACAAGTACAAGATGATGCCGCGAGACAAGCTTAGTTAGTTACTACATTCAGAGACAGGGCCTTGACATGGTTCATGAAATATTCTGAGGGACAGAATAGAACGTTAGCAGAGATCATAACTGTGCTGATAATAGAGTTTAAGAAACCTAAGTCAGGATCTCAGTGTATCACAGAGCTAAAATAAATCAAACAAAATCCTAATGAGACTATATGGGAATTTGTTCAGAAATTCAAAGCACTATTAGATCAAGTAAGTTTTGATATAGCACTGCAACAGCACCAGGAACTGTTCATAGCTTCACTATTGCCACACATTATATTACCACTAATGCAACAAAAGGTTACTTCGAAGACAGAGGCTTTAGAAATTGCAATGAAACTCTTCGCCTATTGGAGAAACTAGTGCAGGAATGGCTGAGATACAAACAAAACTAGCAAACTTGACATTACAGTAGCAAGATATGAAGAAAGGAAAAGAAACCCAAGAAGAGTTTTGGTGTACTAAATGTAAAGGAGAAGGAAATTCTAAGGAACACTACCCTGTATTCTGAGATTACATCGCTAGTGGAGCACCAAATCCATTGAATCAACAGCAAGGCCCATGGTGTGAGGTTTTCTGATGTAGAGGACATCGCCCAGAGGACTGTTACCTACTTCAGAAATATTTGCAAACACCAAAGAACCTATACTATACATTTTGTAAGTCAGTTGGCCATGGTGATAACAACTGCAGAGCATATGATCTCATGATAGAAAGAAAACATGATGTCTACAGAGTTCAAGAAGAAACGCAGAATAATAATGAAAATGCACAGTATGATCAAGGCACATACAGAGGACGTGGTGGATACAGAGGAAGATGACGAAACACTGGCCAAGGAAGAGGAAGAGGTCAGATTGTATGCTATAACTATGCTCAACCTGGACATCTAGCTAGAGACTGTCAAAATCCTTGCACTACTTGCAAATATTGTAAGTCATTTGACCATGTCATTGAGGCATGCCCCATTTTGCAAGGCAATATGCAAGAGAGAAGGCCTGAAGTGTAGAATCAGAACAAATCGATGATCGCAGCAGAAGAACGAAACAAAGATTGCAACATTCATGTTGTGACGTGAAGTGGAGCCATGACAGGAAGAGACCAGAACAGTGAAGCTTCGACTTCTGAAGACCATATAGCTAGACAACAACCTACTGAAGGGGCTTGGATAAGAAAAGCGAATGGAAAAATTCTTGCCTTCAACCTTAACAAATAAAAAGAAGTCTTCATGGAATCCTGAAAAGTTTTACAGAACTCAGATCTTGGTCCTACAAGAACCCAGCTGCGAAGTGAACTAGCGCCTGTGATGGATATGCCAATTTCATATGATGGATAAAGTACTGCAACAGAACCCATAAGTCCTATTGCGTAGTTCCTACAGAGCTGCATGAACGTGTTAAAGCATGGAAATGCCTTAGAAAAGTTACAAATCCTATTCAGTCATTACGAGTAGCGTAATGTCATAAATGAAGAACATAGCGTAGTTCACCATATCAAGAGTCATAGAAGGACTAGAAGAGAGATGAGATTAAATACAAAGATCGGAGACTTTGAAATGGACCAGATCATTCTTGACTTAGGCTCAGAGGTGAATGTCTTGACAAAGAAGACTTGGGAATAGATGGGAAAGCCGAAGTTATCCTGGTCACCGATACAGTTGAGACTAGCTAATCAGTAAAAGGTTCTACCTTTTGGGAGATTATCAAATGTCCTTGTTGACATTGATGGTGTGCGAAGTAAAGCAGACTTCGAGGTTATTAAGATCATAGACGATAGAAATCCGTATCTTGCACTATTGGGGATCGATTGGGCAATCGATAACCTTGCGATTATCAATTTGAAGAAAAATTATATGATATTTGAAGGACCGGATATCAGGGTCATTGCACCTTTGGACCCTTTGCAAGGACCCAGATATGTTGAACCAGTACGAGAAGAATTTAGAACTCAAGACCTTGATAATATCTACAAGATGACAGTGAATCAAGCAGATTACATTAACCCTACAAATGATGGAACATTGAGTTGGTGATGTGACAACTCTTGCATATGAGAATCAGACGTAGGACTGGAGAACTGGAAGAATAGAATGCATGAAGTATTAGTAAGACGATGTGTGTAGATAATAAATTCACTATGCTTGATTGGAACAAAGTTAAGTTCAATTCCTACGTATGATAGGTTGAGTAATATCCACACATTCATTCAGGAATATCTTGTGTCACTCTTAGATGAACATAAGTTAGCAGATTTAGATACAGCACTGCGTGCTACACCTGCTAGATGGTGGGCTGCACATAAATAGAATCTGAACACATGGGAAGAATGTAAGCACATGATGGAGATCAGATTCACAGAACAAACTGATATTGTACAAGTAAAATATAATGGACAGACTGATCCCAGGGATCATATCGAACTTTGTTTGAAAGCATGGACACACATACCACAAGCAAAGTGGGTCCATTTGTTTGTGCACACATTGGAGCAAATCCCAAAGAAATGGTACATGGAGACATGACTCCGCAGAGGAACGACAGAATGGTCCAGTATGGCAAAGAACTTCCAGACAACTTTCAGCTTTGAAGATGATTGTCCAAGTATTAATGAGGCTTTGCAGATCATTACAGAGAAGATATTTAATGATGCACCGTCACCTATGTATGAGTAACCAGATTGGGAAATACAGTTGGAGCATGCAATAGAATGTTATAACTTCATGTTAGATGGAGATGAAGACGAAGATCCATGCAATGTAAACATACGTGATTCTAAAGGAAAACGCGATGTAGAAGGACCTAATTTAGAAATCCCAGGCCTAAGTAATCTTGTAAAAACCAGAAAAATCAATATTGGTACCAATGAAGAACCGAAGTTCGTTTCTATTGGGGATTATTGGGATGAAGAAACGGTAGAAAAGATAGCAGACCCATTGTGCAAATATCAAGACTTATTTCCTACCAAGTTCTCTGAAACGAGAGGCATTTTAGGTGACTTGGTAGTTATGAAAATACCTCTCATTCCTGATGTGAAGCCTATCAAGCAAAGACCCTATAGACTGAATCCCAGGTACAAAGAGAGAGTAAAGGAAAAGCTTGATAAGATGCTTGATGCAGGAATTATTGAGCCAGTAGAAGAATCAAAATGGGTAAGTCCCATGGTTATCCAGGACAAGAAAGATAAAGGAGAGATCAAAATCTGTGTAGATCTCAGGAAGTTAAATGACACCTCGCTGAATGACCCATTTCCTACTCCATTCATAGACGAAGTGCTAGATAATGTTGGATGAAATGAAGCATAATCATTCACTGATGGATTTTCTGGATATCATTAGATCATAATTGCTACAGAGGATAGACATAAGACAACCTTTTCTACTGAATGGGGATCATTTCAGTACACAGTTATTCCCTTTGGTTTGAAAAATGCACGTGCTATCTTTTACACAGTGGTTGTTGTTGCATTTAAGGATTTTATCCATAAATTCTTAGAAGTGTATTTTGACGATTGTACAGTATTTGGTTTACTGAAAAACCATTATGCGAACTTAAGAATGATGTTATCAAAGTGTAGACAGCATCAGCTTTCATTGAACCTAAAGAAAAGCATCTTTTGTGTCCCTTATGGTATTCTATTGGGCCACATTGTATGTAAATAGGGACTGATGGTTGATACAACAAAGATCGCAATTATAGTAAATCTACCAGCACCTAGTTCATTAAAACAATTACGCACTACATTGGGACACACAGGGTACTATAGGAATTTCATTAAGGGATATGCATAGATCACTGTTGCTATGGAGAAATTATTGAAGAAAGAAGTGAAGTACACTTGGACCGAATATTTCCAAAAAGGAATGGACGCATTAAAAGAGAGAATGGTTACAACTCCGATTCTAGTTTTTCCTGACTGGAGTAAACCATTCCATGTACATGTAGATGCTTCATCTATTGCGCTTGGCATTGTGCTAGCTCAGCCAGGCGAGGGAGGCATCGATCATCCCATCGAATTTTCAACCAGAAAGCTATCTTCAGCAGAAAAGAACTATACCACGATAGAAAGATAAGGCTTAGCTATGGTGTACGCATTGCAGAAGTTCAGACACTATCTGCTAGGTTCACATTTCTGTATGTTTACTAACCACTCATCTTTGAAGTACCTGGTCAATAAACCAGTGTTTGGGGGGAGAATATGCAGATGGCTATTACTCTTTTAGGAGTATGATTTTGAAATAATTGTTAAGCCAGGAAGATTGTATCCAGTGCCTGACCACCTCTCCAGAATTGAGTCAGGTGAAGAACCTAGTAATTTGGAAGATAGTCTACCAGATGTGCAGTTGTTTTCTATTCATATAGCATATGACTACTACAAGGATATTATAGAATTCCTAACTACAGGCTTAGCACCTACAAAGTTTAATACATAGCAGAATAAACAGTTGGTTGTAAAAGTAGTTGATTTTACTCTAATTGGAGGACAACTATACAAGCTAGGACCAGATGAAGTACTGCGCAGATGTGTACTAGCACATGAGAAACCGATGATACTTACTAAAGCACACTCAGGAGTATCTAGAGGACACTACGCAGGAAGAGCTACTGCGCAGAAAATTTTAAGAGCAGGACTATGGTGGCCTACACTACACAAGGATTCAAAGGAAAATTGTTGAAGTTGCGATGTGTGACAAAGGACAAGGAATCCATATCGTAGAGATGAGATGCGTTTGATGCCACAAATGACCTTGAAAGCATTTGATAAGTGGGCTATTGACTTTGTGGGACCTATTAACCCACCAGGAAAGTGAATTGCTTTGAGATATATTATCACAGCTACAGATTATCTAGCCAGATGGGCAGAGGAAAAACTAGTGAAGGACTGTAGCGTAGTTACTACCACACAGTTCGTTTTTTAGAACATCTTAACAAGGTTTGGATGTCCAAGGATCATAATGAGCGATCAACGAACTCATTTCTTGAACAGGACTATTGAAGCCCTGACAAAATAATTTCAAATCTACCATCATAAGAGCACACCATATCGTCCAAAATCTAATGGCATTGTTGAAGCTTTCAACAAAGTATTGGAAAATGCGTTGACCAAGATATGCAATACAAACATGGATGATTGGGATCTGCGAAAACTAGCGGTGTTATGGGAATATAGGACAACTTGCAAGAATTTGATAGGTCACACACCTTTTAGATTAACATATGGACAAGAAGTTGTTATGTCAATGGAATACATAGTCCCGAGCTTGCAGATTGCAGCATTCACGGATATGGTTGATGAAGAGACAATAGATGAAAGGCTACTACACTTAGTTGGGATGGAAGAAGATCGCTTTATCGCAGGATTTCACCAACAAGTGCAGAAAGACAGGGAAAAAGCATGGCATGATAGGCTTATCAAGTATAAATTCTTCCAGGTAGGAGACCTTGTCCTCCTCTATGATAGTAAGTTCATGAAATTTTCTAGACAATTTAAAATGCACTGGCTAGGACCGTATGTTGCCAAACATGTTACTAATGGTGGCGCAGTTCAGTTGGCTACATTATTGGGAGAAAACATACTAGGACTTATTAATGGAAGTAGACTAAATACTTACAGGGATACTCCTACTCCTCTAGGCATCAATTAGTCAACAAGGAGAAAATTTTTAAGTGTGAGGTACAGTTGAAATTGGACACTAAAAATTGAGCAGAGAGTATGTACACAGTTTTGGTAAAAAGCGAAGTCCCATGAAGAAGAAACATATGCTAGGAAGTACATGTTGCGAGCTAAGATGCGAAGTTTAGAAGGGAAAGGAGGAAACGCGCAATTAACTGCACGAATTTTGTCTAAGATGAGAGCGAAGTCAAGGAAAACTAGTCATTACAGCTTTTTGGGTCAGGAAGTAGATGTTATATAGTGTTTTTGGGAACCGACCACTTTCGCATTTAAGGTAGATTCATCCGTTTCATGCACATTCAATGAAGGAAAGGACCAATATATCAATGAGATTTGGCCAACATAGATGGAATTTAATGCTTGGTTAGCCGTTTTTGGGCTCGTCTCAGTGCTACTGCTCCTATAAATAGGGTTGACCGCATATTTATCGGCGTTACCACGATTTTCTATTTTTACTACATGTAAATTCTAAGTTTTTACTAGTAAGATCATGCAGAGCGATTCGCAAGTGAATGTCTGAGCAGTCGACTCTAGATGAGATTTTGAGAGACTTCAACCAGTCCGGGTTTGAAGTATTCATGAAAACGCCCGTAAAGAAGGTCATTCCAAAAAGAGGTGCATCATCAAGAATCTCACCAAGCCACTCATCAGAAATGAAGAGAAACATTAGGGTAATTTTGAGGTAAACAATGCGTCTCAAAACAAAAAAAGTACTATTAAAATCAACTTTAAAAGAACCAATCACATTCTACAGAATGACATCATCTATAATGGTTGAGGTGGCATTGATTGAGTTAAAGATGCATATTTGTCAAATTCTAAATGGTGAATGAAAACCCATATTTAACCATATCAATGTTGTAAGAAAGTACTCATAATAAGAAGAGTACTCATAGATTACTTTTGAATATAATATAAATGTACTAAATTACTTTTAAAGTACTTAGAAAAAACTACTCTTTATATTTCAATATAAAATGAATCACAAATACAAAAAAAATGAATGATCTATTCAACATCAAAACTATGTAATTACTTTTCAATATATAATATATACTTTTAAATAATAAACAATCAAATATTAAAAAATAAAAACTCTATTCAAAATCAAAATCATATAAATACTTTGCATTATAAAATATATTTTTAAATCCTAAAAAAATATTAATTATTAATATACTACTATTAAAATATACTAAAATAACAAACTAATATCACTTAGATTAATCTAAATAAAATATATTAAAATAACCAACTAAAATCACATAAGTATGATATGATAATGGATATTAATCTCAAAACAACATAACTATAAGATACGTGCTATGATATAATATATATTTTAAAATCATAAACGTTTAAATCCTTCCTTAATGGTATACATACTTTTAAAATGTAATAAACAATCAAACTAAAGTCACAATCCTTATGTACTTTTAAAAAGTAATAAACAATCAAACTAAAATCAAATCCATGTAGATATTTGTTTCAAAACATTACGTGTTATGATAAAATAGTTTCAATCCTTATGTACTTTTAAAACATAATATACAATCAAACTAAAATCACATCCATGTGGATATTTGTTTCAAAACATTACGCGTTATGATAAAATAGTTTCAAAACAAATATAGTAATATAGTTTTGAAACAACACGTGGTATGATAATGGATATATAGTAATGTGGATGCATTTGGTGTTGTATTAAATTTAAATTTGAATGATTTACATATTTATTTAAAAATAATATAAAATAAAGAAATAAATCAAATTTAAAATTCATACATGTTATGAGATAAGTGATTTTCTTTAAAATAAAATAAATGAAAATGTCATAGTTGCAAGGGTTCATCAACTTGAGTGAAGCCTTTCGCTTCATCAATAGCATAGGTTTCAATAGCTGAATCGTATTGGTTAGTCTAGTCTGAAGGTTAGCATCAACATATCACTTTAAGAGTTGGTGGATCCTAGATTCATGAGGTTGACTAGATGAAGTTGGTGGGTTGGATAAGGTTCCATGGGTTTCCTTGTAACTACCCCTTGTGGAGGGAAGGGATTTTGCAAGACCATAGGTGGCATTTGAGTGGGTTGAGGTAGAGACATATTAGGTTTCCCTTGTGGGGAAGTAGTTGTGTCTCGTTGGTTATCCTCGTTACATAGTTGAAGAGCCTAATCCAAATGGGGGAAATGATGGGTATAGTTCCCATAGACACCACAAAAAGAGCACATATGGTTAGTCTATAACTGAGCATTTTTTCCTACTTGGGAATTTTGTTTGGATCCTGATTTGCGGGGTTATCTCTAGTGTTATCAGGTGGGTTAGGGGGTTGAACCCCACCTCCTTTGCATTGGTTGTTCCCTTTTTTCTTTACCATACTCTTCTTTTTAGGATGCTCTTTTTGGTTATTAGGCATAGGTTGGTTAGGCATATTCTGTTGGGAATAGAATTTCCCATGAGGAAAAGGTGGAAATGCAGGGTGTGGCTGCACTAGAGTAACTTGTGGAGGGGTAGTACAGGTTAATGGTGAGAGGAACCACTAATTTGGTAGAAGCACTACCACACATAGTGCCATTACATGAGTTCCCATGAACATGAGGAGCTAAATCAAAAGTCAAATAAGAGGTACTTGTTTCTGTATGCGATTAATCATGGGATAAATCAGGGTTGTAACCGGGTGTAGGAATAGGACCCTAATAAGGACACTCAATGTTGGGGGGATTACTATACATATAACCACTCACAAGGGGAGGGTAAGGTGCATGTGGATTTGGGTAGGACATGACATCGTTGATGACACCATCTGCAACATGGGATTCCACCAATGGGTCCTTTCGAGAGGAACCTCTGCAAGGGGCATCAAGGATAATTATGTAAAAATAATTGGACAACATGTGGATTAGGTTGTACTGTTGAGGCTTAAAGATATATTCTTTCTTAGTCTATGGGATTTTAGATTCCATGTCCTTGGCTATCATGAGGAGAAGGTATTTTAGAAACCAATCTAAAAGGATCCTATCATTGAGCTTAATCTTGCATAGACTTTGGAGTCGACACCACTCGTGGATGTGGTCCATGATGTGTGTGGAGGAGTTAAGTGTGGTAAAATAAACCATATTGATGTTATATTTTCATCATTTAATTCAATAGATCTAGGATCTTAACTGAAAGAACAACATGTACAGCATATCAAGCATAAGAGACAAGAGACAAGAGACACAAAACATTTCACCGGGGAAAACCAAGAAGGTGAAAAACCCCACAACTTCCTCAGAGATAGAATAAGCATCAATACAATGATCACAATGATCAAACCCAAGAGATAGATATCTTCAGTAGCATGCTCCTCCTCCACTTGTGCGCATCCTCATCTTCTCTCACTAATGCGAAGTGAGTGAATAATAGAATGTGTAAATTGAGATAAACACACTCTCTATTTATACACTAACTCACTTGACCTTTACTCAACTAGGTCGGCCCCAACTTAACCACTTAACATAATGCTGACTGGGTTGACCCCCACTAGGGTGGTCTAATAACCCTTTGACCCACACAACTCATACAGGGCCAACCCCAACAAGGTGGTCTAATAACCCATCAAATATAAGTTACGACACTTACCATTAGAGAAATTTTGAGGTCAAAAAATGGCCTCAAAACAAAGAAAATGTACTATAAAAAACAACCAATCACATTCTAGTAGATGACATCATCCCCCTTGGTGAGGTGGCATTGCATGAGTTAAGAATGCTTATTTGTCAAATTTTCTGTGGTGAATGAAAACACATAGTTAACCAAGGTAGTGGTGTAAGTACTTTTAAGTCATAAAGTAAAGTACTCATAATGATAGTCTTTTCATAAAATAATATTATTGTTATTTTCAAGTAAAGTACTTATAATGAATGTCTTTTCACACTTTCTCATAAAATAATATTATTGTCATTTTCAAGTGAAGTACTCTTAATTCATAAAGAAAGTCCTTTCACATTTTTTTATAAAATAATATATTATCATTTTTATGTTTTTAATTTTAAATTATATATTCACTCCATTTTATTTAATAACATAATGTCAAACTGATAAAGAATAATAATAGATTTAATAAATAATAATAATAATAATACTACAATGTGGATTGTAATAATATTATTAACATTTTACATGTAAATAAATTCTCAATTAAATTACATTATATTAAATTCATGAAAAAAGTACTAAATATAAAAAGTCAACATAAAATTAAAAAAAATAGCTCTTAAAAATATTTTTTATTATTTAATTTCATTTGCAAGTTCAAGACAAATAAATGCTAAAGGACAATAAATTTTTGGGAATTTACAATGAATCTTAGTCACATCAATGTAGACTTATTTTATTAATTTTATTTCTAGTGAATTTTGAAAAGCAACTCAACCATGGTTATTTATATTGTGCATAGAAAATAGTGTGGGAGGTGACTTGTCATATATACCTACCCCATAAAACCCCCAATTCATATTATTTTAATATATCTCATATTTTTGTAGTACATTTCTTAGGAGGCCATTTTTTGACCTCAAAATCTCTCTAATGATTATATAAACTTGTGACACATGCAAGTACAACTGACGACACTTCCAATTGGAGGAATAATACATCTCCGTTGGGGATACAATAAAGTACAAATACAATATACAAGTGAATATCTTCTGAAGTTACAAATACATAAACACTCCCTCTTAACTAGGAAGATATTCTCTTGACACAAGTCATCAATACATATCGGCACAAGTCTTCAATACTGGCGCTGGATCATTGTCACTGGATCACGGAGCATCATCGTCACTGCTGTTGATATCGCAATCAATATCCAATCTACTTGTCATAGGAAGATCTATAGGGCCAGCCTGTTTTCATGCTATATGTAGGCCTAGACTCCATGTAGGTCTTCATCATCTCTGCGAGCAAGCCATCAAGTAAGTACACCTCAGGACCGATTACACTGCCTCTGCAAAACTTGCAAGATCTCTCAAGACTGATCATATGCCATTGCAAAAACCTACAAGAGCATCTCAGGACTGATTACATTCCTCTGCAAAAGCTATGTACCCTGCTGTCACATCATCATCTTCAGATCACCTCATCATCCGCGGATCACAACCTAGATGCACATCACACAGCACTAATATTCACCGACATGGGAAGACACACTTCAACCATCCGTTAAAGGCTCAACACTTATATCTACGCCATGGGAAGACACACTTCAACCATGTGAGAATGGCATCACACTTATATCCATATCCATGGGAAGACACACTTCAACCATGCTAGGAATGACACAACACTTATATCGCAGCCATGGGAAGACACACTTAACCATGCGAGAATGGCACATCTCTTACATCAACGACCATGGGAAGACACACTTCAACCATGTCGAAATGGCCCCAACCCTTATATCTGCACCATGGGAGGACACACCTACCACCATGTGAGAATGACTCATGTGCATTTGTGTCTCCAGACTCATCACTTCCCCTTAGAGGGAATCTCGATCTGAAGTACACCAAGCCTCTCTCTGAAGTACTCAAACTTCACTCTGGCCAACGGCTTGGTCAACACATCGGCTATCTGCTCATTTGTCGCAACATACAGGAGCTTCACTGCTCCTCTCTACACCATATCCCTTATATAGTGATATTTGATGTCAATGTGCTTCGACCTATCATGGAACACTGGGTTCTTAGACAACTTCACACAACTCTGGTTGTCACAGAAGATATAGGTAGCATCCAACGGGAGATCAAATAACTTAGACAGTAGCTTCCTAAGCCATAATGCCTCACAACTAGCCGAACAAGCTTCAACATACTTTGCTTCGGCTGTACTCAGTGCCACCGACATGACTGCTTCCTGCTAAACCAAGAGATCATATCGGCTCCCATACTGAAGCAGCACCCCGAAGTGCTCTTCCGATCAATGGCACTCCCTGCCCAATCTGAATCAACATAACCCTCTAGGTTAAACTTTTGATTCGCATCATACTTGAGCCCATAATCAACTGTACCCTTCAGGTACCTCAGAATATGCTTTATAGCAACCATGTGAACACTTCTCAGATCCGTCAGGAACTGGCTCAATGTGTTCACATCAAAGCAAATATATGGTCTCATGTTCGTCAGGTACATCAAGGACCCAATCATCTGATGATACACCATGACATCAACCGGCTCAGATGAAGCATCACACAAAAGCTTCAGGTTTGATGCCATAGGTGTGGCCATGGCCTTGCAGTCCATCATCCCAAACCGCTTCAGGATCTCCATTGCATACTTCCCTTGTCCAAGGAAGATTCCATCTGCACTCTGCCACACCTCCATGCCTAGAAACTAATGCATCATTCTGATTATCATCATAGCATCGTCCTGATGCATATCATCCAGAGTATCATCCTGATACTCATAACACATAATCATCCTGATTATCGTCACTGCATCATCCTGATGCATGTCATCTAGAGCATCATCCTTATACTCATCACATATGATCATCTTGATTATCATCACTACATCGTCCTGATGCATGTCATCCAGAGCATCGTCCTGATACTCATGACATATGATCATCCGGATCATCGTCACTGCATTGTCCTGATACTCATCACATATTATCATCCTGATCATCGTCAATGCATCGTCCTTATGCATATACATATACATGATCCAATTGATCATACAAAGCATCCAACTGATGCATATCAATATACATGATCCAACTGATCATACAAAGCATCCAACTGATGCATATCCAAAGCAGTAACTAGAGCGTCATCCTAATGCTCATCACACAGCGCTTACATCCACAGCCAAGGGAAGGATCCTCCTCTCACCATGTTTGGAATGGCTCCTGCAAATGTGTCCCATCACTTCTTCCTCGAAGTATCTTCAATAGATAGTTTTCTTTGAACTTTGTTGCTGGAACAAATGTTGTAGTCCTTCTTTTGTAGGTACATGGTCTTTCCTACAAGACAAGTTCAGTTGCATGATTAGAAACATCTTATATATATTTCAAAACAAATTCTTACTCATAAATACATATGTTATATAGTCATGGAATTATCTTAGCCAATGCTTCAATACAACATTTATCCATATTTCGTAACTTTCTAGATGCCTTCCATCTCTACCAGAACATTTGTTAAGAGTGTGCACAACTCCCAACATGTTAGCAAAGAAGTTTCATTCTAGATAAGTAGCAATGGAATGTTGTATAGTACCATAGGCCACTTACCCATTACTTGCATATTAGTAGTATCTTGTTCATTAATGCAACTTTTCTAAAATGCAAAATGTATATCCTAAATCTAGGAACATAAGTATGTACACGAATGAACAACATCATTAAGTAATAAGAAATGATAATTCAAATACTTATCTTTGTTTAGTTGTAGGGTGGACTCCCTCTCAATCTTTGCTTCCTTGCAGGAACTACTAGATTGTGCTCCCTCTTGATCTTTGCTTCATGTATTACCTGTCCTTGAGCTTATATTCATTCTGGACCACTATGCATGCTTAAGTGTGCACTAGTGTCATCCTCAAGATCTCATACATGATCATACATCCATTAGTATAATCTCAATACTATCAAAACATTATGATCCTAAATAAACTTAACATGTATGGTCATGATTATTTCACACATAGTTAATTTGTCACAAGCATTAGTATTCAAGGTTTTAGGGAGGACTTATATTACTTACGCATATTCTTATTGACCATAGGACTCTTCTGGTTAGTCATATCATCAATCAAAGTAAGAAAAATAGTATGCATAAACTGTTGATTACTTAAACTTCTAACTTCAAGAATAAGATCATTCATACAAAAGTATAAGATCCTAGCACAAGGTAGGATTCTAACTTGATATAGGAAAAAATATACCTAAAATATCATGTTGGCTAGTTATGTCTAACATACCCAAACAATGTCTTCTTGTTCTCTTCAATGACTTGTGCTTAGTAACCTGCATAACTCATAAGTTAACCATTGTAGAAACAAGTTATACATACCTCGTAAGTGGAGCTTCTATGTTATCCATGAGTCTTTGTCTTCATGTCACCATGGTCATATGTTCTTGATCTAGAACTTGATTTGTACCTTTCATGTTAGTAGACAACATCAACCTGTATCTCTTCAAGTCATACCTGTTGGGATTGCTTGTAGCCTTCTCATGTAAAGCCTCAGCCTCATCTCCCTCTGAACTAGAACTTCTTCACTTATGCAGGTTTCCAATTCATTATTTTCTAGGATTAACCCAATCCACTTTGATTTGCTTGAAACTGGATCTGGAGATTGATTAGGGTTTGTTAGAGAAACCCTAAAAATTCAAAATTTGAATTTCAAACTTCTAAATGGATGGAAATATGTGGCTTGCTAAGCTGATCAAGCTAGTATACTTCAATTTTCAAAATTGCAAAATTTGACCCTTCAAAATTGCCTTTGAAACTTCTGGATTCACTGGATAGGACCTCGAACTAGGGTTTGATAAGGCCCACCCTTCTACCCAACCAAAAAGTTCGATCCAAAGCTCTAAGCTTCGATTTTTCTAAGGAGCTTCCAGCCGTGGTCACAGACTTAAAAAATTCCAACTTTTGCAGAAGCCCTAATTTTCCATCTTTCCCATCAAACTTCTGAACTAGGGTTTGATCAAGCCCGACCTTTTTCCCAACCAAAAAATTCGATCTTGGTCTCTAAATTTTGATTTTTCTGAGGAGCATTCAGCCATGATCTCCGATTCCAAAAATTCCAAATTTCTCCGAAGCCCTAAATTCCCACAGCAGTGACAAGCCAAGAATAAAGGTGCTCAAAATCCAAATATGTTTTGACAGAACTATGCACCTGATTGATTCTGGTGCATATCTGAAATTGCAAGTCCACAGGATCTGAAACTTCATCCTGTGGTAGGCTGACCTGTTATCTTTCCAACCCCACAGGTCTTAGCTCAATTGGATTCTATGAGAGAGAGTTATGCCAAGTGTCTTAATGTGACCTTTTTATGGGATAAAATATGAGAGCGAACTTGTATGTAGTGCCACATGTCACTGGTTCAATTTTGTCCTCTAAACAACTTACCTGAGACACTACAGTCCATGCTCTTACTATCAGTTTTTACAGAATTTCATTTGGAGCTTCCTAGCCCAAGTTATGACCTTTTTCCTAGGTCACCTGTTTATGACTAAGATATGGAAGAGGCAAAAACCCTAGATTGTACTTTGCAAAAATGGATTTATAGCGAAAGTGCAACGATGACTGGTTTTTGCTATATCAAGCCCTAGCTTCCGATTTGTCGCAAGTGCAACAAGTCTCATAAATTCCATAGCATGCCTTCCTTCAGGCTGGCTTTGATACCATGTTAGATTTTCATCATTTAATTCAATAGATCTAGGATCTTAACTGAAAGAACAACATGTACAACATATCAAGCATAAGAGATAAGAGACAAGAGACACAAAACATTTCACCGGGGAAAACCAAGAACGTGAAAAAGCCCTCAACTTCCTTAGAGATAGAATAAGCATCAATACAAGGATCACAATGATCAAACCCAAGAGATAGATATCTTCAGCAGCATGCTCCTCCTCCACTTGTGCGCATCCTCCTCTTCTCTCACTAATGAGAAGTGAGTGAATAATAGAATGTTTAAAATGAGAGAGACACACTCTCTATTTATACACTAACTCACTTGATCTTTACTCAACTAGGTCGGCCCCAACTTAATCACTTAACATAATGCTGACTTGTTCGACCCCCACTAGGGTGGTCTAATAACCCTTTGACCCACACAACTCATATAGGGCCAACCCCAACAAGGTGGTCTAATAACCCATCAAATATAAGTTACGACTTACAATATATAAACTTGCGACACATGCAAGTACAACTGATGACACTTCCAATCGGAGGAATAATACATCTCCGTTGGGGATACAATAAAGTACAAATACAATATACAAGTGAATATCTTCCGAAGTTACAAATACTTCAACAATTGAGGGGATTGACCCCAATGTCTTCAAGAGTACATCGGGGTAGCTATAGTGATGGAATCTTAGTTGAACAATTCTACATCACAAGGTTGTAGTCAGTAAATATCTAAACAAATAACCTCAATTATGAAAAAGGACCAAATCAAACAATGGGTGCAGAGTGTGTGCATCAAGTGATTTGAACAAGCATACAATATAAGCAAAATTTAAAAGAGAAATCTTATACAAGAAAATGACTGACTAAGCCTATAAAAAATCTACACAATCAAAAAAGAAAAGCACTAAATAAAACTTCCTCAAATATTTTCCTCTATGGGGTCATCACTTCCCATTAGAAAAAAAGAAGTATAAAGTTGAGTTGGTTCTTCCAATCACTATATCAAAATAGGGGCATCAACCTTATCTAGACGTAGTGAGTAAATATTGAAAGAACATTTATATATTTGGGTTGCATTTGACTCGATCTGTCCTAGGAATCCCCCATCGAAGGGGACCACCTCTGGGTAAGATACCTAAAAATAAAGGCTTCTAGGTTATCTTATTCACAGACACGTCATATGACTTACCTATAGCTTCAGTCCAAAGAAAGCGATCTGGATGATATTCAGTACTAAGTGGGGATGGTGCACCACTTAGCTATTTGGTTCCAGTCTTTCCACGTACCACCCTGAAAGGATGGGACCATCTACAAATTGTTTTTAACCGTGTCTGACAATACAAGAGATTTTAGCTCCCTAAATAGACAACCACTATGTTTCAGATGTATAGAAACTAGGGGGAGTTATTTGGATTCCTATCCCCAATGTACTTACCTAACTACATTGTTCTTTTGATCCTGAAGTGAGGTATAAGTGAGTTAGATTATGGTTTATTTTAGGCTCCACTTGGTGGCATGAACAAAGTGATAGTTTAAATTAGGGAGTGAAGGTGCATGCACTGGAGGTGTGTACAACTAGTAGCTAAGAATTTCAAATGATTGAAAAGAGATATCAAGATTTCAAAACTAGCTAACTTTTCTCGAAATACATTCATCTCTACATAAAAAGGCTATGATCAAGCAATTTACTTTTCAAAGCTTGCATAAAAATAAATATAAAACATAACTAGATGGTTTAATTCATGAATATTAGAGATAAGCCCTAATCCAACAAACTAAGAATGCTTTAAACAAATCAACTAATTAACTACCTAATAAGATCGATTTCTCAAAACAGTTACTAAAATAGAAAAATCATAGCTATAAGCAAATCCAAATAGAAATTTTTGGTAAGAAAATACTCAAATATAGAGGGAAATTTTCATCACCAAATGGTCTGTTGTGAAAATAAAACAAGGTTGCTAAAATAATCCAAAAGACTACAAACAAAACTAAGGGGGATTGTAAACAACCTTGGGCTGAAAAACCGACATTGTATGCATGGGGAAAAGGGAAAAAAATGCAAAAACTGCCAGTAAAAGAGATTTTAAGAGTAGGTCACTCTTTTCAAAGGGAAATGAGTGACCCAGGTCACTTCAAATATCTAAATAGGTGAAAATCAATCCAAAAAAGGAGTTTTTGAAATAGGTCGCACCTATCGAAGAGAAATGTGTCACTCAGGTCACTAAGATTAGCGAGACAGGTGCAACCCATCGGAGAAAGCTCGGAAAATAGTAAGAAATACCTTGGATTGGGAAATCTGAGGAATTTCTAAGCTGAATATCCTACTAGATTCTTCAAACAACAACAAATAGACAGAAAAATAACTAAACAAAGCAGTGAAATGAGCTCAAGCATAGGGACATAAAGGCTATAAAGACACAACCTATGAACGACTATATATCACCACTAGTATGTTAACCAAAATTGTAGTGTTTTTTTTGTAATGTACCCAACCCTTATAACCAATAAATTTTTGACCAACTCGACCCTAATTTGAAACTAGGCAAAACTAGTCAAATTTTTCTGCAAAAACGTATTGTTTCCAAACACTACCAAACTGATTCTAATTATTCCAAAAATTTCATGCATGGATTCTACACATCCAAATGCATCAAATTGAACAATTTATCACTTCTAAAAAATTGGTTATGATGGTTAAACAATAACAAACTTTTATCTAATAAACCTAAAATTGCATATTTTTAGACTAGGAAGCTAGTGCTTGCACATAGATCAATCCATGAGGTAAATGTTGTATATTTTCATTAAATATTGAACATTATTTGATTTTACATCATAGGATTCTATAACTGAAACAAAAAAGAGAAGATATCTGCTACAATGAAAGGAAAAGACTACCCCAAAACCAACATTGAAAATACGAGAGAATACTGCTCCAAAGATGAAATCTGCTTCACCAAGTGCGCCCTCCAAGGACCAAATTCGACCCCAACAAGTAAATACACCTCCTATAGTGCACCCAAAATCCAATATATTAGTTATGCATCCTCCAGGACGTCCCCCAAGAAATATCTCCAACAATGGGTGCACCCTCCTCAAGCACGAACCATCAACCCAACTCCAACACTCCAACAAAACACCATAGATCTCTTCTGCTACCAAATGGATTTACAAACACCTAAAGATAAAATCACACCAGCAAATGGATAGGTATGAATCTCTCACAATTGAATATCACTTGAGGATTATGAGTGATTCATCCTCTAAAGGATAGCTAGGGCGATATATTTCATCACTGAAACTAGATGCAATAGCAAGGGGCACATCTCCCAAGCTTGAGAATATCAATAGCTCTCCAATTCCAATTTTAAATGGAACAAAATACCCTTCACATGGGCCTAAAATATTTTTATAAACTCCACTAATAATTTCCCCCCTCATTATAGAGTTTTCTCCCAAAATTAATCATTAAATTTGGATTACATGAGAGAGTGGACATTTACAACAATTTAAATTGCTTCCTAATGTCATTTGGCACCCATTATTACCTTAGCATTCATGAAATTTGACTTGGTGATGCTTGGAATTCCTTGTGGAACCCTCTTCTCCACTCAAGCACCCTCATATTATAAATTTAGGACCTTCCCGTGTCATACATGTCATAGAATCTCTCATAAGTTGTCATAGATTCTGTCATAACTTGTCATAGGTTCCCTTGGGGGTTACACTTCCCTAATGCGCTATCCTTGGCTATTTTTAGCCTGCTTCCACTTCATGAGAATATTTGGGAGTTACTCTACCCCCATTGTGCCCTCCATTTGTTGATTTTAGCCTGAGGATTTACAACTCCAGAGATGCCTTAATGATTTGATTCCTTCCACCTAACTTGGGGTTTACACTTCCTTGTGGTCCATTCTTCATCCTTATGTGCCATCTTTGGCTGATTCGACCTATTCCACATCATTTATGAATATTTGGAATTTATTAACTCAATATTGTGACCCACATCTTCCATCATAGTTCAATCCCCCCCCCCTCATATAGTGACTATGGGCCAATTAATTCCCTAGTCCAATTAGTTTCCACTCCAACCGATGGGAATTGGATAGGTTAGTGGAATGAAGTTAGTGAGCTTAGAGATGGGACATTACATTTTGGACAACACTAATGCCAAAAGGCACCTGCTAAGTGTTTGTAGACCTTAGCAAAGTTTCAACATAAAAAAAAGGAAAAACTAACTAGCATGCAGTACCTTAAAGCAAACCTATACTAATGGTATAAGCATATTTTTTTTTTAAGAAAAAAAAGGACCTTTCATTCTATTAATAAAGTGGAAAAATTACATACTTTCAGCATTACATCCATCCAGGTGCTAACAGAGCCACCACATAGCATCAAATAGACCCAGAAACCCCATAAACCCATATCCAAAGCATCACCATAAACCCATATCCAAAGCATCACATATGAGAACAGAGTTACATAGGCCGAACCACTAACAAAAAGACCAAGCCAGAACCCGAGAGCTAAAACACCATAAGTTACATGTCCCAAATCCCCTATCCAAAACGAGGTCCAGCCCCGAGAGTACAAAAAGTAAACCATACAACCATATAGTTACCAAAAAGCAGACCCATAACCAAAGAACCAGAACAAAGACCACATTATAACAAAACCGAATGATAATCCGACCTTCACCATGCTGATAATCCCCATGTCGATAGACACCATGCTGATAAAATCCACAGATGCTACATTAAACAGATGGACCAGCCTCGTCCTCGATGATTACAACTAGGGGTACCTCCATAGCCTCCCCCTTATCACCCAAAATTATCTCCCTTGGATTCACCACTTTCTTGGAGCGTGACAGAAAGGAAATCCCCAAGTCACCAACCAGAGCATCTAACTTCATGTGAATCTAGTGACAATTTTCAGTAGTATCCTTACAAATCTCTTCCTTCTTTTGAAGCCGTGGAGAACCAGACAGAGCGTCACCTCGAGTTTCCAGGCACTATGCGATCAGAGTTTTGGTAACCCACAAAGTGACGACAGCCCGGTTATATAGGGCCATCCGCCCCAGCATGTTACTCAGGTCATGGATCCATTCCGCCATCGCAACTGCCTCCTCAGGAATCTCCTCCTCCCCCACCAGGCACCATAAGTCCGCTTCAATCTCCTCCACCTCCTGTTGCACACCCGCTGGGAAGAACCGACGAAAGAAGACAGTCGTCGTAGCAGCGTTCCATTACTCCCGGCTGGGGCTAGCCTACACCGGGGAACCACCACCAACATTACTGTGCTCACCATAAGCACTTCTACCTCTCCTCATATTTCTTCCTCTCTACGGCATGATGCCCACACCCTTGCAATCACTCTGCACACCTAAAAAGGAATTACAATATCTAAACCAGGCACAAACGTAATCTAGGCGATGAACTCTTCGACTGTAACCATACCTGAACTCCGAAATTAAAGGGAAACTTCCCCCTTCCTTCACTAACTCCCTCATCATGTCCCAAACCCCATGATGATGAAGCCTATCCTGCACCTTCGTTACCTCCACCCTTCGCCGATCGTGATAATCCATAAGGATTGTGCGAGACCGATCCACCATGTTCTTCTCATGCTTCAAATCCCGTAACTTAAATTCCCCATCTGATAGGAAATCTCCGGAAAACCACACAATAGTCCTATTATGCATCTTACCAGAACACCATCTGTCTGGGCATTCATAGATGGGTACCATCTGTTGTGCCAACCTCGAGATTAGGAGGAGTTCTATCGTCAGCATTCGACAGCGTTTCTCCACAATCACACACGACAATCTTAATGCAATTAAGCCGACACGTATCCGAAGGTAATTTCAGTTCTTCACCATCCCATTGATCATTACATTTGCTAGCCCCCTGATTAGCCAGCATGTCATCCAGACAGGTGGCACTCCTCCTGACGTGCTGGAAAGTGACGGAGTTAAAAGGGGTGATGAGGTTGCCCAGACAAGTAAGATGCCACGCCAGATGCCATGAGGCTGACAACTTAGCTACCTAGGTCCTGTTATTAAGTTTAATTGCGATCTGTATTAACATGTTAAAATCTCCTTCCATGATAACACCGCTAATTCCATGGCGAGCCACAATGCTTAAACCATGTAACAAAACTTCGCATTCCGACACATTATTAGTTTCATAACCCAGATGGCCATAGTAACTGAACAAAACCTTACCCTAGTCATTTTGCACAGCACCGCCACACCCTACCATCCCGAGGTTGCCTTTGGAAGCTCCATCAAAGTTCAGCTTTAGCCACCCCTTTTGAGGTAGCGACCACACAATCGGACTTTCCTGCTTCTTATTACCGATATTTTTGCGTCCGATGTACTGTGGAAGCACCATGATACCCCAGGTATGGAGAATCCATAATTCATTGTCTGGTACTTTCAGATCCTGTTCATTCCATAATGATAATTTCAACGTCTCAGTAATCCCATGCTGAATATGCCCCAAGACCATCTTCCACGAACTTTTTTTACCCTGAAACAGGAGTTTATTTCTTTCCTTCCACAACTCCCAAAGGATAAAACCAGGAAAGAGTTGCCATATATGGTTCAGAATTCTCCCTTGGAAAGGATCCCCTCTCCATTGTCTAACAGTTTGCTCCGGTACATTCCTAACCCGCTCAGACCAGCGAAAAATCCTTGCGCCTTCATCCCATAGAGCAGCTGCAAAACTACATTCATCTAAAAGGTGCACTATAGTTTCACTGTGTTGACCATAGAGAACACAAATGGAAGGTCCCTCAAAACCTCTCTTCACAATGTTTTCCCAGGTCAAGATTCTTCCTCTTAGAACCAACGAGAAGAAGAGGGTGATTTTAGGCCAAAGTTTGGCTTCCCATAAGTATTTCCAAGTATGATATCCCATAGGAATCCCCGAGTTGGTCGGAAGGTTGTAAGATTCTTTCACGGAGAACATTCCTTTGGGGCTATAACCCCACCAAAGAATGTCCATCCCCCTCTAAGCTTTTATCTTCTTGTTGCTCACAATTCCGTAAACCTGCCTACCTGTGTCTTCCCCATAGGAGGCTATCCACCAATCCAGCGGCTTCCAAATACGAAATCCTCTGTCATTAGAGGCTTCCTGCCAATATCTATTCACCGTCACCCAATTATGTTGCTCATCCCAGGCATCCTCAAGAATATTAACCAGAGTAGCAATGGGTGGTTCTTGTTGCCAGGCATCCAGCCAAATATTCGCAAAATTGCCTTCCTGAATTTGCCAAAAATAGTGTTTCCTAATAATTTCACTACCCTCCCACGTCATATTCCATATATGGGATCCTTTCTCCTGTCCCTCCTCTCGAATCCAGTCCTACTGTTCTGTTGTCGAATTATACTTCTTTCCCCAGAAGCTAGCCCATTGTTCATTAGAGTGAGTAAGCCAACGCCACCAAATCTTGGCTCCACACATGGTATTTAGTTCCTCTGGATTTCGTAGACCTAAACCCCCTTCCTGCTTAGGTTTGCAAAGAGTTTTCCAATCAACCAGAGGCCATTTCCTATGATCTACCGTACCTCCCCACAAGAAGGTTCGTTGGATGTTCCTAATTTCCTTCATCACCGCCTTGGGAGCCGCAAGAACAGAGAACATGTACAGGGGCATAGCTTGCAAAACAGATTTCACTAACACCACTCTACCCGGGAAATTTAATGAACGAAGAGTCCAGTTCGAAAGTCTTTCCTTCATTCTATTAAGTAGATCTTCCCAGGAGGCTTTTTTAAGAACACCCTCCGATAAGGGAGCGCCAAGATATTTGGTTGGAAGGGAGCTCTAACAGTATAAGCATATTCATTGACAATGAAAATTCATTTTGTAGAAGCATATAAAGAATCAAATACTTTATTTTTATATTGAGATAGAAATTATAAGGAGAAGACTCACCTCAAACGAGTACAAGGGAAGGGGCCCTTGCAGCTATCCAAGGGATGGTTTGTTAGTCTCCTAGCAGTCCTATAATCCTATAGCCACACATCACAACATGGATAGATCTTATAAGTGAAGTAGGAGAAAGAAGAGATTGGCTATGATTTTGAAGGAAATATTTGCACATTGGCAGCTTGATAAGATGAGTGGATAATTGTTTGTAATGAGGGACCTCGAGGGTTCTTTTATAGGAACACTAGATGTATTTGGGGATAAGGATCGGGTTGGATTTTTTTGTCCTAAATCCTCTCCTTGATTTGTGCCATGTAAGGATTTGTTCTCATCTTTCCTATTTTTTGTTGGGAGAAAAACATAAACAATAAAAAATCATGATGGGTGAGGTCCCTCTTTTTTGAGAAATTGTGTGACTTGAGTTGCTTATTTTGATAGTTTTAAGCAACTTGGTTCGCTCCTTTCCTAGGGATATGAGTGACATGTTCATAAGGTGGCCCCTTTTGGTGTTTAATTTTTGTTTTTTTGTTATTATTATGTTTTCTCAAGGTCCAATAGGTGTAAATGAGGTGTAATGAGGACATATGCAGGAGACAGGGATGATGATGTGGTAGGTGAGTAAACTTGGGGGTTAACAAAATTACGCTTGTGAATTGGAAGAGTAGATAGCTAGTAATAATAGTGACACTTAATAAAATTCCATATCTAACATTGATTCCACAACTAACATTCCACAGCTTAAACAAATGAATGGATTCTTGCTCTCAATATGATGACAAATAAGGCCTTATATAAATTGATTGGTTTAAACACAAATTTTCCTTAAAAACTTAAGATATAATACATTTTAAATCGTACATGAGTAACTAAATCCGTGCAAATTGATTTATAAGTCCCCACTACTTGAAAAAAACTAATAATGAAAACAATGACTTAGACAAAATTTTAAATAAGAAAATCAATTTTCATATTCTAACATAAAAAGACTTCACATAAAACTATACTATAGACAAATTCCGTTAACTATATTGAACATTAATGATCAACCAAAGTAGATTATGGTCAATCTTGAGTATTTATGATAACTTTAATCAATGATAGAGGTGCAAATTTGACCAGTAGGTCAATTCACTGGTGGAACTAAATTAAACTTGACTATCCTTAAGGAGATCAAATTGAAGCAAATATTTATTATTTTATGAAAATTAGTTACACTTTTAGGCACATAGGTATCAGGACCACGGTGAGTAATCAAGAACGAGCAGTTCCTTCAATAGATCATAGATTTCATAACCAGGCCTATAACAGGGCTCAACTCTCATGTCTCTCATTAATTGGACCTCTTCACGCAGATTCTCTATGCAGACTAGGCCTCTTTCTACAACAAAGATTGACATATTTCTTTTCATGTGGAGTTTACTCTTCATCACATGGATTTTCTCAAGCAAGGGCTTCTTCACAAATCCTTTCTTATGTATTTAATTTGCAAAACATCCACACTGGATGTTCTAGTGTCGGCGAATTAGTTTAGAAGATTATGAAATTTCTTTTGAAAATGGTTTTTCATCCTCTTAAATCCATCACCGACATAAAATATGAATACTAAGCAATTGGATTCATTCCATTAGCTGCACTTATCAAAATGATATAATTTTGACAATGAACTTCCCTTTGTACTGACAAGTACAAGTAGACCAACGAGATGTTAGCCATCAACTCTATTTCCAAGTGGAAGCTCAGAATGCCAATAGATATTGAATATGTGAGGTGAGAAGTAGCTATTATGAACATTTTTTCTCAGCACCCCAACATTGTTAGCTTGAAAACGTCATACGACGACGAGCATACTGTGCATCTAGTCATGAAGTTCGACGATGGTGAAGATCTTTTTGATAGGATCGATACGAACAAAAATTATAGAGAGAGTAGTGTTGCCACAGTTACATGCACTATTTTTTTATAACACAAAAAAAAGTGATTTTTTGCATTTTTTTTTTCTTAATTTCCATGCAAATGTGTCACAAAAAATGGGGTGTTGTAGATGTTTATACATGCCTTTAATTACACAGACATTAATATAAATCCCATTAAGCAGTTGTACCCTTTCCCATTCTTACTAATGGATCTTCTTGCTAATGGCTATAGTCACTAATGGGTCTAACTTAATGTCTATAACTTGGTTGCGTCATACTAACCAGATAACTCGATTTTAAAATGGTTTTGAATGTGTAACAAAACCCAAATTACAAACATAACAATTAAGTTACAACTATAACATCCACATGATGATATTATGTGTTTTTGTGAGAAATTTATGTGTCCGTTTGGTCTAAATATTACTTTGATTGTGAAGCTTTCAACTATGATCCAAGCCAATGGAGTGCCGACTTAATTTTTTATTATCAAGGAAGTGGCAGGGACTTGTCACTTGGTGAAAACAATCGGGCCTGTTCAAATTATTTTGTCCTTGGCGTTTCAACCAAAAACTTACCTAGCATCTCAAGATACACATCCTATATATAAACTATGACAATAATTTATTTTATAATGTACGTTTCATGAATCTAGTTTCAATGAGATACACATCCTATATATAAACTATGACAATAATTTATTTTATAATGTACGTTTCATGAATCTAGTTTCAATGAAAGTTAATAGTCATAGTTAATTAATAGCTTAGATATCTAGTTAAGTAAAAGAAATTCCATGGTATTATAAATAGTTTATAAACTATAAATTACATTAAAAAGATTATAAACTATATAATATATCATAGTTTATATGTGTATTTATATTTTTCCCTGATCATAGTGATGTGACTAGTAATTCATATTAATTGTTATTATGTGTGTTTTTTACTTTACATAAGTGATTTTAGATACTCTTATAAAAAGACCATATAAATTAAATGTTTTTTTTGCTTTAGCTAACAATTTATATGTGCAATGCTCGTCATTATTAAACTTAGTCAAACTTTTAAATCTAAAGAAAAGGAATATTAAACTAAATTATATGTTATGAAACCCTCATTCACCCAAAAAATCTAATATTACTTGGATATATCCTAATTAAACCCAAGTTGTAGATAGTTAAGCAAAAGGAAAAACCTAAAACATCCAAAGCATGAGCTTCAACCTTTAGTTTAACATTCTTGCAATTTGAAAGATGTCAAGGCCAATGATGCAATATACTCCAATAGAAACATTCATGGAGTTTGGACATGAAAGACAAAACAAAACAAATGAGAATGCCTCATCCAAAAATACATTGGATTCCATGAGAATATAATGTGAAATAAATAATAAGAAACAAGAACTTATAAGCCGGATCTTATCAACTCCTATACAATTTATCATTGGATGGCGCTATTTCTCTTTCTCACAAGAGCAAGAGCATGACATTTCCACCTCGCGGCTCTTGTTGTTTGAACCTATAACTCTTTTAAAAGAAACACATGTTCTAAATCATTAAGTTCATTCACATTTTACATAAATATATCTTAATCTTAATCAATTTTTAAACATCTCCTTAAAATATATATTAAATAGAGATTTAATAAATATTCTATAATGTAAATTAATCTAAATATATTTAAATGAATCTTATATTTTTTTTCATCATGAAAAAAAAGTACTTTTGTTATTCAAATTCAATCAAAAAGTACATCAATGTCTTATACAGTCATTACAAACCTGATTGTTTTTTCAAAGAGACTCAAAATACAAGAACTATCAGTCCTCATCCTTACAAAATAGTCTATGTAATAGGTATACAAACAACCTATAAAAGCATAAAACAAAATGACAACAATCCTCTCTCATGTGGCTACATCAAAAAAATATTTACAGAGCCCTTATCCAAAATATAATTCTCCATAATTTCCTACCAAAAAGGGATTCCTTCCTCACCATCCAAAGCCAGTTTTGACAAGGAGTCTGCAACCTGATTATGCTCCCTATATATATGTGTAAAATCTATGAAAGTGAAATTGTCCAATAATTCTCTGAGCTGACCACACCAATGGAATAAGGAAACCACTTGTAAATTTTAGCCACCAGTATCCCATTTGATGGTCACCCTTGAGTCCCCATAAAATGCTAAAGTAACAATAACAAAGTTTGTGTCCATCCTACAAAGACACCACAGAGCTAGAAGCTTAGCCTTCATATTGACTCCTGTACCACAGTGAAGTTTAAAGTTGAAACTATGAAAATCATTTAAATATAATACAACACCAGCCGCATAGTATCCATCTCTTGCAGCACCATCAAAATACCCCACTACACCTTGAAATTGATGTAAATCTTTTAAAATTATGGGTTTTAAAACTTTAACATCCAGCGCAAAATATTATTTGAGTATTCTAGTGATTTTCAAGCTTCTCGCCTCAATTTCCTGAGTTTTATCCTCAAACATCACTAAATTTATAGCTCTCCATATGCTCCAGGAAACAAAAGTTGGGAGAATATAATAATTCTTGCAGGTTTTGTACCAACTATAAAAATTTTGTTTAGAATTGGAGCTCCCCCGGGACTGACTGATATTAAGAATAGAGCAAACAGAGTCCCAAATATGTACAGTAAAATGACATCTGACGAGTAAGTGGTCCACCAATTCGGAATCCTTTATACATAAAGCACATATATTAGGTCCACACCAACCTCTTCTCAACAAGTTTTCCCAAGTTTTAACATTAATTTTCAAATGCAAACGAAAAGAAACACTTGATTTTTAAGGGAATGTTCCATCCCCAAAGGGATTAATACCACCATCTCTGGACTATACATATATGTTCTTGTGCAATAACTTATTACATTGTTTTTGCAGTGACAATGCCAGTAGAAGGGTTCAGAGGCCAAATAAGAGAATCTTTGCTATCGATTAGTCTACAGTCAGTAGAATTAAGTTTTGAAATATAGTTCTCCCATTCAACTTCCCAACCATATCCTAATCCTAGATTTGAAGCTGTGAGTCAATATGAATCAGCATGTGGAAGCAAGTTAGGCCTTTTAATATGTGCAAGTGTAAAGAAACCCAGTTCTTCCAGATATTCCAAAATATATGGAGACAGTTGGAAATTTTCCTCCATATCCAGTATAGGGTTAATACCAGTCATCACATCTTTTCCATCTCCCACTCTCCAAGTGAGTCCTGTGCCTAACCAATGGTATATTTTTAAAAAACAAGACCAAAAAAGAGATGTATTCCTTGCACTTTTTGTTGGATTCCTAGTCCAAAATAGAAGATTCTTTTTATATATTTACCATATAGCACAATAGTCCAGAGGCCATTTCCAAAAATACCATGCCAGAAAATCGTCAGTATTAAATCAATACTAAACCAATATAGATTCTTTATGCCCCAACCTCCCCATTCTTTCGGTATTGAGAGCCTTAGGGCTCTTGAGACATATCCTTAATTCCTGGAAAATTCAACCATAGACAACAGATCATCTCCCATAATATCAAAGAAGTGTAGAAAAATTTATATAGTCCAACCATCAGGGCCTGGGATATTTTCTCTAGCAAACTATTTTAAGGAATATATATTGGAATTTCTTTACTACAAGATTTGGACGGGGATGGAGGCATTGGGGGGATTGGGAAAGAATCTACTAAAAACCCTAATGAGAGGATGATGGATTTCTCGCAGTAGACTTGGAGTCCAACTGATCACTTCGATTGGCCCAGTACCAACCAAGAGAAAAAATTGGAATTGTTTTATTTTTTCTACTGTAGAATTTTCATTGTCTCTCCGATTTAGGGTTTTTTCAGTTTTTAGATTTTCCGATCCTCTTTTGTATAAATTGGATTTTTCCTCTAAAAATTTTCTTGCACTATTGAGACTTTGGTGATTTTACTATTTTGGTGACTCATTTGATGTATCCAACATATTTTTCCCTTTTTGTGATGTGACATGCTATTTTCAGGTGTCAGGGTTGTTCTGGTGGGTGTGATGTGTGGTATATGTCTTCCACTGGGTCACACCTAATGGAGTGGTTTTCCAATATTCAACAAAAGACTCCAGAAAACCCTAAATCACATTAGTTGTTCGATATTCGTTGTAGAGAGGAAGTGTTGGGTCTCAAGCATAAGAGGGTTTTAGACTCTAAATATTTTCTTGGTGATTTTTCTAGTGATTTACTCTGTGAGAATAAGAAAAAAATGAATAGAAAGTTAACCGAGGAGCGTGCGAGGATTCATCGTCATCTGAAGTCCTATAAGGTCCATGAGGGTTTGGACAGATATGTTCTTGGCGCAGATGTTAACATCAACAGGATTGTAGTTTTGGAAAGACTCGCCTTGGTAGGTTGTATTGAATATGCAAGGGTCAACATACAGGAATTGATTGACTGGGTTAACAAGCAATGGTTACTGGTTTTTGGTTATGCTCTGAGGGTTAATATGTTAATAAATGGTTGGATATGCTTCATCTTTCCGAGTGAGGAGCATATCGAGACTATTCTGAAGGGAATATGGTTGATCAAGGAGGATCTCTCCTTCTGAAGCGGTGGCATACAAATTTTGATCCAGAGAAGGAGAAACTTACTCGAAGACATTTGTGGATGTTGTCGGGTTTTCCCTGGAACTCTAGACACAGAATGTGTTCGAGGGTTTAGCCAATTCTATGGGAAAATACATAAGGGTAGATACGAAATATCTATTTGGTATGGATAAGAAGGTTTCTTGGGTTATTGTGGAGTTTGATATCACTCGTGGTCTATTGGCAGAGGTTGAAATTGTTTGGGGTAATCGTACTTTTATCCATCGGTTGGATTATTTCCAAATCCCATTTAGATGTTACTTTTGTCATCAACCTGGTCATGCTAAGGCTTGTTGTCCTCTTTTACTTTCTAGGTCACCTAAGGTGGTTGATGCGGATGATTTTGGAACTGTTGTGCTGTGAGATGGTGCATTTTTCCCTACACCTTGGATAACACCGACTGTTGGGGTTTGCGATTTACCTGGTAAGGCTCTTAATGAGTCTCCTACCTATTATGAAGATTCCACTAAAGCAGAACTAGAATTTTATTTGCCTGTTGAAAATGAATTGAATTGTAGGTTAGCTATTATAGGGGAGGATTTACATTCATGTCCTATAAATTTCTCTCTTGGGGAAGATGGGTCTTTTGATTATGCTACTGTTGATGTTAGGGTTAATCCTCCTTTGGATAATTCTGGTGATGATTTGGTTGATAAAAATTTACATTCAAATATCTGTGTCGATGGTCTAGATGGTTCGACACCTTTAGTAAATTTTCATGGGGGTTTTCTGGATACAAACCCTAATTCACATAGTATGTCTCCTAGAGTCTCCAACAGTTGTGACCATCCGAATTTGGGAAATTTCTCTTCACCTGAGTGGTCTATTCTTATTGATAGTGGATATGGGGTCTCATCATAGTAGGGTATTAAATCTCCTTTAAATATTTATTCCAAGAATCCCTCATTGAAAGTTGATGTTTCTTTGTTCATTCTATAAGATACACAATGTTACCATTAAGAATAGGAAGAAAAAAAATAAGGATACATTGATTCCCCCAGAAGAACCTAATTATAAACCCGTATTGATTAGGTTAGAGGAAGTTGTTGCTGGTACTATAGATCTGGGGAAGATGCTACTTCCCGGGCCCTTAGAGCAATGAAGCCCATAAACTCTGTTTCTTAATGTCATTTATGTCCTTGAACATCCATGGTTTGGGTAAGCTTATGAAGGTTAGGGCTTTATCCAAACTTATCAAAGATACTAACCCAGACATTATCCTTTTATAAGAGACAATGTGTTCGGATTGTAGCTATTGAAACCATTTCAAACCTCCTTCCCGGTTGGGAAATTTCTGCTGTCAGCTCCTTAGGATTATCGAGTTCTTCCAAGAGAAACTCATAGTCTTCGAAAAGCTACAAAATAATATTACATCCAAATCATTATAACAAAAAAGATGGTCTCAACTATCCATCAACTTGTCAAATACTACTGCCCCATGTTAAGTTTAAACCAAATAGACTAGCAAGATCACTGAAAGAAACATAATCACAAGATAGACACAGAATTTACCCTGGGAAACCCTCATGGGGTAGAAAACCCAGCAAAGCTTTCCTCAATAAGATGATCAACCAAAATACAAGATGTGCTCCAAGATTTGATCTCCTTCTCTACCTCCTTAGCAGACCTCCCAAAAAAGTGCGCTACTTTTCTGAGTTGTGCAAGTGTATCTAATGAGGAGCTCACCTCCTCTATTTATACTAGTTCCCGACTGACCAAAATCCCTAATGGGGCTGACCTCTCCTAGAGAAGTCTAATAACCCCTAAAATATAAGATCAGGGCCGACCCCCACATGGTGGGTCTAATAACCCTAGTTACCACAAACCATCGGAGGAATAATCATCTCCGGATACATAATAGGGTTACCTCGGAGGGATGAAACATCTCCGGAATAATAATGTACAAATATAATATTCTTAGAAGTTACAATATTCAACACTCCCCCTTAACGAGAAGGATATTATAACAACGTCTGCAGGAGCAAGGAGTCATCGACTACATCATACATGATACATCTATAAATCATCGGAAGCTTTCTTCAATTCATCATCATCAGTAACTCAACCAGTTACTGGAACATCAACGTCATCAGCATTGTCATCTTACGATCATCAGCATCGTCATCACACGATCATCAGCATCGTCATCACACGATCATCAGCATCGTCATCTCACGATCATCAGCATCATCATCTCACGATCATCAGCATCATCATCACACGATCATCACGATCATTTTACAGGATGATCAATCCTGCTCTCTTTAGGACATAGGTCCATGGATGATGTAATCCAGATCAAGTTCCAGGATGATCAGTCCTTATCACTTTAAGACAAGTCTCATGTCTAGGGACGATGCAATCCCATCACGTACATCTCGAACCCAGTTCATGGACGATGCAGTCCTCACACGTACCTTTAAGACAAGGCTCATGTCTAGGGATGATGCAATCCCATCACGTACATTTGGGACCCAGTTCATGGACGATGCAGTCCTCACACGTACCTTTAAGACAAGTCTCATATCTAGGGATGATGCAATCCCATCACGTACATTTTGAACCCAGTTCATGGACGATGCAGTCCTCACACGTACCTTTAAGACAAGTCTCATGTCTAGGGATGATGCAATCCCATCACGTACATTTTGAACCCAGTTCATGGACGATGCAGTCCTCACAAGTACCTTTAAGACAAGTCTCATGTCTACCATCACGTACATTTTGAACCCAGTTCATGGACGATGCAGTCCTCACACGTACCTTTAAGACAAGTCTCATGTCTAGGGATGATGCAATCCCATCACGTACATTTTGAACCTAGTTCAGGGACGATGCAGTCCTATCTTCAATTTTCAGAGACATCAGTCTACGGCTCAATTCTGGGACCGAGGTATGGGGAAGATCAAAACCCCTACCTGTTCATTCAGGACTTCATTCTCGGAGACATCATTTCTACGGCTCTCTTTAGGACTGAAGTCGAGGGATGATCCAATCCTCACATGTCCACCAAGGACTTCATTCTTGAAGACATCATGTCTACGGCTCTGTTTAGAACATATGTTCAAGGATGATGCAATCCTTCTTCTTTCTCGGAGACATCTGTCTACGGCTCTCTTTAGAACGTGTGTTCAAGGATGGTGCAATCCTCACATGTATCCTCACTGATACAGGTACAAGTATCGTCAACTATACAAGTACATTAATCAATACATGTATCATCAAAAGTATGTATTCTCACCAATACATCTATCATCAAAACATGTATTCTAATATGTATTGTCACCAATACATCTATCATCAAAAGCATGTATTCTCACTAATACATCTATCATCAAAAGCATGTATTCTCACTAATACATCTATCATCACTAATACATCTAGCATCAAAATCATGTATTCTCACTAATACATCTAGCATCAAAAGCATGTATTCTTACTAATACATCTAGCATCAAAAGAAAAAGTATAAGAGTCCTAAATCTAAATATTTCTAAGTATCCAGGTGTAGTAGATAGGTATCCTCATCAACGACCTTGTTGTCGATGAGACAAACTCATCATCAGTGATTATACTACTCCCCCTTTCGAGGAAGGTCCTTTTGAACTACACCGAGCTTGTCTCGGAAGTATTCAAATTTCACTTGAGACAGAGGTTTGGTCAAGATATCAGCAATTTGTTCCTCAGTGCTCACATACTCGAGCTTGATAGCTCCTCTCTGCACCATATCTCGTATATAAAAGTATCAGATCTCAATGTGTTTTGACTTGTCGTGGAATACAGGATTTTCTGTCATCTTAATGCAGCTTTGATTGTCACACATAATCACAGTGGGATCCATTTCTAAGTCAAACACTCCAGATAATAGCTTTCAAAGCCACACTGCTTCACAGCTGGCAGAGCACGCAGCTATATATTCTGCTTCAGCAGTACTGAGAGCCACACTAGATTGTTTCTTGCTGAACCATGAGATCGTGGCAGATCCGAGACCATAACATCCACCTGAAGTACTCTTTCTGTCTGAGACACTTCCTGCCCAATCAGAATCTGAGTAACCATGTAATCGGAGTTCATGACCTCCAAGATAATATAGACCAAAATCTAATGTACCTTTTAGGTACCTCATTACATGCTTTGCAGCTATTAAGTGAACCTTTCTAGGTTCTACTAGATACTGACTCAGGGTATTTACAACAAAGCATATATCTGGCCTAGTATTTGTTAAATACATTAATGACCCAATGATTTGTCTATATAGAGTTAGGTCTACTAATTCTGATGAGTCATTAACTAATAACTTCAAGTTGGAGTCCATGGGAGTGGCCATGGCTTTACACTCCAACATATCAAATCTTTTTAGAATCTCCACAACATACTTACCTTGATTTAGAAAGATTCCTTTTGGTTCTTGCCATACTTCTAGACCCAAGAAGCAGTGCATTAATCCGAGATCTTTCATCTCGAATTCTGAAGAAAGCTTCTTCTTGCTTTCAATAATTAGTTTCTCATTTCCGGTTAGAAATAGATCATCTACATATAACAACAGTATAACTGGTTCATCATCCATCACTTTAAGATAAAGATTGGGGTCAGCTTTACTCTTGGTAAAGACCATGCTTGTTAAGAAATTGTCAATCCTTCCGTACCAAGCCCTGGGAGCTTGCTTCAAACCATATAATGCCTTTTTCAGTTTGCATACATGAGTCCTCCCATCTTGAACCTCAAACCCTTGTGGTTTCTCTATGTATACTTCTTCTTCAATTACACCATTCAGAAAATCTATCTTAACATCCATTTGGTGTAATTTCCACTTCATCATAGATGCAAGTGCCATGATAGTTCTAATTGAAGTATACCTAGCAACTGGTGCAAATGTTTCTTCATAGTCAATTCCCTCCTTCTGAGAGAATCCTCTGGCTACAAATCTTGCCTTGTATTTTTCAATGCTACCATCTGCAGCATGTTTTATCTTGAAAATCCATTTGGAAGAAACCACACTTTTATCTTTTGGTTTGGGAACTACATCCCAAACATCATTTTTCATTATTGACTGATATTCTTCTATCATTGCTTCTACCCATTCTTTCTTCTGGGCTGCCTCTTCATAGCTAGTAGGTTGTTGATCTACAAGATCACACATCAAGGCCATATAGTTGGACACTAGCTTAGGTTTCTTTCTTTCCCTAGTGGAGCATTCAGGAGCTCCATATCTTTCAGCTCCTTGAATAATGTCTCTAGCCCATGTTGGCCTTCTTTTCTTAGATAAATTTGTAATAGAAGGTTCTTGTGGTTCCAACATGTCATGATCTTCTGGTGAATCATCTTCAGGGATGTGCACAGCCTCTGTGATTCTAGGAGGTGTATCTTCTTCATAGTTTTCTTCAAGTTGGCACTTCCTGGATTTCTTGAGAGCTGCTTCTTAATCAAATGTTACATCTCTACTTATTTCTATATGATGAAAACCTGGTATGTAGATTCTTAAGGCTTTGGATGATTCACAATATCCAACAAATATTCCCTTCTTACCGGAAGGATCCAACTTGGTTCTCTTTTCTTTTGGAATGTGGATGTACATAGGACACCCAAATATTTTGAGATGACTTACCTCAGGCTTCTTTCTTGTAAACACTTCTTCTGGAGTTTTGAATTCAAGAGCACTATGGGATAGTCTATTTTGCACATAGACTGCTGTCCTAGCCGCTTCATCCCATATATACATGGGTAGATCTTGATCATGTATCATAGTCTTTACAACTTCCATGATGGTTCTATTTTTCCTCTCAGCAACCCCATTTTGTTGGGGATTGTAGGGAGTGGTTAGTTCCCTCTTAATTCCGGCTTCTTTACAAAAGTCTTCAAAGTCCTTTGAAGTATATTCTCCACCATTATCTATTCTGAGAATCTTGATTTTCTTTTCTGAGAGATTTTCTATTAGGGCCTTGAATTCTTTGAATTTTCCAAAGACTTCATTCTTACCTTTTAAAAAGTATATCCAAGTCTTCCTTGAATAGTCATCAATGAATGAGAGATAATACTCAAATCCACTTAAGGAAGTAGTGGGCATTGGTCCACATACATCTGAGTGTATTAGCTCCAAAATGTTCTTAGTCTTTGTTTCACTCTTTGGAAAAGGGTTCTTGACATTCTTCCCTTTCTTACAACCTTTACATGAGCCATTATGATCACCCTTCAGATCTGGTAATCCTATGAACACCTTGCTTACATAGGGTAAGGCTTTGTAGTTAATGTGAGCTAGTCTTCTATTCCATAGCTCACTGGGGCTAGAGGTTTCATGAGACGGGGCAACTTCTGGATGACCCTTGAGCTTATAGAGACCTCCTTCTTCTTCACCAATGATAACTGCATCTTTAATTGATTTTCCTTTGGACCACATGAGTACTTGTCCATCTATGAAAGCCACTCTAAAACCTTTCTTATCTAGTGATGAAATAGAGAGTAGGTTCTTCTTTAAACCTGGTACATATAAAACTTCTTTCGTTTTCAAGGGTGTTCCAGAATCAAGCTTGTAGCTTGCTTCACCAATTCCCTTGATGGGATATTGATAATCATCTCCTAGAGATACCTTTTGAGGTGAAGACTTTTCTTCAAGTCTTGAGAGAGTTTTTTTTTGACCTGTCATGTGCTTTGAAGCACCACTATCAATGAGCCATGTATCTTCTCCAGGAGACACAGATCCAGAGAGTGCAGAGAATAGGACATATTCTTTTGGATCTTCTTTCTTTACTTTAGATCTTTTCTTTTGAGGCCTTTCCTCTTCTTCTCCTATTTCTTCTTCACTATCATCCTCTGCCATATGTGCATGATGTCTTTTATGAACAAACTTCTTCTTCTTCTTTTCTAGTGAAGTACAGTCTCTAGCATAGTGTCCTAGTTTAAGACAATTATAACATTGGACTATGGAGAGATCTCTTTCTGAGTTTGTTCCTCCTTTCCTTTTGAATCTATGAGAGGGTTGAGACTTCTTGTGGTTCACTTTCTTGAAGTGACCCCTCTTTCCTCTTTTGGTGTGGGTGGCCAAGGCTTGGTCATCCTCTTTGAGAAGAACTTCTCTGTTGGCTACTCTATCCTCTTCTTGAACACAATCCTCCCATACTACATCAAACTTCATGCTTTCTTTTCTGGCACACATAGTTTGTATGAATGATTCCCAAGGTCTAGTGAGACCATTTAGAGCAGTCATCACAAGTTCATCTTCATCAAGAGTATCACCAATGGCATCTAGTTGCTCCTTGATTTGGGAGACCCTTAAGAAGTAGTCTTGAATGGATTCTCCTTTGTGCATCTTGGTGCTCTTCAACTGAGTCCTTAGTTTCATCTTCCTATTGATGTTCTTTCCTTCATACATTCTTCCTAGGGCATCATACATTTCCTTTGGAGTCTTCTTGGAGGCCACTTGGGGAATCAAGTGGTCTTTAATAGAATCAGCTATGATTCTCTTTTCCCTAATCAAATCCTTCCTATGCTTCTCTTTGGCTTCATATCCTTCAGGTTCTGCAACTTCATCCTTGACATAATGAGCAAGATCATTCTCTTCAAGAATGAGACCAATTCTGTATTTCCATGCCCGGAAATTTTCTATACCTTCTAGCTTGTCTTCAAGCTTAGTATTTGGAGCCATCTTCTCTTGGGGGATTCCAAGAGATAAGAGATAGAGTAGTACTTACCCGGAAATTTTAACCCTTTTAATTTTTCGGATCTTGGGACAGAATTTCTGGTTTATCGCACTTTTGGTAAAACTAGGGTTTAACTTTCCCGGAGTTCTACCCAACCAAAAAGTTCGATCTAGGGCTCAAAAGATTGGTTTTGAGAAGGGTTATCCAGCCATGTAATCAGATTTCAACAATACCAACCTTTTGCATAAACCAATTTCTGGTTTATTGCACTTTTGGTAAAACTAGGGTTTGACTTTCTCGGAGTTCTACCCAACCAAAAAGTTCGATCTAGGGCTCAAAAGATTGATTTTGAGAAGGGCTATCCAACCATGTAATCAGAATTCAACAATACCAACTTTTCGCAGAAACCCTAATTTTCACTGGAGAAAAAGAGAGAGAGATATTCTTACCTTGTGAAGGATGTCCTATTCAGGCTAGCTCTGATAACATGTTAAGTTTAAACCAAATAGACTAGCAAGATCACTGAAAGAAACATAATCACAAGATAGACACAGAATTTACCCTGGGAAACCCTCATGGGGTAGAAAACCCAGCAAAGCTTTCCTCAATAAGATGATCAACCAAAATACAAGATTTGATCTCCTTCTCTACCTCCTTAGCAGACCTCCCAAACAAGTGCGCTACTTTTCTGAGTTGTGCAAGTGTATCTAATGAGGAGCTCACCTCCTCTATTTATACTAGTTCCCGACTGACCAAAATCCCTAATGGGGCCGACCTCTCTTGGAGAAGTCTAATAACCCCTAAAATATAAGATCAGGGCCGACCCCCACATGGTGGGTCTAATAACCCTAGTTACCACAAACCATCGGAGGAATAATCATCTCCGGATACATAATAGGGTTACCTCGGAGGGATGAAACATCTCCGGAATAATAATGTACAAATATAATATTCTTAGAAGTTACAATATTCAACACCCCAAAAATTTATCAAAAAATGAACATAATTTAGAAAACAAGCCTAGTCATAAAAATAGATAACACCCATATCGTAGATGCTAGCAATCTGCCACTCTTCCCAGATTAAGAATCCCTCCTCTCCATCCATAGCTTGTTTTGAAAGCTTGTATGCCAATGAATTGTGTTCCCTGTAGATATGTTCAAAAGTAATGCTCCTGTTCAAACTGATTTCCTCTCTTGCACATTTACACCAATGAAGAAGTGAAGTAACATTAAGATTGAAGTCACCTAAATCCCATTTAATGGTAACGCGTGAATCTCCATAGACTTTAAGATCCACTAAACCAAAGATATTAGCCAACCGCAGAATGCACCAAAGTGCCATCAATTCAACCTTCATATTAGTCCCATAACCACAGCTTAAATGCATGGTAAAGAAATGCTCAGCATTCAAATAGATTACCCCACTAGCTGCACACATAACATTTTGGGAAGCACCATCAAAAAACAAAACTGGTTGTTCTACAGAAAAGGAAAAAGAATTGATTCTAGTTGTAGAAATGAGATTCATTTTCATTTTTGTATGCCATATACATCTTCAAAGCCATTAAACCACTTTCCCTTACATCTGGAACTTTGTCTCGAAACAAGACACGATTTCTTGCATACCAAATAGTCCAAGCAACAAAAATGGGAAATGTAAAATGAGATTTGCAAATTCTATACCGAGTAAACAACTGTCAAAATCACCTACCTCCCACTTCAAGTTAATATTCAATTCCAAACAGCAAAAACTCCAGATGCCTTTCAAAAAAATGCAGTCCACAAAAAGATGTCCGATAGATTCAACATTTTGCAAGCATATACAACATCTATTAGGACCAGCCCATCCTTTTCTTAACAAATTATCCCCAAGTCTTTAGTCTTTCCTGAAGAACATGCCACAAAAAGCACTTGATTTTTAAAGGAATTTTCCATTTCCAAATTCTTTTGTACCACCAGTGTTGAGGATAAATGCACTTCTCTTATATAATCCTATTATAAGCTGGCTTAGCTGTCATAGCACCTGTACTAGCATTACCAATCCAAATTACCTTATCTCTTCTTTATTAATTTTACAGCCAACTGAATTTAATGCTCTAACATACCTGTCCCATTCCTGCACATATAAACCTGTAAACCCCAAATCCTTTGAGTTTACCCAGTATTCATTTAAAGAATTACTGTAGCTGCATTTTCTAATCCTGTTCAAAGTAGAGAGATCATACACCTTCAAGACTTCAAGTAATGTGTCAGACAACAAATAGGAATCCTCCATTCCAAGAATTGGATCCATGCAAATAAAAATTTCCTTACCAGAACCAACCTGCCAGAATATATCTTTAGCTATCCAACTATAAATTTTTTAAAAACCCCTCCATATAGGAGATATTTGCCATCCAATCTTCCTCGGATTTCTGAGCCAATTGATAACATCTGATTTGAGATATTTCACCTGCAAGACCTTAGACCATAAGGTATTCCCAAATAAGCCTCTCCAAAAACTTTTAATTCTTAAAGCAATATTGAAGATGTTTAAATCCTTAATATCCCAACCACCAAATTTTTCAGGCTTTGATAACATCTCCCACCCAACCATAACTAAGTTTGCACACTCTGAGCTCCCGGTCCAAAGAAAATTAAAGAACAACTTTCTCAAAGTGTTGATAATAAAACTTGGGACTTGAAGGAGAGAGAACTAGTAAACAGGTATTCCTGTTAAGACTACTTTCACAAGAGTGAGTTTCCCTCCAATTGACAAGAGACGAAAAGACCAATGATAAATTATGTTTTCAACCTTCTGAAGAAGCTATCTCCAATCCTTTATTTGGTAACCATTGGGTTTTAGAAAAAAAACCCAAATATTTGAAACCATCCTCTAAACAAAAACATTTATAGGGCATAAAATCTTCAATTTCCCTTCTCCTGAAGTTTGAAATGATATAAACTGGACTTCTGAGGACTAACCATCATACCTGAGGCTTTACAAAAGGTTAAGATAATCTCCATAATTTTTTTCCACCATGAAACAGTATCAATGCCTGCCAACAAAACATCATCTACAAATAAAAGATGAGTAAGAAAACAATCCCAAAAAATCTTGAGTCCTTTAATAAACCCATCATCCTGTTTAACTAATCTGTTAAAACCATCAATAACCCGCAAGAAGAGTAAAGGGGATAACATTGGAAAAAAGAAGAAGGAACACCATTAACCATTAAAAAAATAAAATATTAACATAATTTCTATTTTTAATTCATATAAATTATAAATACATAATATATGAAATAATAATCATCATAATATAAAAATTATATTATATATTTTATACTAATTTTATTAATTTTTCTTAAAAAATGTTGTGACACTCACACTAAGTAAATACTCATTATGAGATAATTTAATTTAAAAAATCAATAATTTAAAATTAATTAAATAAAAGTTTTTAATTTTTTGTATGTACACGTTGAAAATTTGATTTTGAATTGATAAAGCCCCATCACGTGATAAAAATGATTTTCACCTTACACGTTGAAAATCTGATTTTGAATTAATAAAACCCCATCACATGATAAAAATGATTTTCACCAAGTTTTAAAATCTAGAAGCCATTCAACAATGGAGTGCGGAACAAATGTTATCTATTGGTCAGTACAAAATATAAACCTTCAATTACAATATACATAGGACATCACATCAAAATATTGAATTACAAGATTCAAAAGTACTATCAACAGAGGATTGAAATGTGGGAAAATATATGTATACTAATCCAAAATAGAATTGAGAATTTGGCAAGGGAGTGCAATTTTTGCACATGGGAGTCAACTTTGCAAAATCATTCACCGGGCACTTATGGATAGCGTTCCCATTCAAAACCTTCTTAGACACACTTGCAAGACTCCCCGGAACCCAGTTTTGTTGAACAGTTGGAGTTCTATGCCACCAGTAGGTATCCATCCGATGTCCCTGAAGGCCTTTTGGATGCGAGACAGAACAAGCCATAAAATGACAACCGTGGCTCGGATCGAAAAACCGTCAACTCAATTGGATTCAGGACATCGGGATAGTGGTAGGGGTTCCCCTCTGCTTTGGTCCCATGGCCCAGGTGTCACCTTGTAGGTCCATTTTGCAAACTAGGGTTTTGCTCAGTCACTGCTCAGTAAGGGAGTGTGCAATTTTTGCACACGGGGGTCAACTTTGCAAAATCATCCACCGGGAACTTATGGCTAGCGTTCCTAGCTAGAACCTTCCTAGACACACTTGCAGGACTCCTCAGAACTCGGGTTTGTTGCACGGTTGGAGTTATATGCCCCAGGTAGGTATCCATCTGGTGTCCCTGAAGACCTTTTGGATGCGAGACAGAACGAGCCATAAAATGACGACCGTGGCTCAGATCAAAAAACTGTCGAATCCGTTGGATTTAGGACATCGGGATAGTGTTAGGGGTGCCCCTCTCCTCTGGTCCCATGGCACAGGTGTCAACTTGTAGGTCCATTTTGGAAACTAGGGTTTTGCTCAGTAAGGGAGTGTGCAATTTTTGCACACGGAGGTCAACTTTGCAAAATATTCCACCGGGAACTTATGGCTAGTGTTCCCAGCCAAAACCTTCCTAGACACACTTGTAGGACTCCCCAGAACCTAGTTTTGTTGCACGGTTGGAGTTCTATGCCCCGGGTAGTTATCCATCCGATGTCCCTAAAGTCCTTTTGGATGCGAGACGGAACGAGCCATAGAATGACGACCGTGGCTCGAATCGACAAACCGTCAAATCCGTTGGATTCAAGACATCGAGATAGTGCTAGGGGTGCCCCTATCCTCCGGTCCCATGGTCTAGGTGTCACCTTGTAGGTCCATTTTGGAAACTAGGGTTTTGCTCAGTAAGGGAGTGTGCAATTTTTGCAAACGGGGGTCAACTTTGCAAAATCATCCACCGGGCACTTATGGCTAGCATTACCAACCGGAAACTTCCTAGGCATACTTGCAGGACTCCCCAGAACCCGGTTTTGGTGCACGGTCGTCATTCTATGCCCCCGGTAGGTATCTAGCCAGTGTTCTTGAAGGCCTTTTGGATGCGAAACGGAACGAGACATAGAATGAATACCGTGGCTCAGAACGACAAACCGTCAAATCTATTGGATTCAGGACATTGGGCTAGTTCTAGGGGTGCCCCTCGCCTCGGGTCCCATGGCCCAGGTGTCACCTTTTAGGTCCATTTTGTAAACTAGGGTTTTTCTCAGTTATGGAGTGTGGAATATTTGCACATGGGGGTCAACTTTGCAAAATCATCCACCGGGAACTTATGGCTAGCGTTCCCAGCTGGAACCTTCCTAGATACACTTGTAGGACTCCCTGAAACCCATTTTTGTTGCATGGTCATCATTCTATGCCCTCGGTAGGTATCCATCAGGTGTCCATGAAGGCCTTTTGGATGCGAGACGGAACGAGCCATAGATTGACAAACGTGGCTTGGATCGACAAAACGTCGAATACGTTGGATTCAAGACATCAGGATATTGCTAGGGGTTCCCCTCGCCGCCGGTCCCATGGCCCAGGTGTCATCTTGTAGGTCCATTTTGCAAAATAGGGTTTTCTTTAGTAAGGGAGTGTGCAATTTTTGCACATAGGGGTCAACTTTGCAAAATCATCCACCGGGAAGTTATGGCTAGAGTTTCCAGCTGGAACCTTCCTAGACACACTTGCAGGACTCCCTAGAATCCGGTTTTGTTTCACGGTTGTCAGTCTATGCCCCCGGTAGGTATCCAGGAGGTGTCCCTGACGGCCTTTTGGATGCGAGACAAAACAAGCCATAGATTGATGACTGTGGCTCGGATCGACAAACCGTTGACTCTGTTGGATTCAGGACATCGGGATAGTGCTAGGGGTGCCCCTTTTCGCCGTTCCCATGGCCCAAGTGTCATCTTGTAGGTCCATTTTGCAAACTAGGATTTTCTTCAGTAAAGGAGTGTGCAATTTTTGCACACGGGGGTCGACTTTGAAATTTTTTTATTTTGATTCTAGAAATAGACATTCAAAGAATAGAAATCAAGCCTACCACACTGCACCCTTGGTATATTTCTATTTCCTTAGTGTGCCATGTCATTTAACAACTCCTTAATGCTCCACTATATTTGGATTTTGAGTAATTAATGTCATTTTTAAGAATTCAAATTTTCAAATAAAAAATGGAGGCAATGTTTCATCGATGATATCCCTCTGATCCTTGCTAGCTTTGTTAGATCAAAGTCACCATGAAAATTTTCCATCAAGCTATGGGGGAATACTTGCCAAATCACAATGAACAACCATTACATCATCATTTGTATCAATCAAGAACATTCAATTTTAAATACATTTTCATATGAGGATAATCCATCCTTTTTACAAACATAGGACCATGAACATCTTATTTTCCTTCATCAAAACAACATTGTCAAGGAATATCATTAAACTAGTTAGGTATTTCATTTTCCATGGATTCTGTATGATTATTTTTGCATTATGACAAGTGGAAAATGGACATATGAAAAAGGTAAAGCAAAAACCAGGGTCTTACATACTAGGTCTTAGTAAGGATAGAGTTTATATCTTCAACGATTTTATGAGAGTGAATTCATGACCAGCTATTGGTTAGCATATTGGAACAAACTAGGGTCTTACAAACTAGCGTATATTTGTTATATATATTTGACCATATGTACATGAAGGTCCAATGAATTTGATTACACTTTAGTTATGAGGTGTCCTCCTTTCATTTGTAAGCAAGATCATGAGATAAAATTTGAATTTTATTCTTACTTGTGTACAAGAGAAACTAAGTGGTGTGTACAACTCTCTTCTTGGATCTTCTAGGGTTTCAAAGGATCATATATTGATGCTTGAGGTTTCTAAGGCTATTTTAAGGTGAAATGATAAGATAAACTTAAGGTTTTATGCATGATACTTTTCCCTTGTTTGGTGAGACATTTATCTTGAAGGATCTCTCTTATTTGGGTCTTAGAATTATATTATCCCTAATTAGGTCAAGTGCTAATTCAACATAGACTTTCTTAACCTTTCCCTAAGTCAAATATTGAATTGCCAATTCTTGGGAGAAACACTATTTACTTGCAAAAATATGAAGATGTTTACTGTTTATATAAATTTTTGAGTTGTTTATCTTTCTTGAAAATCCATAAAAGGTAAACAAGCCTCCACAAAAAGCAAGATGAATAATCCAATAACATGAGGATGCACACACACATAGGCTGATGGTTGTAGGTGTTGATTGTATCAATATGAATAATCCAAATATGAACCCTTGGAGTTGACAAAAAACAAAATTTTAAATTAGATATCAAATTAACATGCATGTGCTAAGTTCATTGAACTGTTGAAAGATATTATTAGTTTTTTCCATTAAGACAATGTTTTCATAACACAATGGTGAGATGTTACTTGATCAATGCAATAAATGTAAGAGAATAAATATTGGTTAAAATTTAATTATATAAATTTCAATAGCATAATTTATCAATTTGTGGAAGAGATCAAGATGAGCAATTATTCAAGGGCTGGGGGACAGAACCCTCCCCCTCCTACTGTGATGCAGTAGCAAATCCAAAAGGTCCAATACATAGGTTTTCATGAATTCCTACAAGGATAATCAAAGAAGAAGATCGCACCCTGACTCCGGAAAGGAGGATAACTGGACAAGAGTTCAAACTTCAATTAAACCCATTATCACAGTTGATCCCTAGGCAGAAGCAGACCATATCATAACTTTGCAAGCCTTTGGGTTGATTTACAAATTTATGGGGTTATGGTCAATGAAAAAAAACCTGTAGAATTGAATTTGTGAGAATTAGCAATTAAAAGAAGAATATGATCTTTTATTGTTATGGAAGGGGTTCTTTCTACTTCTAGTGATAGTTTCTTCAAGAAATAAAAGAGGTACAGTTTCAAAGGTGGACCCTGGTTCCTAAACATTGTAGGTCAATATATGAAATAGTAGTCTTTAAATACGTAGCCTCCATACCTTGACTAATAACCACCAGGGCCGCCGAACGAAGTGGGAGTTGGCTTGAACCCTTGTGTTTCCCCATCTAATCAAGATTTGCTGCAGCCAATTCATCTTTATCCTGAATGACATTTTTCTCTCCAAGTATATTTTGAAAATGAATAATATCTCCAGCTTCTAGCTTAGAAAAGGAAGGGTTTCTCTGTATTTTCATAGCTGTAGTTCCATAAGATCTCGTCTGGGAGTCATATAAACCTTCTAGCTCTGAAATTGGAGGAAAATGTGAAAACCAAAAAGTGTTGCATGCCAATTGAAAGGGTTGCCGTCTTTTCCTAGGCCTCATGCTAAACTGAGGGACCTTTCTGCTGGCAGTTCCCAATTGAGGTATAAATTCAAAACATAATATCTCTTCTGACCTAAATGACTTGGAGCACATGGACCACACATATTCTGCACGAAAGAAACACAAAGTAACAATATCTTAGAACATGTAATTCCTTAGTGCAAGAGGCATACATCAACTAAATATTTGTAAGACTATTAGGATTGCAAATGCTATTTGTTTTTTTCCAACACAAAATAAAAATAAAAAATATTTTAATCATAAGAATCTAAGCAGAGTGTTGCCTCTGCATTTCTTGTTGAAAGTTGAAACACAATAATCAGCTGCAAACTGGAGCACATTAGCGCCAGTTTTGTACTGAACACTCCCATAGACCTATTTTTGGTCATTTGCTGGACATTAATAAACTTATCTTATCGTATCTCCCTTGAAGAAGATACTAGACTCCAACGCTGATTTCTCTCTCCACCATTGCAGGGAAATGCTCCAGACTGGAGATCTTCCCATAAACTATCAATAGCATTTTAAAGGCTGCAGTTTGAACCTGAAATGTGAAGACATTTCCAAGATCTGCATTAATGAACAATGCATACACAACTGCATTCCACTGGAACGAATGCAGTTGGAATCATAGAAACTAGGGAATCTATCCTAAATGTCGAGCTTTCTGGAATAGAACAAATGGATGTTTAGGGACTTCCCTTCTCTTTTCTGCATGTCCACCTTCATTTCCAGACAGAGGATATGAGAAAGCGTTCTCTTTCTAAGCCAATCAACCACCCATGATCTTATAAGGAAACCAACAATGAGAAAAAATAACAGAATATGCATTAAGCTTCACTACTACAAGAGGGGGTACTTTAAGACATTAATTTGAGACAAGATTATGGTTTCGTCTCAAACTTTCCCTACTTTATTTATTTATTATTTGATTTTATTAAAATGATATATGTCACTAATAAAGAAGGGTTCTTTTTTGCAAGGTCGTAAACTAAAGGGAAGAGGAAATCAAAAGCTAGCTGCTAGATTGATCATTGTAGATGATTCATCATAAAGAGATACACCTTTTATATATTTAATGTAATTTTGAATTGCATATTCAGTTTTGAGTGCTTGAGTAGACAACTATCAAGATTCATTATCAACTTTGATATATCATTTGGAATCCTCTACATTTTCTATGAGTATTTTTTCATATTTATTAGGAAAATGTGGTTATTTCATTTTATTGTTGGTTTATATTTAAATAAAATTTAAAAAAAATGATTTTTTTTTTTTTTTTAATACTTGCCATAGTTTGCTGATTTTCTCACCAATGTCAAAACACTCTGTGATTTTGCATCGAATCTGATATTGTTTACACTAGTATATACACAAAAACAAAAGAAATAACAATCAACAAGTAGTGTATCTAATGAATGGGTTTTCCCCAGAAGCAGTATACAGTACAACACATGCTTGACAGAGATGATAAAGATAGGCAAGTCAATTCTCACCATTTAGTTTGCCTCATTGCACTAATATGAATTGCTTGTCTTGACCACTCAAATTGATCCCATTCACTTGTCCTCCCATCATAATGGAAAAGAAGAATTGTAAAATTTCCTGAAAACTGGCAATTAAGATCAAATTAATAAAATGAGTGCTTGCAATCTTGGAGGAGAAATAATGAATAGTGATGTCATAGTAATTAATATTTATAATCCCTACAATATAAGTTGTAAATTTTCAGACTCAGAATTAGAAATGGGTAAGCACAGTCAACTAATTAGTAAACAGTATAAATATTAAATATATACCTTGGAAATAGTAGTATTGACAATATCCTTCTGTGCAAACCCAACAGTGAAAACCACTAGATACTTTTTCTTGAATGGTAAGTCCTGCACATTTCCATCACAAATAAATCAAGTTTGAATTAGCTTCCAGAAATTAAGGAAAAGCACTATCAGATGAACAGATAGACACTCAAGGCATAAGTTGAAGTAAGAAGAATATCCTAAGCATAATGCTCTCCTGATATGGCAAGCTATTAAATAAGACAACTATTTGATACATATATTCCAAAAACAGGATGTGCACCCAAGAGAAGTTGAAATGGATAGGAAATGCTTATATACAGAAAGAGTAATTCAATATATATAATTAACTACAGATAATTCATACTCTAACTCTGTACTTGTAAATAGTCACTCTGGATAGATACTAAAAAGACCAAATTCCACGATTTTAATTTTACTTTGTGTAGCCAAATTCATACTGAAATGCAAGAGATATTGATGGCTAAAGAAAGTAACAAACCTCACTGGGCTTACCCTACAATCTGCGGAGGTATAAGTTAGTCTCGGGCACAACAATGCCTTGAGCCAATGTCTCGCACCACGAGGGTTTGTTGGTATATATATCTGCAGTAAGCAACAAAAAAACCAAAAAGAAATTATAACTAAAAATATTGTCCATATTATACTTATGCCCTCTGTCCTTTAATCTTCTGCTTGGAACAATTGACTGAACCTAAAGAAAGAAAATCTTGTTGGCACAAAGTTACGTTGTCTATGATTATTGTCAGTCCAACTATAGAATAAAGTCATATACATCAGCAAACAGTTTATCAGTTATGGACAAAAGGGGGCTTGCCACAAAGCTAAATTATCTGAGCACATATTAGGAATAGGAATACCGAATACCTTATGTCTGTATTTATAATAATAATAATAATATATTTTTAAGGTCACGGCCTATCCAGACACGAATTTGGTATATGAGACCGCCGTATTTATGGGACAAGAACTACCCCTCTACACAGCAATTTCACTGCCACCCCTCCAGATTTCAACTTATGACCTCCTAGGAGGAAACATGTGTTCTTCACCACTAGGCCCACTCAGGCTGTGTAGAACTCAGCTAACAGTTTATCCGTCATGCTACAGAAGGGTACATGATTTGGGCCCAACTAAGAGTTCTAAGTACATTTGAAGTTTTAGACTTAGTAGTTACAGTAATATGAAAGAGAAGGTAGGTGCAAACTCAAAAAAACATCCTATATTCTATAAAAACATATTTTTTCTTCTATTTTATTATAAAATAAATATTTTTTAGGGTTGTCATTGTAGTTTTTTAACCTCAAGGGTACATTGCATGGAACACTCTGGAGGCTAGACCATTGAATGGTTGAAAGTGTAATGACCCCAACCATGCTATGCATAAAAATTTCCTTCCAACAATTCTGTAGCTTGATTATGGAATGTCAACAAACATCGGTTTGCTTATTGCCTGGAGTTTCTTATAGTTGGCTTGAGTTCTGTGGGTCTGATTTTTACTTGTTTATTGTGTTTCATTGTTCATTCCATATGTATTATGATCATATGCATGATTCATATTAATAATAATTTCATTTACTTATGCCACAGTTTATATGATACTCATGTGTCTAAGAAAAGCTCAGATCTGATTGCACATCAAAGGACAGTCCTGTAGATAGCATATCAGTTCAGAAATGGCATATTACATATGGAAACAATAACAATGGTACCTCTTTCCCAGTGCTGTAGATGACCCCCAAGAACAGTAAATTCGTGGCAGCAGTGAATTGGATAATGAGACAACTCTCTCTACTTTAAACTGGGACTGAGATAAACTAAATGTACAGGCTGTGAGAAGATCTGGTACACAATGTATTATTCCCACAAATAAACCACTTGATGATGAAGGTAAAGGATACCCCAGTCAAGAACACACTGCCCAGTAGATGTAAATAGTGTTGTGTCTTTCCCCAATGTTTAGCATATGATAAATGTATTATAAGTATAACAGCCTTCACTTGTCCTCTTTCTGCTGTGGTAGTGAATCTCCAACAGTGATATAATTACTCTTATTAATATGCAGCAGTAAGACTTTACTTCCCAGATACAATGCCACTACTCCATGAATTCTGCGCCCTCCTGAATGATGTTTATACACAATGATCACACAGTCAAGGAAACGTGTTCCTCAATGGAACTACACAGAGATAGATGCGCCCTGCTTATGGCAGTGGGCTGCCAGGATAAAGATGAAGTGAATGCACAACAGTGACTGAAGGGAAATGAATTCCAAGGGCAAGATTTGACAGTCCCGGTACTTGTCCTTTCCTTGTATGTGTTTTCATGAGGGAAGTTGCGGCAGCAACAATACAAAGGCAGAGCCGAAGACACCTGTTCCTACTGATGTAGTTGGGCTTATATACTACGGTTGCACAGTTGGTATTAAGATTTTGCCAGTGAGCATTCAGTCAGGCCAGCTTGAATCCGTATTGAATTTTCTAGACTTTGCATTGAGAATTGTGGAGTTAAAGAAACAAATCAAAGAAAATAAATGCTGTTTGGCTAATAATAATTGCTTTGACATAGAAGGAATTGGTTTGATTTCATAGCTGGAAGTGATACCTCATGTGGAGACTACCAATGATAATATACTTAAAAAAAAACTATTCTTGGATGCCTGCCAGCTTATATTAATAAACCTGATCCAACATCCATAACTAACAACAAAAATGGGCTATCCCTTCGATGTGAAAGCACTAGAATATTGTCACTCAAAACATGATAATGGGAGGCCAAGTCCTAGCCTTTCAAGATAAACAAAATACAGAGCATGACCCACGAAATACAGATGGAGATCAATTACGAATAGTTCAAAGCTCAGATACAAAAAATCCAAGGAAGAAAATGTTTATGCTAAGATATCTAGCGAAGAAATTGGTTGCGTATAAGGCCGCTCAGATTTCAATCCAGGAGAGAAAACGAATATGATACAAATTCTCCTAAAAATCTTGCTAAACACATGCAGGGAATTGCGAGTTTTGATAACAGCAGGTAGTTTAAAATCCAAAATTCATTTACTACATCAATGTAATGCAAGGTGCAAAGAGCCATAAGATTACCTCTATATCCAGAGTGAAGACGGGTAGTCAGGGTTTATTCCCCACACTGAGTCCGGTATGAACTAACCCGTGAGGGAAACAAATTGAGCTCAATCTAGATATCGACGGTTGATCAATGACAAATCATCAATTTTATATTTTTGTCTTGAGCGTAGTAATAGTCATACTCAGATCTTGGTTTTATGAAATTATCAATAAGGTACACACCGCTTAACAATTGAGCAAAGTGAAGGTTTTGAAAGAATATTTCTGCAAGTAATTTAGTTAAATAAGAGGTGCTCAATTACGAAGCACCTCAATTTAGTTAAATAAGAGGTGCCCTATCCAACCTTTTTCTGGCTACTAGTCCAGGTTTGTTATTAATTCAGGAAACTATGTGCTCTCGTTCGGACGCGGTATCAAAAATTGGCAGTCTTCTGCCAAATTGGGAGGTCTCGGCTGTGGATGCTACTGGCCTTTCTGGGGGTTTGTTAGCTGCTTGGAATCCCCATTTTTTCTCTTTCAGACCTTTTAGAACTGCGTGGGGATTACTTTTGAAGGGTTCTTGCTTTGGTCTGAAGTCATGTTTGTCGGTCTTAAATTGTTATGCCCCTTATAACAACAGGCAGTTGTTTTGGGATTCCCTTTCTGATTTGGGGCTTTTGCAGGATGATAATCTTATTATCGCCGGGGACTTAAATTTTTCCATGTCTCCCTCGGAGATATGGGGGAAGAAGGCTAGATTGGACCCCATGGCAGATTTTTTCAGTAAATTATTGGAAAATCATGATTTAATTGATGTTGTGCCTTCAAAAATCTGTCCGACTTGGAGCAATGGTAGAGGGGGCGATGAAGGGGTTCATAAGCGATTGGATCGCTTCTTGATTAAGTCTTCATTGCTGGGAAAGTTCCACAGATATCGTTCCTGGGTTCATGGGCAAAAAATTTCTGATCATTGGCCTATTTTGTTCCAGTTTGATGAATATGGTATGAGATCAAATGTCCCGTTCTAATTTAATAACTCTTGGCTGTTGGAGGAAGAGTTCTGCAACTTGGTGAAGGGATTTTGGGCTTCGGCATTGGCTAATGGGGAAAACCCGTTAGATTGTTTCTGCAATAAAATGCGGGACCTTAAAAGGATTGTTATTGGATGGATCAAACAAAAGAAGGATTCTGATAAGAGAGAACTGGTTTCTCTTGAATCCCAAATTCAAAATTTTTACTCAGGGAATTTTGCTGGGGAGTTGACAAAGGATGAATTTGATGTGGTCAAAGGTTTGGAAAAGAAACAAGAGGATATTCTCCTTCGGGAGGAGATGGAATGGCGGTTAAAAAGTCGAGCATTATGGGTGAAACATGGAGATCTCAATACAAAGTTTTTTCATTCCTTCGCATCGGCTTGACGAAATCAGAATACTATTTGGGAGGTGAAAGATTTTGCTGGTAACATCTGCTCAGGTGACGAGGCACTGAAATTAGAAGCTGTGAACCATTTTGGGAAGATTTATAGAGATAAGGGAAACTGTGTGTTAATGGATCAGATTAGAATAGCAGAACTCTTTCCAAGATTTCTTAGTGATGAGGAGGCTGCTGCTCTTGGTAGAGAGGTTACTCTAGAGGAGGTGGAGTCCACTTTGCACCTTTTTGCAGGGGAGAAAAGCCCGGGTCCTGACGGGTGGCCAGTGGAGATTTATACTCATTTCTTTGAGGTTATGGGACCAAACCTTTTGGGCATGGTGGAATACACCAGGTTACATGGTTTTACCTCCGGTGCTTTAATTTCTTCATTTGTGACGCTGATACCAAAAAAAGGCAAACCTGATGGCTTTGGTGACTATAGGCCAATTGCACTTTGCAATTTGGCCTATAAGCTGGTGTCCAAGATCATTGCTCAAAGATTAAAGTCGGCTCTATCTGCTCATATCACTAAAGAACAGTTTGGTTTTCTGCATAATCGTCAGATTCATGATGCCATTGGGGCATCTCAGGAGCTTCTTCATACGATTAAGAGTCGTAAATTGAGTGCAATGCTTCTTAAAATTGATTTGGAAAAGGCTTACGATAGGGTGAATTGGACTTTCTTAAGGCTCATTTTGATCCAAATTGGGGTTCCTCCACTTGCCCTAAATTGGATCATGTCGTGTGTCTCCACTGCCAGCATTGCTATTTTGATAAATGGATCGCCTTCATCGTTTTTTCAATGCTCGAGGGGGGTCCTACAGGGATGCCCTTTATCCCCATATTTGTTTCTTTTGGTCATTGATGCTCTTAGCAGATTGTTAAATCTGGCAAAACAGGATGGTTTTATCAAGGGTATTGAGTTGGGGATGGACTGTATTATTTCCCACTTAATTTTTGTTGATGATGTGTTGCTGGCCGGTTTGGCGACTGCTGCTGAATGGGGTGTTTTCAGGAACATACTGGATTGTTTCTATCGTGTTTCTGGGATGAAGGTAAGTCTTTCAAAATCTTGTTTCTATTATCATAATGTTGATCCTGATGTCAAACAGGAAATTTCAACTATCTTGCCATACTGCTGTCACCCTTTAGTCGAAGGACTCAAATATCTGGGTTTTTTCTTGAGACCCAATGATTATCGGATCAAGGATTGGTGGTGGCTTGTCCGGAAATTTGAAGCTCGGATCTCGCATTGGTCATATAGGCTACTTTATGTGGGTGGTAAGCTTACACTTATCAAAGCGGTCCTGTTGGGGATCCCGGTGTATTGGATGTCTCTCCTCGAAATCCCTGTCTACATCTTGAATGTTATCAGAAAATTGATTTTTAATTTTCTGTGGTCCGGTGGGTTTGATAAGGCCATTCTAGTTATGGCTGGGTGGGAAACTTTATCCAGGCCAGAGAGATTCGGTGGTTGGGGCATAAAGGATCTACATTCTTTCAGCATAGTGCTTAGAGCTAAAAGTCTTTGGCGTTGTCTCTTTCACCAAAACCTGTGGTCTAAGATTTCCTTTGTGAAATCCATTAACTTACAATTGACTGAATGGATCAAATTGTGAATGCCTACATGTTCTGGTTGCTCTCCTTTATGGCGTGGTCTGCTAAAAGTTTCTGGTTGGATCATTGGTGATCTGAGGTGGCAGGTTGGAAATGGATTTGATATCAAAGTTGGGAGAGATCATATTTTGGGCATTGATAGCTCGATTTGTCTTTCTAATAGGATATTGGATTACTTAAAAGTTTATGGTCTTTCGTCTTTAAATAGAATCAGAGGTATAAATGGCCAGTCATATTGGTTAAATTCCCATGAGTTGGGGTTGTCGGGCGAGGACGCTATCTCTTGGGATTCATATGTGCATGCTCTCGGCTCGGCTGGTGTTTCATTGTCTGATTGGAGTGATAAGATGGTTTGGATTGGTAATGAGAAAACTAGTGCTGTTACTGCTAAGTCAGCCTATGACAGAATCATGCAGGAAAAGTTTATTTTTCCTCAGCACTGGTGGTACAAACGGTTATGGAAATGGAATATTGCACTTAAGCATAAGTGTTTTTTATGGCATGCTCTACAGGGTACCTTAAAAACCTGGGACAATCTTTTGAAACGCGAATGGTGTGGCCCAAATTGGTGTATCTTATGCAAGAATGATCTAGAATCCATCAATCATCTTCTTGTTTTCTGCACTTTTGGGAAAAATGTCTGGGATTTCTATTGCTCAAAGTTGAACATCACAAAGGCTTGGGGTCATCATGGTTTCGGTGAGTCATTGCTGAATTGGTTTCGTTCTTCAAAAGATACTATACAGGTACCGATTCTTATTTCCTGGGTTCTGTGGTATTCCCAGAATTTGGCCACCTTTCAAGATAAGACCCCGGATGTTGTGGCTTGCGGTCTTACTGCTTTAAATTTATTACACCAATATTTTGCTGTTAAAAAGGTGGTGGAGGAAAGAAGGCCTAGCCTTTTTACCTTTACCGTGAATCAGCCTATTCTTTTTTTCGATGGGGCTACACAAAATGGTATTTGTGCTACTGGTGGGGTGATTTATCTGAATCAGAATCATTTCTATACTTTGCGTCTTAATTGTGGCTCTAGCAGTAATATGAAAGCTGAGCTCTTAGCTTTGTGGTGCATTCTGAAATGTGCCAACATCTTTGGGCTGGTTAATATCGGGGTCTATGGTGATTCGCGAGTCACTATCAAATGGGCATCCCAGGAATTTGATCTTAATGTTATTAATTTAGCTCATTGGTGTAGGCGTACTAGGGATGAGATTGATCTGCAAGCACATATATCTTTCTCTCACATATTCCGTGAACATAATGGTCAAGCTGATGAATTATCAAAACTTGCTTTGATGGGTATTGAAGGCGTTCTGGTTTGGGAAGAATGGATGGATTCTTGCAGGCTGGGATGCGGTGAAGTTTTTTTCTATTAGATGCAAAGGCCATATTTATAGTTGGTACAGAACTATTTTTGTTATGATTCTGATATTTCTGATGTAAAATCTTATATGGATCATCTTTTTTATGATACTTTCTTGAGGACTATGAGATTTTCGGTCTTGCACCGTATGGATATACCTTTTTTAGAAGGTGAAAATCTTTGTACTATTTGATTTCAAGGAATAGCAATAGTACGTTTTTTTTTCGGTTGAAAAAAAAAAGATTAAGATTGATATGATTTTCATAACTTTTTTATTTAATGCAGTTTGCTGATAGGCGGAGCGTATTACTTTTTTATGGAATCCTGGTAGTCATTATAGCATTACTAGGGATTCTATACATTGATATTTCCCCAAAGGAAGACGAGAGTTTTTTTTTCCTAGTCTTTTTTACATCTTTGATATCCAATGCCAAAGAAACCATTTCCATATCTTAGGGTTACTTGACTGTCTAGATAAATTTAACAATGGCACAAGAAACTGTTCTCCTAAAACATGTAAATAAAATTCCTTAAAAAAAACAGTTCGAAAGTAGAACTTAAATGGAGATAATGAGATCTTCCATTTTCGCCTAAACGGAGATAAGAATTCTAGCATAATAATCCATGAGATCTCCCATTTTTGCTACCCCCTCCCCATGCTGAAGCCTTCCCTTTCTGCCACCGCCCAGTATTTATTCTGCTCATCCTTACTGTCACCAACCCTCCCCCCCCCTCCTTCAAATAGGACGTGTTTCCCCTTTCAACAACCCTTGTTTCTACTTTCACTTTCGATTTCTTCCTAAAGCCATCGCTAGAAGCTATCATCTTAAAATTGTCCTTCAAATAAATGTTGTTTTCCCTATCAATGTGCTCTACTTCTGCATTAGCCCTTAATTTCTTTGGACCATCCGAATTTTTTTTCAAATGAGTGTGATTCCCATTTATTTCCATTTCTTCACCCCTTAATTTCTTCTCAACCTTGCAGCCATTGTAGGAAACTTCCTTAGGGCTAGGATTGATGGGTTCTTGACAGCAGAAGCTATAAAAGCCCTTTTCTTGGCCTGTAGAATATGTTTTTCGCAAATGGGTCTCGCCCTCCATGATCAGGGTGGAACATTTCTATTGCTTCCCATCCGACTTCTTGCATCGTATTTCATCAGTGAACGGCTCCATGATTAAACCCTGCAAACCCCCAACATGAAGCCCCAAAAACAATTTATCCCCGAAAATCACCGAGATTTCCCCCTTGCAGAGCTCAGATCCCCACAATGAATGGTCAATGCAATAAGCAGTCCACGCATGCCTTACAGAATGGGGCCTCCATCTCATAATTTCTCTATTGTGCGACCTCTGTAACATAACTGGAAAAAATAAATAGGGAAAAATATAATTAAATGCCGCATAGATAGAATGCAATTGCATATTGAAGCCGGAATTTAATGCATATCAAATGTGAAATTCACGCAGCTGCAATTCACCCAGGGTAAGAAAGAGTTAACCACTTTTTTTAACTTCACCTAGGGTAAGAAAGGGTATGTGAGATCATCAAGTACTAAAGTGATTTAAAATCTAATAATATTATTTGTATGGAGTGTATTTGTGTAGAATTCGATTTTTATCATATATTTTTATTTCTTTTACTTTTATATTTGAAAATAAATAAACATAATTTATATTGTGTTGTGGTAGAGGTAATGTTAAATTACAAATATTTTGCATATTTAACTATTATGTAATCACTTTTTGCATTGTTGTGTTGAATAATATTTTAGTTAGATTTGTGGACGTAATAATTTTATAAGACAAGAGCTATAGAATCTTTGTCCTAGGGGAATATAATCTTTGTTTAGGGCATGAGCCCTAGGATTCCTCCCTTTATTATGTCAATGCCCCGATCCCACCCATTACTCACAATCTACTAATGGCATGGAGATCCATAGCCAAAGAAAAGGATACCCTTGAGAGGTCAAGTGTAGTTCCTTAAGGCACCGATCATAGCCTTGGATTCTTAGGAAAGTCCCATACAACCCAAGTCTTAATTTTCTCCACTAGCCATGTCTAGGGTGCTTACATCCATACCTAGTTCTTAAAAATTCCTAATGGCACACATTTACCCACTTAAAAATAGATATATCATAGGAATCCATGAGTGATTCTTCAAGGTGTTTTTCTTAGCCTTTAACACCTAAAAGATTCCTTTAGGGAATCAAAAACACATTTCCTCTTTTAATAGAACTATGAAATCTCACACAAAACAAAATTTTAATGAAGGAAGGGATTGCCCTCCTCTAAATTATGGTTCATATTAAGATGGATGGACCTATCTATATTGGATGGACTTGTCTCTGCTCACGCGGCTCTACAGTACGTCTCTGCTCACTCGACTCTCACTCGACTCTCACTCGGCTCTCTGGATGTGCACGTAGGAGTCAATTTTTTTTGGAATCTTTGCTCACTCATCTCTCTGGATGTGCACGCGGGAGTCATTTTGTTTTGGAATATAAACCACGCGGGAGTCAATGAAGGTGTAGAAAAGAGACCCTATATTTTATTGTATCAAACAAATGAAAACTTACTAGAAGAGCCAAGTTACCATGTAAGAAGCCTTCCTCCCCAAGGAGGACACATTCACCTATCCATCATTATCTAGATTATTGAAGAAATTGTTGAGGGTTCCTTATTCCCAATTAATGTTTGACTTCAATGTAATTGTTTATGGACATATAAATGTATCTTCCCGGCTCTAGGGATTCATGCATTAGTATTTTAATATTTTCTCACCTTGTGTGAACACTTTGTATTTCTATATAATACTAGTTGGTATTCCAAAAAAATATTAATCCATTTTCTTTCCAAATATAATTAGTGTGCTCTTTATTGTTCTTATTAATATTGAATATTATCTAGGTTATTTCTCCTTTAGCTGGTGCACTGCCTCTCTAAACTAGTTTTTATAGGTTACATAAATTAGAAATACACCAAATGGTATTGGATCATTGGTATAGGACATTATCTCTGTCAAAATTATATGTTCAATAACTCTCTCAGCTAATTAATTCTTTAGAAGAAGAATTCCATATCTGTTTCATTAGAGTGTGCCTTCCCACCCAAATATACATTGAAACCTACTATAAGGCTCTCCCCGACTTTGGTTCAACATTGAAATGGAATTATCGTATGGGAAATTATATTGTTTATGTGGAACTGTTCCATGGAAACCCAACACTTCCACCTAAATCAGCCCCAACCATTACATCTCAACAACAAGCAAATTCACTCAAATGGGATTGCTAGCTCTAGTGCACTAGTTCCTATCCCTCTCCAATAGGGTTTTCCCTAATTGTCTCAACACTAAATAATTCAAATTTGTATTTACTAGACTCCACTATCTTTATTAGTAGGTTGTACACTCTTCAATTACTTTTCCACACATTTATCGTATCCCAAACATTCCTAGAAATTTTGCATCACCAAGCTTTATAGAGTGCCTCACATATTTCTCATAATTAGCATCTTTAGGTACTAGCGATTTCAACATCATCCATCCCCTCCAATGAAACTAGAACTACAGGAAAGTATTAGGTCTTTCTCTCATTAGGTGATTTACCTTCACTACCATCCTACTCTATCACACAAACATTATAGGCCATATTCTTATTGGTATGGGAAATCATTTTTTCCAATAATTTTTGATATGAACATAAATTTTCTTCAAGAAAACATGGAGGAAGTAGATTGTCGGTGGCCCTTTTGTGGCCTAGCTACACATTGAGGAATTTTATGATCCCTCACTATTCCTCTCAAGCTAGTTGATTCTTACTTCATACAGATCATGCAATGTACATCATTCAAATTTGAGCTTCATGTATCTACATGGATATCATGAGGACCATTCTACATAGTTATCCTGTTCCTAGCACACAAATATTTCTCATTTTTTGGAGATTAGGCATATAGTAGCCTCAATATTGCACCTCACTAGAGCTAGTTCTACTACTTTCCAACAACATTTTGTATGATGTCATTCTTACTCTGGGAAACATTGGGGATATAATTCACCTTTCACAATAATATGCTTATGGTTTTGATTTATGGTGTATATGTAAAGGTGCTAAGCTAAGTATTATGTTATGCCCAAATGGAAATCTGGGTGCAGGCACATTGATATACATGGCATGTTCATATGGATGGAATGCTAAAAGTAACTTTCATCACTATCAAAGGGGTATGTTCAAATCCAATGGTGTGGCATCGCATTGGATTTGAACATACCCCTTTGATGATGATGATGATGATGATGATGATGATGATGATGATGTCGATGATGATGATGATGATGATGATGGTGATGATGATGATGATGAGGATGAGGATGATGAGGATGAGGATGAGGATGAGGATGAGGATGAGGATGAGGATGACGACGACGACGACGACGACGATGATGATGATGATGATGATGATGATGATGATGATGGATGATGACGATGATGATGGACACGATGATGATGATGAAGATGGTGATGAGGATGATGATGACAATGACGATGTCGATGATGATGATCATCATCGTGTCCATCATCATCACCATCGTAACTATGCATTGCCTTACTGAGCTTCTCTTTGTTTCGAGAATAATGTAATACTCTTTACTGAACAGGGCCAACCACGTGAAGGTGGAAGCTCTTATGGCCCCTCCCCCCCCCTCACATCACTCTCAATTCCCCATAACCCGACAAAATCCATCTAAAAAAAAATGTGTTACAGCATATGACAACATACAGGAAAATGTAAATAACAGTAATAAACAGTTAATTTATACGTACCAATAAAATTCATTAATTCTAATGCAATATTAAATCAAAATATATAGAGTATTATGCTAATGATGATGATGATGATGATGATGACGATATTGATGACGAGGATTATGATGATGATGATGATGACGTTATTGATGACGAGGATTATGATGATGAATATGATGATCATGAGGATGAAGATGATGATGAAGATGATGATCATGATGGTGCTGGTGGTGGTGAAGATGATGATCATGATGAAAATGATGATGATGACAGAGATTATGATGATGGTGATGACGATGATGATGATGACGATGATGACGAGGTTTATGATGATGATGATGATGACGAAGATGATGAGGATGAGGATGATGAAGATGATGATGGTGGTGGTGGTGGTGGTGAAGATGATGAGCATGATGAAGATGATGATAACGATGGAGATTGTGATGATGGTGATGACGATATTGATGATGGTAACGATGGTTTAAACATAACTAAATAGTCATAAACATAATACATTATGCAAAAATATGTTCTCACATACCTCCTAGATTCCAACATTGCTACAATGTCATTCATATTCTTCTTCATCTAACTCAACATCTGTATCGTCATCTGGTTCATAATTGCTATCATTGAAAATATCGATCATATCAGTGAGATCATGATCAATGTCATTTTCAGTTAGATATTCATCATCAATATCATCAATGTCAATTTCATTGTCTGCTACATCATTTGGATGATCAACTTCTCGATCGGATTCTTCATCTGACACATCTACATCGACGGCCAACTGCTCTTGATCTGCATCACCTTCTTCTTCAACATTGTCTTCTTCCTCTACTGCATTATACTTGACCGGTCTTCCTCTTGGATCGTATCTAACAATGTATGACCAACCTGCTTTACCTGGAACCTCTGAGTAAAAGACCTGCTCACATTGACTTGGAAGAACATAAGGCTCTGTACCTGGTTCAAGTGCCCTTGTATTAACCATGGTAAATCCATTGGCATGCTCAATAACAGTTCTTTCGGGATCATGTTCATTCATTCATAGCCTATACCATTTGACCTCAAACAGAACTACTTTAAAGGAATTAAAGTCACACTAAAGTATATCTTCCAAATAACCATAGTACCTATTTTCAGATACTTCTGGATGCCTGTCACTTCTAGAGGAAACATTAGTGACTTGAAAAACTACATTTATCCCACAATAAAATGTTTTCCTCTTGTCATCCAACTTTTTTATGCGAAATTTATGACCATTGCACCACATAACATTGTGATGTATCAGCTGCATCATGCCCGTCTCGGTAAATAAATATATAAGAAGACATAAACAAGATAAATATTTTGATACAATGTGAAACAACGAAAAAATGAGCAGGGTAAATATACTTGCCTTTTTTATCTTTTAAATCGCATGCTAGATCAATTTCCCTTTGCGTAAGTTCGGGATATTCTTCTCAATGACGATGCACTGTTTTAATAATTTTACTAAACCCTTCCCATGATAAGGTACCATAGTATTCTGTACAGCGTTCAATCCATTCCTCCATCCAATCAAGATTGTTTGCAATGTATAAATGCATTGCATCCCACACGCGACCAACTATATGAAAAAATAACAATTAAGAATGGTAAATTAGCTATCATTAAAGGCAATTAATTTTACCTTAAAATACTGCTGGAATAATAAAAATTAAATAAATTGAAAAATTAATTGTATAATAAATAAAATGTACACCATTCAATTACCTTTCACTTTCCACTTTCTACCTTTCCCCAACAGGACCTCCCCTTCAAATTTGTTGATGGTGTTGACATGCCAAATGCGAGGCAGATTGATATTTTTTGCTAAATTTGGAAGATACTGACTAATGTACACCATGGATTGATATAGCATATAGCCCTACACCATAGAACCCTCAGGGCGTGCTCTTTGTCTAACAAAAGCCTTCAATGACTTCAAATGCCTTTCCATCATCCACATTGACCTTGAGTTTATAGGTCCACACAATTCAATCTCCTCAACTTGGTGTATGAGATAGTGTTCTTGTGCATTGAAAAATGCTGGAGGTAAATACTTCTGCATTTCACACATTAGACGAGGAATTTCTCTCTTCCAATACCTAATATCTTTTTTATGGATTTCTTTAGATGAAAGCCACCTACAAAAGATGCAATAAAATAACATGATTAATGATCAACCAGATTGAGGCATATAATATATAATAAAGTTCCAAGCTGTAAAACACAATATGTCATTAATCAATGCAACCAAAAGAACAAACTTTTTTCATGCATATAAAATTGTTACTTACCTCATGTATTTACCAAGATCATATATAACTTGTTTTATGTTTTCGTCAAAGCTATCTGGGAGAGCCAGAGGTAGAACGTACTGTAGAAAAAAGAAATCATTATCTAATGTTTCCAAATAGGAGAGAACAATTACTAAAAAGATTTACTTAATGGAAATTATATACGTAAATAATTACCTTAATGAATGTATGCCAGTCATGAGTTTTAACACCGCCAAAATCACCTTTTTTGGTTAAGATATTTGTATGTTCGACGAAAACCCCGTCGAAAACCTTATTTTCTGAATGACCTATTTTATAGCATTGCTTTGTTGCTCTGTCAATAACCATGGAAGACTAATATTCTGGTTCCCATTTCCAGCATTGGAAATAATTACAGTTTGCAATGCGTGATTGGCTTCTGCAATGTCACTACAAATTTTTCCAATTTTATCTTTGTCTGACCTTCCATCTAATGTCCGCCATATCATTTATGTTACATTCTTTCCGATATGCATTGTATCAAACAAATGAGCTATTTGTAGGTGCTCGTAGTAAGGAAACCTACTGAATTGTATGTGATAACTCTTCATTCCTCATGGAAGCCCATTCATGCCTTAAATACAATCATTAAACATAAATGAAAACACATTAACAATAATTCATGACATCCATGGTAGAGAAAATTTAGTAAAAATATAAAAATCATAATATTACGTGAACATATTGTATGTTGCATAAACAATTTGCATACCTCGATGATTTCTGTTATATTCCACCTTCCATAGGTGAGGTGTCATTCTTCGTGGTTTCTTTGCATTCTCTTCTTTACCATTGAATTTTGTTTTTTCGATAATTCGGTACCTTTGGTTCTTAGGGAGGAAGTGCCTATACTGATAGAACACCTCCTTTGCTAAAGTTCTTGAACGACGAGATTTTATTCTAGGACCACATACTGGACATGCAAATTTTCTCTTTGTTTGAAGACCTGCAAGATATATGTATTAATGTTATAGAATCAAAAGATTATTAATTCAAACAAAAAATGCATTTTTTTTACCTTAAAAACATATAATTTTAACGACGTGCAACATAAAGTTACATACCACAAAAATGTGTCAACCCAAGAGCATCATGAATTGTCCATGCAAGAATTCCATGGAACTGAAATTGTTTCTGCCCTATTGGTCTAGAGATGTCATACATACTGATTCCAGCCCATAACTTCAATAGCTCATCAATAAGAGGCTCAATATATACATTCATATCTTTAACTTGGTACTTACCTAATTGATCAATAAACATACAATATTGCTATTTAGTTATCCATCCAAATATATAAAAGGTGTTCTCATGCAGTAATTAAACAAATAACTTTATAAATAATATAATTACAGCTTAACAAAAATACCTGGAATAATCATTGCCAACATTGTGTGCTCTCTCTTAATCGTCATCCAAGGAGGTAGGTTATTGTTTATGACGAAAACAGGCCACACTGAATTAGTAGAACGAAGCTCACCAAATGGATTGAAACCATCAGCTGCCAATGAAAGTCTAACATTACGAGGTTCATCTTTAAAAATTGGCCATTTTTCTTCGATGCTCTTCAATGCAGAACCATCTGCAGGCATTCGAAGAACACCATCTTCACTTCTGTTCTTCGCATGGTAATCCATAAACTATGCTATAATTTGGCACCTGAATAGTCGTTGGAAACATGGAATTATGGGAATATAACGAAGAACTTTGCGAGGGACCTCTTTTGTTAATTGATCAGTTAGATATCTACTAATTTCACATTGTGGGCATTTGTTTTCTGATGCATATTGTCCATAATATATAATATGATCATTAGGACATGCATCAATAGATTGATACTCCACTCCAATTTCTTTCATAATCAAGAATACCTCTCGACTTGTGCGTGGTAAATTATTTGAAGGTGGTAATAGAAATTCACCCAACAATCTGCAACATTGACAAAAAGGGAAATGTAAACAATATACGTCATAAATATTTTATATCCCTAATTTACGAATTAATTAACACTAAAAATATAGGAAAATAATCAAATTTACATACCTTAGGAGCTGTGTGAAACAAGTGTTTGATAAACCATTCAAAACCTTCAAGTTCACCAACAACAATATAGCAGATAAAATATTGGTTGTTGAGCCTTCATAAAGAGGTTCTTGGGACTTCTCGAGAAGAGGAACATCATGAAAAGCATGGAGGTTGTCCTCATCCAATGGAGCAAATGTGTCTTGCAACAATCTATTTATCTCATCTTCACCATTAGTATCAATAACGTCATCTTCGTCCATAGGATCATTAAGAACTCGATCTTCAACAGCATGATCTCCATGCTCGTTGTCTTGTAAAGTAGTATTTCTACTATTATGTGGCAAATAGCTCTCTAGTGGTCGACATCTTGGGGGCATTGTCTTTATATTTATAAACAATGCAATAACATTAGTGTATAATATACAACACATATATTTAAAATTATAAAAAAATTGTGATTACATTATCAATACTATTACAAGAAGTACAATATGTAATGAATAACGTCTTACCAATGGATGATATTCATATCCCCCTTCAGCATGCCCCTTCTCCTTACAATGTTTTTCAACTGATGTTCTTAAAATTCTTCTAGTTCGCAAACCTCTGCAATCATTGCAAGGGCAATAACACTTTCCACCACCCTTAGCCTCCAATGCTGCCTTAGCCTCAGCATACCTCCTATTGTTTTCTTCCCATGTATATTTATTTGACATTCTGATAGCCTTTAACAACAAAAAAACTCATTAATCAATATATAATGTACGTCTAAATTGAATATAATCTCTCTCTCTCTCTCTCTCTCTCTCTCTCTCTCCCTCCTCTCTCTCTCTCTCTCTCTCTATATATATATATATATATATATATATATATTAAAGGAGAATAATGGGAATATAATGGGGACATTACAAAAAGAGTAACAAATACTAAAAGGATCTTAAAACATTTAGGAATGGATAATAACAACTATTTCTAGTTTAAGAGGAGGACCTTGATTATATACCCCAAGATATTCAAATTTAAGATAAATCTAGATAATTTGATTTATTAGATAGGTGAGATAAATAAAAAAACTTGGGTTTAAAGGATAAAAGACCCTAAAAGAAAGATATTTTCATGTGCGACATTGGAATGACAAACCTAATTATGGTGGGATAATCTATGCTTGAATCACAAGCAATTTGTAAAAACAAGACCATGAATTGGAGAATGATGGTGTCTAAGTTTAAAATTATGTATTTTTCCTCTGATTTTAAATAAAATTTGTTACATATATTGCAAAAGATTAAAAAAATGGAGATTCCCATCAAATGGTATATAGATAATAAATTTCCTATAATAATATCTCATGACCATGTTGAAGAAGCAAGAAAATATTATTGACATGGCGCAAACTATGATTACATCTATACATTCCTAGAAAGAGGACATATCTAGACAATATGCTCCCTATTTTTTCACCGAGATTGTAGAAAGCATGGGGTTTTTTTCCCAATAGTGTCAATAGTTTATCCACATGGATACCTCCAATTAACAAAAATATCTAAATAAAAAGTGTTTTTATATATTAATTCTAAAGATAGGATTCCAAACACTATTTAAGAAAAATAACAAATTAAGTATTTTTCTTGGATTTCAATGTCCAAGCTTTCTTCAATCACACGTCAAGAAGAATCTTGGTGCAAAGGAATTTTTATCCCATGGTTGGTGTAAAGTACTAATATAATATCAAGAGGAAATCCTTATTGTTCATTTTTTCCCAATGACCCTCCTTGAACACTAGTTCTAATGGTACCTAACACCCTAAATTGTTTTGGGGTATAACATAACTACTACCTAGACTAATGAAATCATGTATTTTGATTATATTAAACCCATAAAAATATGTGAATATCCTTTTCTAGGTGTGCATAAGCCTCATGGTTATTATAAAGAGGTACCATGGATAAATACTAAAGTTATAAACAAGAACCAAAACCACATCTCAAAATCCTTAAATTAGGGATTAAAACATGTGAAAGCAAAAATGCACGAGGAAATATCATGCATGGACAACATTTGTGTGACATGCATGCATTCATAGCATTAACCTTGCCACCCACATGGATTATAAATGGAGGATACATCATGGATAAAGTGGTAGAGAAAGCGAAAAATGAGATCTGCATTGAAACCCTAGTTGGAACATAAAGGGTGCAACAAAAAAAGACTAGTGCATTGCAGTTAAACTAACCTAGAAAACGAATGAGCCCAAAAAATAAATGTGTCAAACCAGTACCGGACTCTTGAAATCGCAGAACCAAAAACCAATAGAAAGATCGCTACAACTATAACAAATGATTCTAACAATATGACTTAAGAACATGTATTTATAGCTCAATGAGGGTCACGGTTCGAGAAAAAATACACGACGGTCAAATTTCAAAAAAACAAAAAGTCAATGACTGTTACAAAAAAAAAAAAAAAATTCGGCATTTCGTGGCTATAGCCATGAACGTCGGGGGAATTTTCAATTTTTTTCCAAAAATTTAAACCATTTTTCCACGAAAACATCAATTTTAACTATTTCGTGGGACTTTTGAGCCATATGTAGTAGTGTCAAAATACATATATACAAGACTATGCAACATCAAAAATCATTATTTTGCTTGTTTTTCCCCGACTTTCCTCTATCGACCATCTCCCTGGGATCGTTCTGCATCTCAGGAGTCTGCAAAAAAAAATCATTATTTTTATCAAATAACTGCAATAATACCCTACCATTAACAAACTTAAAAAATTAACTTATGGCCAAATTATTTATGACAAACACTCACCAAATCCTCATGGGGTATAGATGTGAGCGGTGTGCTCATGGAAGGCCTCTCTATAGTTGTGCTCTGCAAATAAAAGATCATATCTCAATTAATTCAACAATTCAACATTGATAAACATGTTTGGGTAAATTGAATAAAAAAACTTGGTCATTAATGAACATCTCACCACAAGAGGAGACCCTGTCAAAACCATGGATTAAGCAGAGGGGCCGGGCACTTCTGTCGCTAATGGCTGCAATCCCCAAATGGGGAAATAGTTAGACATGCATGAATAAAAAATATAGTAACATGGTTAAATACTATGCATTATGATTGTTGAAATAGTTACCTCTGTATGACTTGTGCCTATTGCAGATGCGGCACTAACTGCAGCATCAATGACCCTTGTTAGGTGAGGGGTAGATGGATCTCTCGTGTGTCTGCTATAGAGGACATCCACACCCTTTCTAGGAGTGGAGCCTCTCTTATACACTTGTGCCTTTTGCACATTTGGACTACAAGGAGATCCAACTGTTGACAGTCTATGAAGTATAGAGGCTGGTGGCTACAATCACCAATACTGGTGTAGTTAGAAATGCATTGGTCAATGAAATACCATGTATTAACAAAATGACAATGATAAAATACATATTGATGTACTGTATACATCAATCAATTCTAAGAAACGTTATGCCACTTGTTGATCCCTTATGGCCCGTGTAGTGCTTGTCTCCCCACTAGGAAGGACATCACTAGATGAAATCATTTCCCTTTGATGGGGATCTACAACCTACAATTTAGAAAATTGTAAATATTAGATCGTGTAGCATTAATTAAGTAACATGTGATAACAAACTAAAATGTATTAAAATAATGTCATGTTGAAAAGGTTACCTCAATGTGAGATGTTTTCGTTGAAGGTATGACAACATCTTGTAACTCAGAAGGTTCTGTTGCATGAGTCTCTTGCCCCTCATTCCCTTCTGGTAGCAACTACAAGTTTTAAAATCATTAAAAATATTAGCAATCTATATTTGTGTACATAGCAAGGAAAACTAATTTACAAATGACACTATTGTTAATTGGATTTACTCATGTATTAAAATAATGTGATGTTGAAATAGTTACCACAGCGTGATATGTTGTCGCTAAAAGTATGGCAACATCATCGTCATTGGGCGGTGCTACTGCATGAGCCTCTTGCCCCTCTTGACCCTCATGTCCTTCTGGTGCGGGTGCATGAGCCTGTGGACTATGCTCTGCATCATTGGTGAAAAGGTCTTCGACCCCATTCCCTTCTTGTAGCAACTACAAGTTTTAAAATCATAAAAAATATTAGCAATCTATATATATGTGTATAGTAAGGAAAATAATTTACAAATGACACTGAATTGTCAACCACTTACTTACCTGTGTGAAATACCCAGTAAAGGTATCATTTGTTTGGACAGAACCAAAGCAAGGGTGGCCACATATTGTGCATGGGTATGACTCTCGGTTGTGCTCATGATGTAAAGGTATAGGGACACTACTAGATGCTCCTCCACCACCGGAAGGTGGTGGCTTTACCCCACCGAGAGGTGGTGGATCTACCCCACCGACAGGTGGTGGCTCTACTCCACCCATAGATGGTGGCTCTGATGGCCCTACCTAGTACGTACCTTGAAGATACGTGCTATGGAGAACAACCGTCTGTGCCAATAGTAGGAGGGACTCCCGTGTCTCTGGGACCAACTAATGTGTAGGTGGAACATCTGGCCTAGGTAGCTTCCTACGAGGTGGAGCTACTGGGCGATTGGGATCTATGTACATTGGGACGTTGCTGAGGCATACCCATCCCAACACCTTGGTACTCCAAGATATCAAAATAGTTAACATGCTTCCCTATCACAAATTCTGCGTACATCTTTCTAAAAAATATAGGGGCATTTCCCTATTGTTGTGTGGTGGTGCATCAAACACCATGTACCATCGGTCGATCCAGTTATCTATGAATGGTTGATATGTACACCACTCGATAGAAATGTGCCTTTTGTTTGCATTCGGGATTTCACCCGTCCATGGATCTCTAAAGAGGGAAAATATATGTTATTTTGAGATTTTCAACTTCTTGACTTCTTTGTAGCTAAGTCCATCCTGATATTGTTGCCTCTTTCTTTCTCTGAATGTGGCAATATCTTCCAGTGCACCATCAAACCTACTAAAGGTCTCTATCATTGCATCCAAATTGGATGCAAGCATAAGATGTCTATCATCAACAATAGTAATTGAGGCTCGAATTTCTTTGAGCCTCTGAATTTCTCTTTGGATGCCTGAGTGTGCATCCATGGTCGTCACTGCAATCAAAAAATAAAAATAAAAACAAATCATTAGAAACGTATACATGTGCTATAATGACATCTCTCAAAAATGAAAAATGTACAAACTTTGTGCAAGAACGAATACATTGCAAACATAAATATCATCTCATGCATACATTACAAACATAAATATCATTTCATATGACCATTGGAGGCATACATTATGGGTCCTTGTGGGCATAAGGGTGGAGACCATGCGGGCATAAATACCATGATGATGTGGAAAATATATGTATTTTTATTGGTTAAGGATGAGCAAGACAAGACAAAGACAAGGTGATGGGCATTGGCACACCTAATGAGCCAATGACCCATATTGTGTTCATTTGGAGTTGGTCCTAATACCCTAGACAATGATGACTTGGAGATAACAAGTGACATGAACAAAGAAGCTTGAAGTTGACACTTGGAAAGGAGATTGGGGGCATCCCTTATGGCATCTGCGGGCATCCAGAAATGAAGCTGATGGACATGCAGGCATGTGGACAAGGTGATATGTGGCCACTTAAAGATGCATATGCGGGCATGTTTGTGGAAGTTGTGGGCATCCTGGAGTCATGACAAAGACCCCCATGCGGGCAATTGAAGAAGGTATAGCTGCAGGCATGTTCAAAGGCATAAATATGGCCCTTGCGGGTATGAGTTACAAGCTAGTGTGGGCATGATGGAAGCAAAAGAAAATGGTGATGATGCGGGTATGAAGACCACGTTTAGGTGGGAAAAATAAAGTCTAAATAAATACACACACACACACACACACATATATATAATTTATGAGGTCTTTATGGAAATCAAATTAAAATTTGATTTAATATTGAAAAGTTGGCTTCCTATTTGATGAGGAAATTATGGAGACAAAATTAAAAAATTAAAAAATTACAAAGATTATATCTTGTGTCTCTTGTGCAATGTGTTGATGTGTTTACTTGATGAATGACATGTGATTGGTATATAGTTCATGGATGAATATGATATTGAAGTGAGCTAGTGAGCCATTGTGTCTAACAGGGTGGATGTAAAATTCATTAAGGGATTGATAGTAGGGAGGAATTAAGATATGTTAAATAACAAATTTTATAATTTTTAGTTTTGGTATTTCATTTACAAAGATTTCTAGTTTAGGGAAACATCAAAATTTATATTTTTAATGATGAAATGAGGCAAGGATTTGGATGCTTACCTTTCCAATCCTCTGTGCAAGATGAAATCTCCCTCGTTGAGCTTCCAAATCTCCCTTGTTGAGCTTCTCCAATGCGTTTTGGCAAGTTGAAATCGCTCGAGCGTTCGCGTTTTGAGAAAACAATGGGTAAAACAGTGCCGCGGTGCGTGGACTATTTATTTGTTTTGTTTATATTAACCAAAACGCGCCCGTGTTTTGGAATCCTATCATACATGTCAATTGACATGGCAGGATCAGAGTCCACCCATGCCTATTTTTAAGTAACGCTCGCGCGTTTCTAATTTACACAATTCTCACGCGTTTTGCGAATGCACGATTGCACCTAAAGGGTCCCTCAACTTCGTGCGAGAGCCCATACCCAATCCACTCTGTCATATGCTTTCACTAGGTCCATTTTCAGGCCTTCAAATTCTTCCTTTTAATGGCATGGATAACTTCATGATAAATTCCAATAGCATCCAAGATTTGACGATCATGTAAAAAACCAAATTGCTATGATGCCATATGCTTTGACATAAATGGTTTAATCCGGATGGAGATGATTTTATATGCAAGATTACATAATGCTATTGGTCTGAAATTAGTAAATTTGTTGGGTTTATTACATTTAGGAACCAAGATAAGGAAGGTATATTTTAGGGATCTTAAGACATATCCTTCCTTCCTGGAAAATTCAACCATAGAAAACAAATCATCTCCCATAATATCAAAGAAGTGTAGAAAAAGTTCTACAGTCCTGGGATTTTTTCTCTTACAAGCAAACTATTTTAAGGCATATATATTGGAATTTATGTACTGCAAGATTTGGAGGGGGATGAGGCATTGGGGGAATTGGGAAAGAATCTAGTGAAAACCCTAGTTAGAGGATGATGGGTTTCTCGCAGTAGACTTGGAGTCCAAATGATCGCTACAATTGGCCTAGTACCAACCAAGAGAAAAAAGTGGGAACGTTTTATTTTTTCTACTACAGAATTTCCATTGTCTCTCCGATTTAAGGTTTTTTCAATTTTTAGATTTTTCGATCCTTTTTGGTATAAGTTGGTTTCTTCCTCCAAAATGTTTTCTTTCTCTATTGGGACTTTGGTGATTTTACTATTTTGGTGACTAATTTGATGTATCCAACATTTTTTTCCCTTTTTGTGATGTGACGTGCTATTTTCGGGTGTCAAGGTTGTTCTAGTGGGTGTGACGTGTGGTGTATGTCTTCCACTAGGTCACACCTACTAAAGTGGTTTTCCAATATTCAACAAAACACTCCAAAAAACCCTAAATCACATTATTTGTTCGATATTTGTTGTAGAGAGGAAGTGTTGAGTCTGTAGGAGAGGAGGGTTTCAGACTCTGAACCTTTTCTAGGTGATTTGTCTTGTGATTTACTTTGTGAGAATAAGAAAAAACTGAATAGAAAGTTAATCGGGGAGCATGCAAGGATTCATCACCATCTTAATATCTATAAGGTCCATGAGGGTTTGGACATATATGTTTTTGGCACATATGTTAACATCGATAGGATTGTATTTTTGGCAAGATGCGCCTTGGTATCCCGAATTGAATATGCAAGGGTCAACATACTGGGATTGATTGGATGGGTTAACAAGCAATGGTTACCAGTTTTTGGTTATGCTATGAGGGTTAATACATTAATAAATGGCTGTATATGCTTTATCTTTCCGAGTGAGGACCACATCGAGACTATTCTGAAGGGAATATGGTTGATCAATGAAGGGTCTCTCCTTCTGAAGCGGTGGCATACAAATTTTGATCTAGATAAGGAGAAACTTACTCGAAGACATTTGTGGATTTTTCCGGGTTTTCCCTTGGAACTCTCGACACATAATGTGTTTGAGGGTTTATCCAATTCCGTGGAAAAATACATAAGGGTAGATAAGAAATATTTGTCTGGTATGGATAACAAGGTTGCTTGGGTTATGGTGGAGTTTGATATCACTCGTGGTCTTCTGGAGGAGTTGAAATTGTTTGGGGTAATCGTACTTTTAGCCAGCGGTTGGATTATTTCCAGATCCCATTTAGATGTTACTTTTGTCCTCAAACTAGTCATGTTAAGGCTTGTTTTCCTTTTTTACTTTCTGGGTCACCTAAGGTGGTTGATGTGGATGATTTTGGAACTGTTGTGCTACGATATGGTGCATTTTTCCCTACACCTCGGATAATACCAGTTGTTGGGGTTTGCGATTTACCTGGTAAGGATCTTACTGAATCTCCTACCTATTTTGAATATGTCACTAAAACAGAACTAGAATTTTATTTTTTGGCTGAAAAAGAATTGAACCATAGGTTATCTATACTAGGGGAGGGTTTACAGTCATGCCCTATAAATCTCTCTCTTGTGGAAGATGGGTCTTTTGATTATGCTACTGTTGATGTTAGGGTTAATCCTCCTTTGGCTCAGTCTGGTGATGAGTTGGTTGATACAAATTTACATTCAAATATCTGTGTCAATGGTCTAGATGGTTCAACGCCTTTAGTAAATTTGCATGGGGGTTTTCCGGATACAAACCCTAATTCACATAGTACGTCTCCTAAAGTCTCCAATGGTTGTGACCCTCCCAATTTTGGAAATTTCTCTTCACTCGAGTGGTCTATTCTTATTGATAGTGGATATGGGGTCTCAACACAACAGGGTATTAAATCTCCTTTAAATATTTATTCCAAGAATCCCTCATCGAAAATTAATACTTTTTCCAAGAATCCCTCATTGAAAGTTGACGTTTCTCCTATTCATTCTATAAGATTTCAAAATGTCACCATTAGGAATAGGAAGAAAAAAAATGAGGATACATTGATTCCCTTGTAAGAACCTAATTATAAACCCTTATTGATTAGGTTTGAGGAAGCTATTGTTGGTACCATAGATCTGGGGAAGATGCTACTTCTCGGGCCCTTAGAGCAATGAAGTCCATAAACTCGGTTTCTTAATGTCTTTTATGTCCTTGAACATCCATGGTTTGGGTAAGGTTATGAAGGTTAGGGATTTATTCAAACTTATCAAAGATTCTAACCCAGACATTATCCTTTTACAAGAGACAATGTGTTCAGATTGTAGCTATTGAAACCATTTCAAACCTCCTTCCGGGTTGGGAAATTTCTGTTGTCAGCTCCTTAGGATTATCGGGTGATCTATTGACTTGTTAGAAAGCTTGGGTTTTACAACTTAGGTCATTTAAAACAAATTGGGGGATTATGCTTGAAGAGAGATTCAATAACTGTGATAAAAATGTGACTATTTTAAACTATTATGGACTATATAAGAATAGAGAGATTTTATGGGAGTCATTGGAACATTCTTTTATATATATATATATATATATATATATATATATTTTGAATCTTATATATATTGGAACATTCCAAATCTTGAAAATTATATATATATATATATATATATATCCTTTTTTTATTAAAAAAAATAAAATATTAACATAATTTCTATTTTTAATTCATATATAATTTTAAATAAAAGTATATGCAATAATAATCATGATAATATAAAAATTATATTATATAATTTATACTAAGTTTATTAATTTTTTTAAAGAAATGCTGTGACTCAGACTAAATAAATAATCATTATGAGATCATTTAATTTCAAAAATCAATAATTTAAAAATAATTAAATAAAAGTTTTTAATTAATAAACATAATAAGATCCAGCACGCACTTAAAATTTCGAAGAGGTTTCGTATGCACACGTTGAAAAATTGATTTTGAATTGATGAAAGCCCATCACGTGATAAAAATGATTTTTACCTTACACGTTGAAAATTTGATTTTTAATTAATAAAAGCCCATCACATGATAAAAATGATTTTCACCAAGTTTTAAAATCTAGAAGCCATTCAACAATGGAGTGCAGAACAAATGTTACCTACTGGTCGGTACAAAATATAAACCTTCACTTACAATTTACATTGGACATCGCATCAAAATATTGAATTTCGGGATTCAGAAGTACTATGAACAGAGGATTGAAATGTGGGAAAATATATGTATACTAATCCAAAATAGAATTGAGAATTTGGCTGGGCAAATTTGGCGTATATAGAAGTTCAAACAGTTGAATCGTAAAGATCGGTACAGTAGATAGATATTGTTGACAGAATCACAAATAGCGTTGAGAATTTGGCTCGGTATGTTTGGCGTATAAAGAAGTTTTGACAGAACAATCATGGAGAATGGAGATCGAACGAATCAACGTCATTCCAAATTTATTTGGCGGATTTGGCCGAATTTGGTAATTATGACCCAAACCATTAACCCACAGAAAACAATGAATTACGTAATGTATGAACTCAGAGCCGAAATGCAGCAGCGCCATTTTTTCCAACTGACCACCCGCAGAAGCAAATGGTCGCAATGTATCACGTGAGAAGTAGCATACAGTCAATAATAAATGGCTGCGGGATGATAAGACGGAATCCTTTAATCGTGGGCATTGAGAGTAGCGACTGCTAAAATATATCCTTCAAGCCGACTATGGCCGCCATACTCACCGCAAACTCTGTTCTTCACTCGGATCGCAGAAAAATATTCCGTGAGTAAGAGAGGTAACCATATTATGTGATTGAACATTTCAACTATCTCCCGATTTGATATTATACAATGTAAATGAACATTTCAACTATTCATGATTTTATGTTGTCCTATTTAATTGAACATTTCAACTATTCTCGATATTATATTGTACTATGTAATTGAACATTTCAAATATTCCATCATTTGAAATGTTCCATCCCTTACAAAAATAGTATGTTATATATACATTTTATTTGTAATTAAAACGGTAATTAATTATATAAAAAAATAAAATAATAATTAATTATATACAATTTTCATCCCACCAGGGTTAATTGAGTGAATTTAATCATTCATCTCTAGAAATATTAAGTTGTTTATATAACAAAAAATTATTAGACACTTTATAGCTTAGCTTAGTATGAGGGAGATATATTATGCAATCCAAAAACAAATATTTGATGTCAACTTAACTAAAAAAATGATGTAACATTACCAAATAAAATTAGAAATTTAAATTTATGTTGGCTAAAATAATGTCGCTTTAAACAAAAATAAAAATAAAAAGTTACCTTAGAATTATACCTCTCCTTAATATCGCTTCTTATTTAACTACTCAAAAAAAAATTTAGAACAATAAGTCACAAATATGGCGGATGGATATTTTCTGGTTCAATATAGCCTTGGCTTTGAAGAGTTTTTGGAGAGGTCTATTAGGGAAAAATCTATGGTCGGATCTATTGCATGTAAAATATATTAAGGAAAACATAAATAGTTGGTTCATGAATCCTTCTGGAAACCCACTGACATCTTCTTATTTTTGGAAAGGATTCCTGAGAATTCTTTCGTGGATCAGTAGCTATATGGCATGGCAAGTTGGAGATGGGAAAGAGGTGAGGATCGTTATTGATCCCATGGTGGGATTTGAAACGGACTACACTCTGTCACAAGAGCTCTCAGATATTTTTTCTGAGTATAGACTCGAGACACTAAACCAATTCAAAAGATCGAGTAGATTAGTCACAGATCCCTCCTATTGGCTTACCAACTCGTATCTTGGTCTTATGGGCAGCTGGGCCATTGAGTGGAATAGATATCTTCAGAATCTTAATTCTGTAGGTATTCAACTGTCTTTGGGAAAAGATAGACCGGTGTGGAAAAATAATCCCTTTTCCGGTATTGTCACTGCTAGTATTGCCTACCAGGTTCTAGTGGAAAGTCCTGCTGTTGGCCATAGAAAATGGTGGCATATTTTTCTTTGGAACTGGAAGCTTCCACTCAAAATAAAGTGCTTCCTTTGGTTGGTGTTCAACGATAAAATACTAACCTGGGAAAACTTAAGACATCGTGGAAGACAAGGTCCAAGCTTCTATATCTTAGGTAAGAATTGTAGCGAGACGGTTGACCATCTTTTCTTTCAGTGCAGTTTCTCCAAAAGGGTGTGGTCGAATATTAATGAGGCTCTATATATCGAGGACAATTGACCTTCTATGGGTTTTGAGGAGGCTTACCATCAATGGTTACAGAAGCATCAGAATTTCAAAAATATCCCTGGCTTATTGGCTTGGTCATTATAGATAACTCGCAATCAGGCTATCTTTCAAAACATTATTCCTTCCGAGCATAATGTTATTAGCAAATTCTGGAATTTTTCACATTCATACAAGAATGTCCCATAGGTAGTCAGGAATCCTAAAAGAGATATCAAACTCAACCATGTCTTTCATAGTAGAGCCTTTGGTTATTTTGATGGGCATCGGCTAAGATGGTTTGTGGAGCGGCTTTGTTATTCATTGTGGAGATGAACTTGTCTACAAATTTCGTCTCCTGTGTGGACAAGGGATGAACACAAAAGCCAAATTGCTTGGTTTATGGGGCATTCTTAAGGTGGCAATGTGCTATGGGTTAGGTTCATTTAAACTTTTTGGAGATTCTTTGGTTATAGTGAACTGTGCCAAGAAGCTACTTCAGCTTAACAATATTCAAATAAGTCACTGGTGTGATAGGATTACATTCATGATGTCTTGGTTTTATGATCTTACTATCGACCACATCTATCGTGATTATAATGATGTTGCAGATGCTTTATCAAAATAAGCACTTGATGAGGACGCGGGATGTTTAATTTGGGAAGAATGGGTTGAGGGCTCTCTCACCCATTCTAGTTCTATGTTGTTCTTTGTTGATGTGATTTAGTCTGGTCCAGATGAGAGACAATTTTTGTTTTGTTGAGACAATAGTCTCATATTTTTGTATAAGTTATGTTCTGATGACATGATCTGTGCTTGCTACAACGATATAGTGACACCAACTGATCTGATCCTTCAGATATGCTATTGTACTTTTTTATTTCTTCATGAAATAACATTAGCACTGCTTTTTTTCTTTTTGAAAAAATAAAATTGTAAAACAATGTTAAATAGTTAAAGTATATATTTAATATGGTAGATTGGAATCCTCTTTAGATAAGTTTAAAACATATGTTATTAACTAGTTAAAAGAACTGTAGTGCCTCCTTTTGCACAACATAGTACTGCAGTGCCCCCTTTTGCATATACATAGTGACATTATTCTCCTCCTGCCTTTGCTTGATATTCGAGTACCACAACTTCACATACCGCAAAGCATAGCAAGGCCCAATTGGCTCCATGCCTGATAATTTTTTGGCTCTTCCCACGCTACAAATGAAATTAACAATAACAACCAGGAATAAATGAAAGGTGTACCATTGTCCTGGGCATCGACACAGTCAGCGAGGAACTCATTGAGAAGGAACGTAGACCAATTCATCTGCACGCTTGCTACGCATTGTTCCACTATTGTGATGATCGACGCAATCACTTGGTTCGATCAAAATTTTCTCAATACTTTTGTTGCTAACACTTTTGCAACAAAGTGAACCGCTTGGTCATTAATAGACATGACATCAAATCCTCGGTTGTTCTTCGACAATTGATATTTGTCCTTCATTCTTGCAGCCAAATATCTATCTCTTTATTTACCAAGAAAAATGTGAGCAAGGTCTAACCCATCCTTGGGAAACCATGTGATATCAGCTATAAGTTCAGTGTCCACTGATACCTTAGTTTCCATCCATAAATACCCACCATGGAAACATACTAACAATTGCTTCACACATGCATTGGCTTCAGTAGTCCTACCAAAGTGTGGTAGGTGCATCAGCGACAAGATACCCACTCTCTTTAGGCCCAATGCCCACTGCATTGGTTCAAGCTCTAACGGTGTGCCTGGAGTTGTATTCATTGTCTACATGTAACTCTTGTAATGAAATTATGGGAATTTGGCAAAATCGTGGTATGCATAGGACAATCTATCAGTGTTCCTTAGAATGTCGCCTTGAACGATAACACCCTTCAAAACTGGCATGGTCACTAATTGATATTTGTCATTCTTCGAAAACATAACTAGTTTCACATTCATCGTTATTGATGGAATATAACTGGGAAAAATGGTCACAGAACCGGAAGCAGAAGCTTCAGCATCATGGATCCCCTTCGTTCTCGCCTCTGAATTGACGTTACGGTTTGCTTTGAGTGAATTATTTTGCACATTTGATGGAATGTGTGGGGAGACAACTTGTGGATGCTCTGGGTTAATCAGCACAAAACCTTGCATATGGAATTCTTCGATAGATCCTTGGACTTCACTAGTTGTGGACAACTCGACTTGCATTTTGATGCTCTGGTAGGATAAACTCATTTCACGAAAATTGCTCAAGCTTTGGTGTGCTCAATACACTCAATGTAAAAGTAACAATGAGTTCCAACCAATAGATGGATGCGCTTTTAAACTCAGTTCCCTCGTGCGACCCGTTTATCATTCTCGATGCAAATTAAATGTACTCGATCCTTACAATTATCATGGTGGAAGTGGTGGTTCTATTCACACACTTCAGTCTTTTCAGCAATTAATGCAAAAATCCCACTAACGTCGCCACTAAGTCTGTCATAAAAGTAGCAAATAATGCTCGTCAACTGCAACTTCGACACAAAGAATTACGATAGACACCCAACCCCTTTTTATTATACACTACTTTGACTGAAAAATAAGTTGGGGTTTCCAAATGCCAAAATAGGACTTTGACAAAAATAAACTTGGGATTTCCAAAAAGATTCGACACACCAATACATCGACATGAAAAGTTCGACACAACTAACCTCGACAAAAATAAAAGTTGGGGTTTCTATAAGACATCTACAGGTAATTTGTTTTCCAATGTACAAGCATTGACTCAAATTTCTTTACTCTGACAAGCCACAGTTGTCCCTGTAGAGCTTCATCCAGCTCCCATTGACCAATCCATTAAGGAGTTCACCATCTAAGTTTTGCAATCGTAATGTGCCTCCCTCTGTCACAAAGTAAATGACATAAGGACCTAGGCAATGCATTATTAACTTGCTAGGGTGTTTGAAAAACTTGCTATCATAGAGAATAACTAAGTCTCCTTGCTGGAAGTGCTTCGTGGTGATGTGGCAATCATGCCATGCATTTTCTCGATCTTTTTGCACTTGTTGATGGAATCCTTCAATAAATATGTCTTCTTCTAACTGAAGTAACTGCAACAACATTTCTTTGATAGAACTATTATCATACAAATCGGTGAAAGCAACAATTCTTAAACTTGGCACAATATATTCCATGGGCATCACAGCCTCTTGTCCATGCACCAATTTGAAGGGTGTCTGGTCCGTCAAGTTCTTACATGTAATTCTATAAGCCCATAAAACTACAGGAACTCTCAAGTCCCAATCGGCACATTGACATTATAAAATTTTGTTAGCTCATGTTCCAAAATCTTATTGAATGCTTCGATAGTCCCATTTTCCTATGGGTGATATGGAGTAGTACTCTTTCTATGGTAGACTTGAAATTATTCTGTAAGTGCTTCTATATTTTTATTAATAAAATGTGTACCCTGATCACTCAGTAAAACTCAAGGACAGCCAGACCTGTTTATTGCATTTTCAAAGAGAAACTTTGCAGTAGTCGCAACACTGTAGTCTAGTACTAGCGAAGATTTAGCCCATATAGTAAGATAATCATTCACAGTTATAATATACCTTGCACCTGTCCATTTTCCTGGTGAGTTTATTAGACCCACAAAGTCAATAGCCCACTTGTCGAAGGCTTGAAACGTAACTTGGGGAACTAATGGCATTTCGTCTCTCCTCGACAACATCCCAATTCTCTAACATATGTCACAGTTCCGACGGTACTCCTTGGCATCCTTATGAAGGATATGCCACCAGAACCCAACTCGTAAGATATTCTATGCAATATATTTACCTACATAATGGCCTCCCTCAACTCCTTTATGAGCCTTAGCTAAGATGATTGGACGCTCGTGCTCCAGAACATAGCGATGCAATACCTCATATCGTCCTAACTTGTACAATTGGTCGAATATCAACTAATAGTCCGTAGACTTAACAACCAACTGCTTATTCTGCGTCATCCTATATCCTTCTGGTGCCACACCCATAGACAAAAATGTTACGATATCTTGAAAGTATTCATCAACCATTCTTAGCGTAAAGAGTTATGCATCTAGGAGGTTGTAATATAAATTGGTCAGTTCTTCTTTTATTTCAAACCTCGCCAGATGGTCAGGCCCTGCATTCAACCTCCCTGGCTTGATGACAATCTCAAATTCATATTCCTGAAATAATAATAACCATAGATAGATCCCCTCCCGTAACATTGGATTGTTGACGAGGTACTTCAAGGCAGAATGGTCTGTAAAAATTTTAAAGTGTCCTCCTAACAGATAATACCTAAACTTTTGCAGGGCATATACCATAGTTATCCATTCCCTCTCTGTCATAGTATAATTTCTCTCTGTTGTGGACAAATTTATACTAGCAAATGCAATAGGATGGTCAGTAGAAGCCTCACCTAACTGAGCAAGCACCACACCCAGAGCGACTGAAGATGCATCAACATGAAAATGAAACTCTTTTCGCCAGTATGGGAATAGCAGAATAGGAGATGTAACCATTTTCTCCTTCAATGTGTCGAGAATCTACTGACATTCTTCATTCCACTAGGATCTTTCTTGAGCAGCTTTTCCATCGGGGTTGTAATCTGAGCATAGCCTTTGATAAAATTCCTGTAATAGCCCGTGTGACCCAAATTTGTCCTTAACTGTCGAACTGAAGTAGGTGGAGGTAAATCTACTATAATGGCAATATTCGCAGGATCCACCAACAAACCCTTCTTGCATACTACATAACCCAACAATATATCAAATGGAGCACAAAATATGCATTTCTTCAAATTCAAAGAAATCTAATACTGTCTATAGTGCTCTAGCATTAACCTTAATCTTTCAATATGATTCTTAAGCAAACCATACACTATCCAATCATCAAAGTAAACTTCCAGAAACTTATGAATGAATTCTTTAAATGCAACGACAACTACCCTTGAAAAAATTGCAGGAGCATTCTTTAGGCCAAAGGGAATTACCATATACTGGAAGCAACTCCATTTTGTTGCAAATGTTGTATTATGTTGATATTCCTTGGAAATATTATTTTGATGATATCCCGAAAATCCATCAGTGAAGGAGTACGCTTCTTGACCTCCAATGTTTTTGAGCATTTCATCTGTAAATGGCGTTGGAAAGGGATCATGCAGACAAGCATCGTTCAATTTTCTTAAATAAAAAAAATCTGAATCTCACCAGTCTTCTTGTATTGAAATACCATGGGGATGATCCATCCTGACTCTTCAACAGGCTCAATAATTCCTACATCAAGCATTCTGTTGAGCTTAGCTTTGACTTTTTCCTTGTACCATAGATTCAATTTGTACGGCCTTTGTTTAATTGGCTTGGTGCTTGGTTTTAGCAGGATTTTCATTTCTCCCAAGTCACCAGCAATCCCCTTCATCTCTGAAAATTTAGTAGGAAACAAATATTAAAATTCATGCAACAAATCCATAATCTTACCCACCATTTTATCATCCCAGTAATATCCAATATTTGCGAAATTTGGATTTTCAGGGGACCCGATATTTACCTTTCTAATCTTCAACGGCTTCAAAAATATGTCAGACGATATCTCTAGTCCCTCCAGATCATGACTCCCTTCAGTTTCTAGAATATGAATATTTCTAGGATCATCATCCTCTAGCCCTCAAGTGATATTATAACACTCCATCATATTTTCAACTATTGCATTCCACTGCGGAAAATTAGACACTGGTCTGGGAATTTGTTCAAAATATTTGCTTTAATGACCTGTAGGGCCACATCTATTGTTGGACTTTCATCCTTGTAATTGAATTTTTGCTTGAAACTCATAACCGGATTGTCCTACTCTACAGTTCCTTGTCAAATCTCTAGTTACTTATACAAATTTATTGGTATAGTATCAAGTGTATGAATGAACATGTGTACTCACTCTTGCTTGGGTATGTTTTTCCAGATTGCACTACAGGTAGCTAGATGATCAGTAAGACTAGTTAACCCAGTGTATTTCTCTCTGACATATGGAACTCCTTCACCAAACCAGATTTCTAAAAACCATTTGCACTACAACTAGGCTGTTATAAATTGTTTATGAACATCCCACCATCTCACTGGTGTTGCTTTCAGGGCCACATCCAATGCTAACAACCATTTTTTTTTTTTATTATCTCTGGTACCTTAATTTCAAATTCAATAATAAACTTATCCAAGTTAGGAAAACCTTCATAAGTGGGAAGGTCACATACCTCTTTACCAACCCAATGCAATGACTTCATAACACGAGCACATATTCAGATTGAAACTTCATGTAGTCTATTTTTCTAGTTTTCCAGACCTTCACCAAAATATGATGAACAAGAGCTAACACTCCTCTAGCTTAGTGTATCGTCTACTGTGGGATTAATATATTTATTTATCCTGGAGGATACATTGTAGATATTATCCAAATCTCGAGAATCATAATATTCCTTGACTGGTTTGATGTACCTATGCCCTTCCAATGGATCCAGAGGTGCAACAACTCTTATTTCATCATTCTTGAATGCCAACATCCTCTTCTTCAAGTTAATGATAGTTTGATTTTGAATGCACCATTAGATTCCCAAAAGTGCAGGATGCGGATTAGTATCATCAACAATATCTACAACTTCAAAGTCTACAAAAGTATGTAGTCCCTCCACTTCCACAGGGACTCCAACTATCCTGCCAAATTGTATAACTTTTTATTGATTGGCCAACCGTAGTTGAATAGGTGACCATACTAGATTTGGCTTCCCCATATTTTTCCCATGTCTATTTGGTTAGAATATTAACATCTAATCCCAAATATAAAATAACAAAATCCATATCATAGTCACCAATCTATGCATTAAGTCGTAGTTCCTGGCTAGTCTTTGTTCTCTTCTGAACATTATTTACAACTCTTTGGTGCCTTAACTCTCCCTCAGTTTCTCCAATTAACTTGTGCAATTCCCTCAATGCATTTTCATCCTTAATCAAATCCAAGCAACTCTTCAAAAATCTATGTAGAGCACTTACCTTTCCTAGAGTCTTCTTTGATATAGATTGGTCAGAGCGAGGTGGCATATCATACATAGGTTGTTCCACAAGTATTGGTGGCATGGAGGATATTGATGAACCCTTCATAAATTCATCACGAGATTCGAAGAAAACCCCATATTCTTTTTGCACATCAAATTGTGGCAACTTCTAAATTGATGGTCTCACTCTCAGGTCCCATTGGTTACTATGACTTCCTTTATCAGCACCTGTAGTCACTCCACCTCTTGTTACCACAACGACAGTAGGTTGCTTCGGTCACAGTTATGCTGAAATCCTCTACACATTTTGGTTTTGATTCTGATTTTTCTTTTCCTACCACTTTGCTATAAGCTGCACACAGTCTTCAATGGTGTGGTCTAATTCCCTATAATACGTGCATGTCGAATTAGGATTCAGGAAATCTCTGTCTCGGAGTACCACAATTATAACATATTACTTCTCCCCCTCCTTGACCAAATCCTCCTCATCCACCTTGTGGTTGATTAAATTATGCATTGCTTATTTCAACTTGATCTTCTCCCTTCATGAGGAAAGTATTTATAGTGCGCTTTGTGAGCAACTAGTATGCTCAACAGTTCTTCTCATCATTCCCAACAGACTGACATAACTTACACTCATAGATTCTGAGGAGTACTCACCATATTCTGTAAGAAACAACACTCTTCTGTTGATGCCCTCTAGTCTGGAAGATTCTACACCATATGCCCATCCCATGGCTTAATGGACTAGGATTCCCAACATTAAGATAATCATGAAATGTCGTACATTGGTCTTTAGAGTTACCTTCTTCCTTGCATCTGGTGCACCAAAAATATTTACTCTTTTCTTTACCTTTATTGATATCTTGAATCTGAATTAACAAGTTCTCCAGCTGCGACTGGATTTGATCCATACCAGTTCCAGTCTCTTCGACAGGTGATACTTCCAACTTCATAGCCAACTCCAGGGATTTTGTATGGGATGGAATTTTTTACTACATTAACAGAACTCTGATGTGAGGTAGTAAAGAGGATATAAACCACTCCTTATGTTGAACATCATTCATCGAAAAAATTGAATGGGAAATCAAGGTTTTAAACCTTCGGTCAAAGTCCCAAACAGAATCATTCGTAGCTTGTTTAATCTCCTTCAAATCAGTAATATATTGTGACTCAGAATTTGGCTTCTTAAGTTTAGCTTTTAACCCATCCTTAATCTCTGCTAAGGTCTTTGCTTTTTTTGTACCAGTAACCTCTGAAAAGTTCATAAACCAGTCTAGGGCACGACCCCTAAAGGTTGTAATTAATTGCACCAATTTGACATTGTCATATTGTGCTTGTTTGACAGTCCATACTACGTTACATAAGAACTAGTGCTCCAGTGTTGTTCCTCTAACCCATTCCCATTGAAAATAGGTAACTTCATGTCATCCCCATCCATTATGGACTTTTGGGGTTTTGGCTGACTTGAAACTAATGGACCACTACTGATAGTATTTCCACTTCGTGCAGTACTATTATGACTATTATCACTACTTTGACTAGCTTGGAAAAACTATGATGAGTTACTATGTCTTACCTCAGCTTCTAGAGATGTACGCGGGATCATGGGTATGTCGTAGCCTCGGGTCTGTGACGAATCATAAAGAATCTTCCTCGAGCTGTGGTACTGGTTTGTAGTCTCTTCTTTTAGTCACACTGCAACCCTCTCTCTCTCTGTCACAATTCTCCTCCTCTTGTTCGACCGAAATCTCTTCCCATTTCGCAGACACCCACACTCTTCTTCTATATCACCCTCTTCTCCCCTTATCATTTCAGCTCATTCCACACATTCGCTCAGACCTTCCTCTATTCGATACCCATTGTAATATCCTGATTTTGACCCTATTGCATTAAAATTGTAAATGATGTAAATATCATTATTAAATCATGGTGAGGAGCTCAAGGCCAAGGCCTCGCCATCGATTTAGCTTTTTATGTATCGACAATTAAAAATCGATGCATATGGTTCTTGTGCTAGCCACGCACAATAGAAATTAAGACATCATGTAAATATGAATTCTAATGAAGTACCCACAACTATCTATGCAATGCATCAAGCGATGGGGGCATGATTTTTACAAGGGATAGGGAGGGAAAATATTCAAACCTTTGAGCCATTAGTGTCAATCCAAGTGTCAATGAGAAAACCCATAAACCCTCAACTACCCATTTGAATTATGCACCCAATCATTTAATTCTTCCAAGAGTTGGTTGAGGTAGTTAATGCATTGGGAATGGAGAGGTATGGCAGCCAATTTCGTGTATGGGCAAGCCATCAATTTGGGAAATCATATTTTGGCTTCCATGACAAGAAAACACCCACGAAATTGTTCCCAAACCATTCTTCACCCATGATCTTTGCTCCCTCACGCAGTCTGAGCTAGATGGGGCATTTTCCATCATTTTCCTTCATTTTCCATAGCTGGGAATTCATTTTTGTGTTGCAGACTCACTGGGAGGAAGAGAGTCATGATTTGGGGGTTTATAGAGGTCGTTTCTGCCCCTTGAATGCCCATAAACATTTTATGAAATCGAATTTTCTCTCCCAGGGTTGATTTTCCCATCTAACATCTCATTTTGGGTTGCCCACGATTTTGGAAACTCATGGAAATCCCATTTGGAGCATTCCACAGTCAAAACGTTTTTATTCATACCCAACACTTCTATTTTGATGTTATTTGCATCCATGTTTTGGTTTGAACTTGTGAGTAAGAAATTAGGATTGGAAGAGGATTAGAGTTGGCTTGATAAACCTAGTGAAGAGAGGAACCTTGCAGAAAGATCAAAAGGGCTAGCTACTCTTCTATGCACACCTTGAAGAGCACTAGAATGGAAGGTATGGCGGAAGTGAAGGGAATACTTCCTTGTGTTGGGTGTGTAGGTATTGTGGGAACCAAGCTAGATAGATCTCGCAAAGGTATCCATAGCTCTGTGGTTGAGCTCACTAGCTTAGGAATTCATTCCCTTCCATTTCCTTAGCAGCCTAATAAACCCAACTGTGGATTGGCTTGGTTGATTTTGGTGTATATTTGGCTATGTGTGAGTTTGTTGTTCCCTTTTTCCTTGTAGAAATCATTCCCATCTCGGGGGTGGCAGTTTTGTTGAGATATTGATGAGCACACCTGGCCTATGGTTGGGTGTAACAATGGAGTTTCATATCCAGTTGCTCGGGGCTACTTTGTTTCAATATAAGTACTCTCTTGTGTTAATTCTGCAATGTCTTTATTTGATTACTATCATGAATATGTTGAATCCATGCTAGATGTGTAGATGAAGTTACTTCCGTTGTGTCTCTTACATTTATACATCTGGATATGTCTTTTTATTTTCAATGAATTTTGTTAATGATCATGGGGCTAGATGCCCAGTTGTAGTATCATGTTCTCTCCCTTGCTCGAGAATGATGGGAGGGGACGTGGCACCCATGCCCACCATGCAAAAATATTTTACTCGTTAGATTCCATTTGCATCACCCATTTTTCACAAAGTAGCTTCTTGATCGACAGATTTAATGATCTTAGATATTTACCATGCAGACCTTCAAATAAATATCGTTCTGCTACACTATATGACCTGATAGTGTCAACGAAAAATTGAATAATATACCCCTCTAGTATGTTGTCCAACTAGTATTCCACTACGCGTGAAATCTTGTTATTCACACCTTTCAGTCACTGGCTCAACTTTGGTGTCCAACTTCTAGGTTCACCTCCTTGGCAATTCTTCTTCTGCTTAGTCAATATTGCCAACCACTCATGCAATATTATAAGAAACTCTCCGAAGAAAATTTCATGGATATAATAAAAAAATATTTACCTAACCATTCTTCATCGTCCAATCGAGGTTTCTTATTCTACTCTTTAGAAAACCCGCTCAACTTCTAAGCTACCCAATCCTAGATCTCTGGCTTAGTCATATGCCACATAAGCCTCATTTCCCTTCGACACAAATCTCTGTCCCGGCAATGGAACCATTTGTTGGAGCACTTTTACTTCGACTATGGTTCAAACATCTAATACAACATCAACAAAAACCACATATGTCATCCCGAAAGGGTTTTAGCCCTTTTGGAAACACCTGCGAAGCAGATGAAGTCTCACCTGAATGTAATATCTCAATTTTGACCCCATCGCATTAAAATGTAAATGATGCAATATCATTATAAAATCATGGTGAGGAGATCAATTCCAAGGACCCACCATCGATTTAGTGTTAAAATTGATGCATAGGGTTTGCATGCTAGCCATGCACAATAGAAATCGTAAATATCATGTAGATATGCATTTTAATAAAAAATACCCACAACTAGTTATGCAAAGCAACAAGAGTATGAGGGCATGATTTTTATAAATGATTGGGAGGAAAATATTCAAACCCTTGAAGCCAATAGTGTCAAGCCAAGTGTCAATAAGAGAACCCCTGAACCATCAACTACCCATGTTGACTTTTGTAACCAATCATTTATTTCTCCCAAGAGTTGGTTGAAGTAGTTATTATTTTGGGAAATGGAAAGGCATGGCTGTCCAATTTCATGTATGGGAAAGCCACCATTTTGGAAAATCATGTTTGGATTCCTTGGCAAGAAAAGAGCCACGAAATTTCTCCCCAAGCGATTATTCATCAACCAATTTGGCTCTTTCACGCAGTTCTAGCTAGTGGGGTATTTTCCCTCCACGTTTTTCTTGTTTTTCCTTGATTTCTAGCTGGGAAAAGGGTGTTTTTGGGTGGAATAATGAATGGGAAGAAAGGGAATTCGAACTGGGGTTTCATTGAGGCCATTTTTGGCCATTTGGATGCTCAAATACCCATGGAAAAATCGTTTTTTGCTCCCTGTGGTCGATTTTCCCCTTCCCACAACTCATTTTTTGGTGCCACAATTTGGGAAATCCATGGACACCATTATTTTTGAATCCCATAGTTAAATTTTTTGTGCTATGCCCAACTTATGTGCTTGCTATGTGTGACAGTTAGAATGTTGTGGTTCAAGTTATGGGTATCCCTTGTTTTGGCTTGAGCTTGAGTGCAAGCATCTAATAATAGAAGAGAGTTCAAATTTGGTTTGATAAACCCAACTCTGGAATGGATTGACTTAAATGTGGTTTTCATTTCTCTATGCATAGTTTTGTAGGTTCCCATTCTTTGTGAAAATCATGCCCAGCTCGGTGGTGGCAGTTATGTTGAGAGATTGATTAACACAATTGGCCTATGGCTGGGTGGAGTGTTGCAGTTGCATAGCTAGTTGCTCGAGAGGGAATCATTTCAAGATAAGTATTCTCTCTGTTTTGATTATGAAATGCTTTAATTGATGTCGTTATAATTCTACTGGAAATTACATGCTAGATGTGTCTCATTTGATGACTATTATTAATATGATGAATGTATGATAAATGTGTGTGGATGATGTTTTATTCCGTTGTATTTATTTTGAGTATGCATATGCACACACATGCTTTTGTTTACATGAATTTTTCAATGATGAATGGAGCTGAGTTTTTGTAAAATCCCAGAATGTTAGTCATGTTCCCTTCCTTGCATTGGATAGATGGGAGGGTACGTGACAATGTGTGTGTGTGTGTGTATATATATATATATTACATTGCAATGTTGTGGGTTTTATTTATTAAAATGCATATTTACATGATATTTACGATTTCTATTGTGCCTGGCTAGCATGCAAACCATACGCATCAATTTTAACACTAAATCAATGGTGGGGCCTTGGCCTTGAGCTCCTCACCATGATTTTATAACGATATTAAATCATTTACATTTTAATGCGATGGGGTCAAAATTGGGATATTACAATCCCCCCCCTTGGAATAACACCATCCTTGGTGTTCTCTTTATTTTTAGCAAGGTTCCATGTCCTTCTTTTCAGCTGCAACTGTAATTCCTTTCTCTCCCTTCATCAACGTCCATTGGATCTATTTCCAATCTTTATCTTCTCATACTAAGCCTTTTAGGACAACCACATGTCCATTCCATCCTTAAAATGCCTTCAAGGTCCTTGCATCTAGCAATACGTATACTCAAACAATGAGTCAATTCACATGTCAAATTCGTTTTCATAGGATTCATCTCTTAACAAGAGTTTTAAAACCGCAACCGAATCATATACACATGTATATTCACATTAAATAAGCAAGAAGATGCAAAATAAACCAAATAGTTATCTTCAAAGAATCTTCCTTTAGCTCCACAGGCATCCCGCATTGACTTCAGATAACTATGGAACCCACAAGACCTGCCCCACCCAACACAAGGATGGTATCTCTTCTCTGATACGCAGTCCCTCAAGTGTACCCACCCCTTCCAGTGCTCTTCAGGGTGTGCATTGAAAGGTAACCAAGTTTCTGCAAGCCTCGGATCACATGTGCATTTGTATAAAAAAAATGTTATGCTAGCACAATGGTTGCACCACATCATTCAAATAACCAATGCCAAGGCAGTATGCTAACTAGGTTTATCATGAATTGAATTAAATAGTATGCTAAGCCATTTATTCAACTGGGTTTATCAAGCATACAAAAAAAACCATTGCCAAGCCAACATCTCTACTGGGTTTATCAGGAAATAAAACAAAAGAATACAATTACATGGCTTCTTCTCCTATGCAAACTAGTGGTTCCCTCCAGGAACTCCATAGGTAACTCACTTGACTGCAGGATAGCATGGCCCCACAATACCCACACATAACACAAGGATGGTACCCCTTCTCTACTTCATAGTCCCTTAGGCATACCCATCCCTCTAGTGATCTTCAGTGTGAGCGTAGAAAGGTTACCAATACCCATGCAAGCCTCTTGACTACCCATCCTCCTACTGAGTTTAATAGCACTGCGGAGAGACAAGCACCTACAAGGAAATTTTATAGGGATTCTCAACCCAAGCCGCTCTTGGAATTTCCTTTTTTATTTTTAGATTCAACAACCAACATCTTTCCCAATGGCATATATTCACCATCTCACCTGCATTACACAGAAGCATGCAGAGTCACATGAGATGTCATCATAATAATTTTAATAATAAATTATCAGATTTGTTTCATTCGGAGACTATATTTCCAAAACATGAGTTTCTTATCATGTCGTTTAGCTCTTGCAAGCCATAACACATGGTCTTCCTACAATGTGTCCTCCTAACACCATTCACAAACAATCAACCAATCAATGGCATTAATAATCAAATTCAAATCTGAATTTACAATTATGTCTCCTAGATAAATTAGATTTATTTAACCATGAGGCCATCCTCATATTGTTTGGCTCCAGTAAGTGGTAGAACCTTGTCCATTATGGTTTTACACTTGTTCCCATAACATAGGCATCGACCTACAACATTTCCTCTTGACACAATTCTAGACAAGCCAGACGATCATTAGTAATTATCAACAAAATTTCAAATCTGAAATTTACAATATGTTTCGTACATAAGTTAAGTTTCACAACCATGATATTCTTCTCATAATTTTTGGCTTTTGCACATGGTAGCTCTCAATATTTATTATGGACTTACATATATTTCCATATCCAGGACAATTCTACCTGCAATATGAAATTTTCAATTAGTCAAACACTTTGTGAGTATCTATGCATATAATATTTTCATTGTTACAACAACACTAAAGTGATCTCAGAATTATAATATTCAATTATTCAAACACTATCAGCTGTTATTATCTCAAAGAAGATGAAATACATTTACTTTATGTGCATCATTATCACAATAAAATTTCAAGATACAGTCATATTATCTATGCAATTTAAATAAACTTTTGGTTCTCATGATTACAAAATTGTATCCATTCAAGCAACTTTGCCCTCTCAACAAAGCATTCTTGGTAGCCCATCAAACATGACTACCTTCTTCATGCAATCATTTTCCTGCATCCATAGCAGCTCATGAAATGATTTCATAATTGCCAATAATTCTATCATTTTAGTTATTAATGAATTGAATATATATATATATATATATATATATATATATATATATATCACAACCATGCATTCACACAATGCTTCTCAACATATGTACCCACACATATGCATAAACAATCACAAAGTTTACATAATATTTTAATATATATCCACTCAATGCTGCCTTGCATTGATTCATGAATACCATAATTCCATGTCATGCATTCCAGCATGATGTATGGGAAGGTCTAGCTAATGCCTTGACACATCACCCAACCATCTCCCCAATCACTTCGTTAACTTATATGGGTTCCTTCCTTCTCCACCCGAACAACACGTTAGGAGTTTACCCACTCCTTGGTTGTTGGCAAAGAGGTTTCATCCCAAATTAACACCAATAGGGGGTTCATGGGATACATGTGTAGCACTATAACATTACCATTCCAACCACATTATGGCCTTAACCATGACTATCTCATATGGCATGCATGGCCATAAGTCCCCACTTTCTTCGGTTATTAAACTCATAACCAACATATACATAGGGTGTGATATATTTCTATATGAATGCATTCACAATTCTAGACAGTTAGATAGTATAAGGATCCTTGTCCTTACTATCCAATACTTCACCATACCCAGTGGGATATTAGTCGCATAAAGGCGTTCAACATCACATACATACCAATTTATGATTATTAAATATGGCTCAAAGGATTCTTACCCAATCCACTTTTTGTATTTATGCAGTCAACATAAATAAACCATTACCTACATGGCTTCCATTAACATCTTTGATGTTACCTGATCAATTGGTATCTTACAAAGGATTACACCACCCTTCCACCAACCTCTTGACCATATATTGGTTTCCCCAACCTTTCTTCACAAGGTTGTTGGTCACATGCAACAACATCATCAACATCTTTAGCCATGCTTCGGTTGTATTTGGTCCTACAACCAATGCCAACACCACTAATTATTAACAACCACGATATTTATCTTAAGAGACTCATTGAATATGTAAAACTTCACTATATTTATCAGCATGCAACATCATATACATGCACAAACATCTTCACATGCACTATGGAATATTTCGTAATATTCCCACTAGTGAATATTCACTTAATTGATCTAATCTCTTGCATTTAGGATTCCTATGCCATAATTTTCTGTATATAAATACAATAGCAAGAGAGGAGTTAAGGAATTCTCCCTTTCCAATCCCTCATCATAGTAGGGAATTCTCCAATAATCAAGAGCTCTCATGTATCTTGTTTGCAATTAAAATTGCATATATTACTAACAATAGTACATTGGATGCGTTCTTATCCAAGGCACCAATGTCCATTATTGGTCCCTTTCATCCTCCAATGATTAGAAATGGCTATCTCTCTTCCATAAGGCATATTACAACCAATTACTCTTACTAAGGCTTCCAAAACCCCTCTATGTAATTCATATTGCACATTCCGAGCATAGTGAATGCATTTCATACACTCTGGCTAAGGAACATCACTTCCTTTTAGTTCCCTTATTCCATCCCGTGCTTATAAAATACAATCTGCAAGAGTGTATTTTTATCCATTCAACATTTTTTTCCACATGTTAATGTGAATTACTATAATACTCTCAATTGAGTATCCTTTCTCATTAGTGGAACTACCTTGTCACTAAGCATCCAACCAAGCTTGCTTCAATTCTTCACATTGCTAGCTAACCAACAATTTTACCATGATCATGATCCCAAATGTTCCTCCACTTTTATTTTGATAGAACCATTACAATGATGTTGATACCATAAAATTTACTCACTTTGAGTTACTTCCATATCTAGTATTCTTGCACGATCATGTAAGGCCTTTCCAAAACATTTCGCTGCTTTGGAGTCACCCACAATGAGAATTTTGTTTTTTCTCAATCAAGCCTAGAGGAATTCCTCTACCAACTTTTTGAAACAACTAGAAACCTATTTCAAAATAAGAATCCTTCTATTGATTCTTCTGCATTTTAGCCTCATAACATTCTCAGAAATAATTTTTTTTCATGTATTTTGGGGACTTACACCCAAATTGACAATTTCTGCCAAATTACAGAACCATCTGAATTATCCCATCAAGGTGCAAAATTTCCATTTCCATGAGTCTTGTCATTACCGCATAATTTTATGACAATTAACAATGTCTCAGTGGGGACGACGGGGATCAAGGGGATCAAAGGGGCTAGCACACAAACCATATGCATCAATTTTAACACTAAATCGATGGTGGAGAATTGGCCTTGAGATACTCACCACGATTTTATAACAATATTACATCATTTACATTTTAATGCGATATGGTCAAAATTGGGATATTACACCGAAGTACCTATGGAAACTGCAAGAACTAGGTTTCTGTAGTGCAGAAGGGGAACAACTCAACATACAAGTCATTCATTCCATAACCCATAACATCGAAAATTCTATAACATCAACAAATATAGAACTTTGCTAAATCTATAACTTCGACATAACTCATGAGTTAACCAAAATTTATATACCATAAATTATACTTTGCATAAACAGGTTTCTTCATCTAAGCATAATAATTCATTCATGTAACTCATAAGCAAAAGAAACAAACACATAACAAATCACACGAAGGACACCATGATTTAATGTGGAAATCCAAGATGGGAAAAACCATGGAAGCACTTCTTCTTTATTACGAGTCGTAGCCAATAAATAAGCACTTCATGACTTACAAATTTTTCCCTTTATTTACAATAGATCTGCACACAACCTACAGATCATGCAAATCAACTCTTCAAAATAGCTTCGACATACATAAAGTAGTTATCCAGTACAGACAGAATATCTTCAAGCATCACACTATTCTCTACTCAACTAGATAACAACCCCAAAATTTCTCTCTTATTACATATTTATAGGGCACACACAGCTTGCCTCACTCCCACTAACCGACTACTCGACTTATTAATGTAAGTGGACAAATTCTAACTAATTGAATCAACTCCACCCTTTGACATAATCAACATAACCACTTTCCTGGTTTCTTGGCCACTTCGTTGGAGTTGACCACTTTGTCGAACCACTTTTACTTTGCCTTTGTCCACACCAAAAATGTCTTTCCAAAAATGGTACCCAAAATATACTAGGCCCAACAAGATGTTGATGGATTTGTTGCATATGACCAACATCCTCGTGAGGAAATGATGGAGAAACAAATCCATGATAAAGAGGTTGGTGGAAGGAATGTGTATCCCTTGGTAAGAGTTCAATTGATCAGCTAACATCAGATATGTTGATGGAAGCCATGCAAATAATGTTTTATTTTTGTTGATTATATAAGTGTTGAAAGAGGATGGGTAAGAATCCCTTCAACGATGTTTTAATCATCCTAAAATGGTATGCATATAATATTGAATGTATTTATGTGAATGAAATCCCATAGGATATGGTGAGGTATGGGGTAGTAAGGGTAAGGATCCTTACACCATCTAATTGTTAAAATTTAGGATGCATACATAAAAAATAAGAGCATGCCATCTCTAAGACCATGAGAATGTCAGGTTGTGAAGCTTGTAGTGCTGTGCAAGTATTCCATGAACTCCCCATTGGTGTTAATCTGGGATGAAACTTCTTTTTCAACAAGTAGGGAGTGAGTGAACTCCCGATGTTGTGTTCGGGTGAAGAAGGAAATGACCTAGAAAGTTAACCAAGTGAGATGGATGAGTATTGTGTTGAAGCATTGGATAGGATGTCCAAATTACCATGGTAGGACACTTGTGTAGGAACATAAATGTTTTAGAGTAATTCCAGAGTGCAATAGGTGCGTTGAGTGAGTGTACATTAAAATATTTTGTAAATCTTGTTGATTATACATGTATATATGATGGTATATATGTTAAGACGCTTTCTGTGAATGCATGGTTTTGATATATACGTCATTGTAATTCGCTAATAGATGAAATGATAGAATTATTGACAATTCTAAGAACCTTTCATGAGATCATATGGATGCAGGGGAAATAATTGCATGAAGAAGGTAGTCATGTTTGATGGCTTACCAGAATTATCTATTGGGAGGATAGAGTTGCATGAAAGGATATGACTGTGTAATCATGAGTATTTAAAGTTTTATTTAATTGTACGGATAATGTGACTATTTTTTACATTTTATTGTCATAATGATCCATATTAAATTAACGTAGTTCATTGCATTTGAAATATTAGTAGCTGAATTATAGTGTGTTAAATTCTGAGATCACTTCAATGACTGTTGTAAATGTTGCAATGAAAAGATTATATGCATGGGTACTTACAACTTGTTTGGCTGATTGAAAAATTTAGATTGAAGGTAGAGTCTGTTGGATAGGGAAATATGTGTAAATCCATAATAAAGACTGGAAGCTACCATGTTCAAAAGCCAAACATTATGAGAATAATATCATGGTTGTGAAATCCAGTTTCTCTATGAAACAAATTCAAATTTTTATTATTTAAATTTATGAGAAGGATCTCATGGTTGTGAAATCTAATTTGTGTGGGGAACATATCTGTAAATTTTAGATTTGAAATTTGTGCTGATGATTGTTTGGATGATCTAAAATTCTGTCAAGAGGACACATTGTAGGTGGATGTCCAAGTTAATGAAGAAAGTGTAAAACTGTAAGGGACAAAGGGTTTCCACTTACAAGAGCCAAACAATATGAGGATGGCCTCATGGATAAATAAATCTAAATTCTATAGGAGACATAATTATAAATTCATATTTGAATTTGATTATTAATAGTATTGACTTGTTGGTTGTTTGCGAATTGAGTTAGGAGGATACATTGCAGGAATACCATATGATATGGCATGCAAAATTTAAACACCATGAGAAGGACCTCATGTTTGAGAAATTTGGGTTTCTATATAAAATAGATTTGAGAATTCCTAATTGAGATTATTATAATAAACATCTAATGGAATTGAGATGGAACATGTACTGCTTCAACTTTAAATTTTGTTTAATTTCTTTTTTTGGATGATATCTCTCGTGAATTGCATGCTTTTGTGTAATGCAAGTGAGATGGTGAAAATATGCTAGTGGGGCACATGTTGGATACTAAATATGAAATTGAAAAAGAATGCCAAGAGTGACTTGGGTTTGAGAAACCCTATAAAATTCCTTGCGTGTGCTTGTCTCTCTGTAGTGCTATTAAATCCAGTAAAAGCATGGGTACTCAGGAGGCTTACATGGGTATTGGTAACCTTTCTACGTTCACATTGAAGATAATTGGAGGGATGGGTACGCTCAAAGGAATGTGTAGAAGAGAAGGGGTGCCATCCTTGTGTTTTGTTAGTGGGTATTGTGGGGTTGTGCTAGCCTGCAGTCAAGTGAGTTACCTATGGAGTTCTTAGAGAGGAATCACTAGTTTGCAATGAGAAGGAGCCATGTAGTTGTATTCTTTTTTTCGTTTTTCTATTTTTTTGATAAACCCAATAGAGGTGTTGGATTGGAAATGGTTGTTGTATGCTTAACAAACCTAGACAGAGAGCTATCTTAGCATATTGGTTAATGTAATGCTTGATAAACCCAATTAACGTACTGGCTTGGTATTGGTTATTACAATGTTGTGGTGTAGCTAGCATGATGGCTTAACATTTGATTTATATGTATACACAGGTGATCCGAGGCTTGTAGAAACTTGGTTACCTTTCGATGCACACCCTGAAGAGCACTAGAAGGGGTGGGTACACTTTAGGGACTGTGTGGCAGAGAACATATACCATCTTTGTGTTGGGTGGGGCAGATCTTGTGGGTGCCATAGTTGTATGAAGTCCAAATGGGATACCTATGGAGCTAAATGAAGATGCTTATGCAAATAAGTATTGGGTGTATTTTGCATCTTCTTGTTGATTTAATGTGAATATACATGTGTATATGCTTTGACTATGGTTCTGAAATTCCGTTAAGGGACGAATCCTATGAGAATGGATTTGACATGTGAATTTACTTATTTTTTAGCATAGGTATCGCTGGGAGCCAAAGACCATGGAGATGTTCGAAGGTAACACAAGAGAATGGTTGATAATTTCCATTCAAGATAGCTGGAAGCAGGACAAAGTTACCTTAAAGATAAAGGCATTGCAAATGTAACAAAAAACAAGGACATGGAACCTTGTTGAAAATTAAGAGGACACTGAGGATGGTGTTATTCTAAGGGGGAGGGGAATGTACTACCCCCATTTTAACCCCTAGATCATATTGGATTGATAATGTAAATGTTGTAAAAATGTAATGTATGATTCCTAGTGTGGAGCTCAAGGCCAAGGCCCTACTAGTGAATGCCTAAAATTATAAAGGAATGTATTTTATATTTTGAACCATGTGCTAGTAAGCCATGGAAAATTGTAAGAACAATGTAATATTTACAATGAAAATAAAAGTCCAAGAGCTGGCTATGGAAGAAACTAAAATGAGGGGGATGTTTTTATCCACTAAGGAGAGGAGGGAGTGTGAGAGAGAGTCAACCCTCTATTTCCAAGTGTCATCTTGAGGACCCATCTTGACTTCCCTTGCTAATATTTAAGTATGTCCTAAGGAGGTTGCTGAAAATCTTCTCAGGAATTTAATGGAGAATGGGATGATTGCATAAATTCATATGCTAGATTATGGGATTGGTTTACTTGGCCTAGAATTCAATTTATCTCATAGGAATTCATTTCCCTTCATTCCCAATCCATTGTTGGGTAACTCAAGGGAAATTATAAGCAAGCTATGCATTCCTAGCAAGAGAAACAACAAAAATCGTAACCTAAGAGAAATGCATGTTTTAGAGTGTTAAAAATGCCCACGAATTCATGTGGGGTGTGAAATATAGTGGGGGATCCCTAGAACCAAACCATGGGGCAAATTTGAGAGTGTCAAAAGCCCAAAAATCAATGGGAGAACCCAAATTTAGAAGCTTGGAAATTGAATTTCGTGGTTGCAAGTTAGTGTGGCCAGAAAGCAGAGAATCCAAGAGACATTTGAAGTCTAAGAGGGCTTAGAGGATGGAATTGCTTGATAAACCCAATGTAGCCAGAGAAATCTGAAAGTTTAGCATCTTGGACCTTTCTATTCCCACCTTGAATAGCACTAGAAGGAAGGGGCGCCTAAGGGACTATGTAGCAGAGAAGGGGACCTTCCTTGTGTTGGGTACGGTAGGTAATGTGGGTTCCAAGGCTAGCTAAACCCAATTTAGTTTCTTGTAGCTCTATGGTTGATCTCACTGGATTAGCATTCACCTTCCTTGTCTCTTTGTATCCTTGATAAACCCAGTTGTGTGCTGGCTTAGCATGAGAGTATGTTCCTATGGTTGTGAGAGAGCTTGTGTAGCTCCTCCTCAGTGGATACATAGCCCATATTGGGGGTGGCCTCTCAACAGAGAGATAAAGTGCTAGATAGAGTGCCTATGGTTGGGTGGAACGTTGCTCTTCCATATCCAATCTCTTAGATGAATTCATTTAAAAAGATAAGTGTTTACCTGTTAATCCACTGATGTGTTAACTATGTCTGATTTTTATTATTATTCTTGTGATGAATATGTTGGTATATGCATGATGTGTGTGTGGATAGATTTATTTCCGTTGTGTTTTTATTTATGCATCTACACATACATTTAAATTCTTATGAAATTCATTAATATGGGAGGCATGGGGGAGAAATTTAGAACCCCATAATTCAGTCATGTCCCCTCTGTTGGTTGGCTCAATGGATATGGACATGACAGAGTGGTATCAGAGTGAATGGTTGCACCACTGGGGGATGTTTGCACCAGAATCCACACTCATAGGAAGGAAATCAGATGCACAAGAAGTGATGCTAATGAGTAGCAGATTGAATTAAGTAAGTTGGGGAAAATTTTGATCATACAGATTTATTAGCAGAGAGAGGAAATCATGATGAATGGGTATGGTTCACAACTCACCCTTGAATTGTACGTTGGATAATGTTGGTGGGAATCCATTGGGAAAATACCTTCTAGCCACATGTTTTATTTTAATTGGCGATGGATCCAATATTATCCTTTCCACAACTACTTTCTTAGTGAGCCATTATTATTTTGAAAATGGAAAATTGGGGAAATTTGAGGTGGACCCCATACATGCCATGTAGGAAAGAGAGGTATGACATGGATTAGCCACACTAAAATACATGTGGGTGGATGATGTACACAAGTTGAAGGCATCGCGGAGTATGGATTTGCGACGACTATCGGTTGGTCGTCAGCGGGCATTCGTGGGAGTACCACGAAGAGGACTTTATGGGGAGTCGTGGAGAAGCTCCGTGGGTGCAGTGGAGAATGAGTCTGTGGAGTTCCACGAAGAAGAGTCTATGATAGTACCATGGAAGACAGTCCACGGGTACAAAGAGAAGTATGTGATCGCAATGGAGGAAGGTCCACGGTTGCAACGGTCATTTGTCAGTGGTTGTCAGAGGTCACTCATTGGCGTGCATCCATGAGGTTTCCAAAATGTGTCTCAAGGAAGAGGGAACACAGAAATTTCCACGAGTGCAACAAAGTATAGGTCCACAATGGTCTTCATTCGTCGATAGTCGGACATTGCTCGTCGATTTGTTGCGGTCGTCGGTCATTGGTAGTTGGACGTCGCTCGTCTATCCATAGTTGTCGATCATCGAAACACATCCATGGGGTTACAAAAATAGCTCCCAAGAATAATTCTGCGAGGCATCACCAACACCACTTCGAAGTTCCATTGTAAGGTTTTCCATGATGTAGTCGTGAGAATTGTCTGACCTTGTGGTGGCAAATAAAAAAGAAGTGCGGAGCCCAAAAATTGTTTTGGCCATAACAAGAGCAATTTAGATCGTATTTGATGAGACCTTAAGCATTTAGATCCCACTAATGAAGGTCATAGAAACATCAGTGAGATGCATGAGCCCATTCTGCTCCGATTTGACAGAAATTTCAAATTAGTGACTTTCAAAGATCGGTGTTTGGAGACCCAATGGGGGATTGATTTGGGCTGAAATTGCTATGGTGCGGTCATAAACTAGGCACGCAACTAAATTCAGAAACTTGGATCCAAATTCCAAAAGGTGTGAGGCTAGGGTGTGAAAGAAGGCCAAAATTCACTATTCTATAACACTTTTTGGGGATTTTAGAAAACTTGCAGGAGGTAAAAGTGAATCTAGATGTCAAAACTAGAAAAATGTTTGAATTCAACATTTAATATACTCAATAAAACATGCAACTTCTATTCGACAAAGTTTTTCCAGAAATGCTTAGTTTATGAAATAGCTAGTTTTTCTAAAAATTCCAAGTCTGGGAAAAAGCGCAAAAGTTAAAAGTAGTCAAACCCATAATTTTGTAGAGTTTGACTGAAGCATTAGATCAAATATATGAAAATTGTTAAATAATCCTTGTTATGTGTACTAACAGTTACTGATAGAATTTTTTTCTAGTTATTGTTATATTTTCTTCTGCAATAGGTTGAAGTTGGTCTTCAAAGCTAATTGCACCTGTAGAAATAGTGCAAAATTGAGAAAAATTTGCTTTTTCTGGAGGATGTAACTTTCATGTCCGAGATCATAATGAAGCATGAATATACTCATTGGAAATATTACCCTAAGGGGAGATGTGGTGCAAAATAATATTATGAATGATGAATTCATGTCTCTGGGATTCAAACAGAAATGTGCATGTAACCTTATTTTGACAAAAATTGTCAATTTGGGGTATTTCTAGAATGCATGAATTTTTTTTTGTGTGTGTTTGTCAGAATGTAGTGAAGCCAAAATATAAGAGAATCCAATTGAAGGTTCCTATTTTTGAAACAATTTTTTAGTTGCTTCAAATAGCATGCAAAGTAGAACCTCTAGACTTGATTAGGCAAGAAATTCACAATGTGGGTGACCTCCAAAGCGACTAATTTTTTTGAAAATTTTTGTATGATGGTACAAGTGTGTGCCAAAGGTGAGAGTAACTCAAAATGATTAAACATGATGGTAATGATGATCTAGCAATAAAGTGGAGGGATAATTGGGAAACATGTAGTATGGAGGAGTGACCACTTTGTCCAATGATGAAAGAATAAAAGAGAGACCAAAAATGGACATTGGTGCCATGGATAAGAATGCATCCATAGTATTATTATGATTAATGTGTGCAATTTGAATTGCAAGGTAGACTCATGAGAACTCTTGATTATTTGAGATGGATATTATATTCCATAAGAGACTGCTCAACAAGGTATGTCAAAGGCTAGTAGGTAAAGGATATGCATATTGTAAAGCTGAATACACTTGTGCATATGCATATGCATAGTGCACGTGAATACACTTGTGCATATGCATAGTGCATGTGAATACACTTGTGCATGCATATGATATTGAATATTGGTAGAGGTAGTATTACTTTTCATATGCAATGGGCCAATAATGATAATTATTGTGGTTGATGATAATTGTTTGAACAGATACAATAGATACATCGGTGAAGATGTTGATGGAGTTGTTGCATGTGACCAATAGCCTTGTGAGGAAATGATGGAGCAACAAATCCAGGATAAAGAGGTTGGTGGAAGGAATGTGTATCCATTGGTAAGAGTTCAACTAATCAGGTAACATCAGATATGTTGATGGTAGCCATACATGTAATGTTTTATTTATGTTGATTATGTAAGTGTTGAAAGATGATGGGTAAGAATCCCTTCAACCATGTTTTAATCATCATAAAATGGTATGCATGTAATATTGAATGCATTTATGTGAATGACATCCCATAGGGTATGGTGAGGTATGGGGTAGTAAGGGTAAGGATCCTTATACCATCTAATTGTTAAAATTTAGAATGCATTCATAAGAAATAAGATGATGCCATCTGTGAGACCATGAGGATGTTGGGTTGTGAAGCCTGTAGTGCTGCACAAGTATTCCATGATCTCCTTATTGGTGTTAATATGGGATGAAACCTATTTTCCAACAAGCAGGGAGTGAGTGAAATCCTGATGTTGTGTTCGGCTGAAGAAGGAAGGAATTTATATAGTTAACCAAGTGACTAGGGAGATGGCCGAGTATTGTGTTGAAGCATTGGCTGGGATGTCCAACTTACCATGGTAGGACACTTGTGTATAACAAAAATGTTTTATATCAATTCCAGAGTGCATTACGTGCATTGAGTGAGTGTACATTAAAATATTTTGTAAATATTGTTGATTATACATGCATATATGTGGGTATATATGTTAAGATGCATTGTGTGAATGCATGGTTGTGATGTATACGTCATTGTAATTTGCTAATAGATGAAATGATATAATTCTTGACAATTCTAAGAACCTTTCATGAGATGTTATGGATGTGGGGGAAATAATTTGCATGAAGAAGGTAGTCATTTTTCATGGCCTACCATAATTATCTATTGGGAGGACAAAGTTGCATGAAAGGATATGACTATGTAATCATGAGTATGTAAAGTTTTATTTGATTGCACAAATAATGTGATTGTATATTGCATTTTATTGTGATAATGATGCATATAAAATGAATGTATTTCATTGCATTTGAAATATTAACAACTGATAGTGTTTGAATTATAGTGTCTTATAATTACGAGATCACTTTAGTGACTGTTGTAAATGTTGCAATGAAAATATTATATGCACAGGTACTTACAACTTGTTTGGCTGATTGAAAAATTCAGATCGCAGGTAGAATGTCTTTGTATGTAAATATGTGTAAGTCCATAATAAAGACTGGAAGCTACCATGTTCAAAAGCCAAACATTATATGAATAATATCATGGTTGTGAAATATGTTTTTGTATGAAACAAATTCGAAATTTATTATTTAAATTTATGAGAAGGATCTCATGGTTATGAAATCGGATTTGTGTGGGGAACATATTTGTAAATTTTGGATTCAAATTTTTTGCTAATGATTGTTTGGATGATCTAGAATTGTGTCAAGAGGACATGTTGTAGGTGGATGTCCAGGTTATGGAAGCAAGTGTAAAACAGTAAGGGACAAAGGGATTCCACTTACAATATCCAAACAATATGAAGATGGCCTCATGGATAAATAAATCTAAATTTTATAGGAGATAGAATTGTAAATTCATATTTGAATTTGATTAGCAATATTATTGACTGGTTGGTTGTTTGTGAATTGTGCTAGGAGGATACATTGTAGGAAGACCATGTGAAATGGGTTGAAAAATTTAAACACCATGAGAAGGACCTCATGTTTGGGAAATATGGGTTTCTGTATAAAACAGATTTGAGAATTCCTAATTGAAATTATTATAATAAAATCTCATGGAAATGAGATGGAACATGCACTTCTTCAACTTTATATATATATATATATATACATGATGATGATATATCATGTGAACAACATGCTTGTATGTAATGCATGTGAGATGGTGAAAATATGCCAGTGGGGCAGATGTTCGATGCTAAAGCTGAAAATGTAAAAGAATACCAAGAGTGGCTTGTTTTGAGAAACCCTGTAAAGTTCCTTGCATGTGCTTGTCTCTCTATAGTGCTATTAACTCCAGTAAGAGCATGTGTACTCAACAGGCTTGCATGGGTATTGGTAACATTTCTACACTCATAATGAAGAGCATTAGAGGGATGGGTATTCCCAAAGGACTATGTAGCATAGAAGGGGTACCATACCCGTGTTATGTGAGTGGGTATTGTGGGTCCATGCTAGCCTCCAGTCAAGTGAGTTACTTATGGATTTCCTGGAGGGGAACCATTGGTTTGCATAGGACAAGGATCCATGTAGTTGTATTCTTTTTTTTATTGCTTGATCAACCCGGTAGAGGTGATGGATTGAAAATGGTTGTTGTATGATTGACAAACCCAGTCAGAGAGATGGCTTAGAATAATGGTTAATGGAATGCCTGATAAATCCAATTAGTGTACTGGATTTGTATTGGTTATTAGAATGTTTTGGCATAGCCAGCGTGCTTGCTTAACATTTGATTTATATGTATACATAGGTGATTCGAGGCTTGCAAAAACTTGGTTACCTTTCAATGAACACCCTGAAGAGAATTGGAAGGGGTGGGTACACTCAAGGGACTGTATAGAAGAGAAGAGGTACCATCCTTGTGTTAGGTTGGGTAGGTATTGTGGGTGTCATAGTTGTCTGAAGTCCAAATAGGATACCTTTAGAATTGAATAAAGATGCTTATGGAAATAAGTATTAGGTTTACTTTGCATATTCTTTTTTATTTAATGTGAATATACATGTGTATATGCTTTGGCTATGGTTCTGAAATTCTATTAAGGGACAATCATATGACAATGGATTTGACATGTGAATCTACTTATTGTTGAGCATAGGTATTGCTGGAAGCCAAAAACCATGGAGATGTTCCAAGGTAATGCAAGAGAATGTTTGAGCATTTCCATTCTAGATAGATGCCAGCATGACAAAGTGGGCTTAAATATAAAGGCAGTGAAAATGCACCTAAAAACAAGGACATGGAACCTTGTTGAAAAATAAGAGAACACCAAGGACTGTGTTATTCTAAGGGGGAGGGGAATGTAATACCCCCATTTTGACCCCTAGATCATATTGGCTTGATAATGTAAATGTTGTAAAAATGTAATGTATGATTCCTAGTGTGGAGATCAAGGCCAAGGTCCTGCTAGTGAATCCCTAAAATTATAAAGGAAAGTATTTTATATTTTGTGAACCACATGCTAGGAATCCATGGAAAATTGTAAAAACAATGTAATAATTACAATGAAAATAAAAGTCCAAGAGCTAGTATCTACGCAAGCAACTAAAATGAGGGGTGTGTGTTTATCCACTAAGGAGAGGAGGGGGTGTGAGAGGGATTCAACCTTCTATTTCCAGGTGTCATCTTGAGGACCCTTCTTGACTTCCCTTGCCGATATTTAATTATGTCATAAGGAGGTTGCTAAAAATCTACTCATGAATTTAATGGAGCATGGCATGATTACAGAAATTCGCATGGCAGTAGATGGGATTAGTTTACTTGGGCCAAAGTTCAATTTCTCTCATGGGGATTCGTTTCCCTTAATTCCCATTCCATTTTTGGGCAACCGAAGGGCAATTCTAAGCTAGTTATGCATTCCCAACAAGAGAAACAATAGAAATTGTAACCTGAGAAAATACATGTTTTAGAGTTTTAAAAATGCCTAGAAATTCGTTTGGGGTGTGAAATCCAATGGGGGATCCATAGACCCAAACCCTAGAGATAATTTGAGAGTGTCAAGCGCCCAAAAATCAGTGGGAGAACCCATATTTGGAAGCCTAGAAATTGAATTTCGTGCTTGCAAGTTAGTGTGGCAAGAAAGCAGAGAATCCAAGAGACATTTGAAGTTTGAGAGGGATTAGAGGATGGAATTGCTTGATAAATCTAGTGTAGGCATAAATATATGAAGTTTTAGCATCTTGGACCTTTGTATGCCGACCCTGAATAGCATTAGAGGGAACGGGTGCCTAAGGGACTATGTAACAGAGAAGGGGACCTTCCTTGTGTTGGGTGCGGTAGTTAATGTGGGTTCTAAGGATAGATGGAACTAATTGGGATGATTTTAGCTCTGTGGTTGATCTCACTGACTTAGGATTCACCTTCCTTGTCTCTTCGTATGCTTTATAAAACCAGCTGTGTGCTAGCTTAGCATGAGAGTATGTTCCTATGGCTATGCGTGAGCCTGTGTAGTTCCTCCTTAGTGGATACATAACCCATCTTGGGGTTGGCCTCTCAACAGAGAGATAAAGTGTTGGATAGAGATTAACCTATGCTTGGTTGGAACGTTGCTCTTCTATATCTAGTCGCTTGGACGACTTAATTTAAAAAGATAATTGTTTACTTTTTAATCCACTAATGTGTTAGTTGTGTCTGATTTTTGTTTGTGTGTGTGTGATGAATATGTTGGTATATGGATGATGTGTATATGGATAGATTTATTTCCACTTTGTTTTTATTTATGCATCTACACATACATTTAAATGCTTATGAATTTTGTAATATGGCCATGGGGGCAAAATTTAGAACCCCATAATTTGTTCATGTCCCCTCCGCTGGTCGGATCGATGGGTGGGGACATGGCAAATTTCTTGTCTAGGAAATATGAGGAAGATTCCATCTTTTCCTAATCCTTACCAGCATCACATTGGATGGAAAAGGTTTGGCAAGAGTATTTGGATAATGAAAAGGTGGTTTAATTAATCCAATGGTTCAAGGAGGAGTCCAAACTTCCTGTCGAATATACATGTTAGTAAGATACCTTGAGGTATAAAGTGGGCATTGTTTTGGTTCATAACACTTATTTAAAAGAATGGTTGTTAGAAAAATTGTACTCCTCTCTTACAATGGGTCACTTAGGATTTTAGAAAACATACAAATGAGCTAAGTGCCGCTTCCTTTGGGAGAGCATGAACAAGGACTTCCATACCTTTGTATTTGAATGTGCCACATTTTAAATGGTTAAGGGTGAAATAATGAATATCCCTAGGAATTGTAGTCATTATCAATCCCAACAACTATATGGTTTGACATATTGATTGATCGCATCATTGATTCTCCTAAATTTAGCAACAAATATGTCATCACGGTGATAATTAGCCACCTTTCCAAATATGATCATGTTTTCATCTTACAACATCCATTTTTGTCATCCAAATGTGCCTAACTCTTCATGGATCAAATTTATAAATTAGATGGAATGCCTAATTCTATTGTGATAGATCAATATCCCATCTTCACTAGCAAATATTTGCACAGTGGTTAAAACTACAAGGCACACACTTAAAAATGAGCATGGATTTTCATCACGAAATAGATGGTTAAACACATGTGGTCAATAATTACCTAGAAACTTATTTACAATTATTTTATTTAGATTGACAGGGTCAATGGGTATAGAAACTCCAACTTGTAGAATGGTGGTACAATACCACCTATCATTGTGCTACCAAAATGGCATCATATTTAAATCTATCTATGGAGATAAACCTCCCTTGATTACTTCATATTGAATAAGCGCATCCAAGTTTCATGGAGTGGATCACATGCTTAACATTAGAGTGGCCATTCTTAGTACACTTAAGGACAATTTGGTTTTATCTCAACATAGAATGAATCAAAAAGAAAATCAACATTGCTTAAGTACTTTTTGAAGAACGAGATTGTGTGTTTTCTTCATTCCAATCCTATCATTAAACATCTATCAAATATATGAGCCACTAGAAGATAGTGCCAAAGTTTATGGACCCGTTTAGATCCTCTAACGCATTCTCCAAGTTGCATATATATTGTCTCTCCTATTCCACTCCAAGATCCTCCCAATCTTTCATGTTGCCTATTTGAAGATGTTAGCGGGGCAAAATTTTGACATTAAAGACCAACCTCCATGAACATGATGAAGAAGTCTCCATTCAGATATAGTTAAGATAATACTAGCAACAAGAAAACATTGAATATACTAGCACACTAGAAATTCTTGATACAATGGAAGGATGTGTAACTTGAATATGCCACCTACGAATTATAAATGATTTTACAACAATTTCCACACTGCCAACCTTGAGGGAAATGATGTTGTTTAAGGGGGGGGGTCACTTTATGGCTTTTCCTTAACCTTCCTACTTTGGGGTACTTAGGAAATTGTCAATTAATAAATGAGGCAACCTTGTTTGAATAAGGCCATTAAGTAGGCGGTGTGTGGTTACTTAATGTAAAATGGTCATTTGGTTAAATAAGGTACTAATTGATGTTAGGACCACAAGTAGTTAGGGTTTACCAGTGAGACACTATTTACAGAAGTAGAATGTTATGTAATGCTTTGTCAAGTATTTTCATTGTCTTACTTCCACTCATTTGGGGTTTCCCCTTTGAGGAGGTCCATTAACATTGCTCTATTTCTAGATTATCAATATCATGATTTTTATTCTACGTGTTCAATACTCTTATTTCTCCTATTTTACTTTCTATGGTTTATATTTGTTAGAAAATATTCCTCATAATTTAATATTTCTACTAATTAAATGCACCATATTGGAGTTGAGATTTTAGAAATGCCAAACGAATGTAGCAACATAGATGTAAACATTGTCTAGAAATTATGCATCAATGTTGAAAGGATCCATTTATTTTCTGAAAATTTGTATAACTCCACATGAAAAAATATTGTTTCAATGGATAAAATTTTAGATTAATGGCATCAAAGAAACAAATTCCTAATAATCATGTTGACAAAATAAGGAGAAGAAAATCAAAATCGCAAGTCCAAAGAAAATGACTAAGGATATATTGAGTAATAACCTTGATTTTTAGTCCAACTGGAGTCTCAAGATATATAGTTAAAGGTTGAGCTAGAGATTGAGAAAGAGCCTAGCAAAAGGCTAGATTTGAGATATTGAGTTGTAGTTAATTGAAAAAAAAATTGAGCAATAACTAGAGTCGTCATTATTTTTGAGTTTTGGGGACTAAAACCATCCCAGTGGGGAGCTCCAATCCATAATATGGATTGGGTTGAAACAAAATTACAATAGCCACATTGGTTAAGGCTATGTAGCCCCAAAGCTCACGAACTCTCATATTAAAAATAAAAAATATCCTAAAGTAAAAGTGATATGGAGAAGGAGAGACATAGATAGGTGTAGGAGAACTAGGGAAACATTGTTATTCGAAACAAGACATAGGCCATGAGAGAGAACATCCACTACCAATAAAAGGGAGAAAGTTTTTGTACACCTAGTTGTTTTGAAACCAAAACTCTATTTCGTTTTCCTTTCTAAATAATATAAAATCCTGGTATGTTTTTTTACTAGTAAAATGTTTTTTCTAATTCAAAACTTTAAATAATTCAAAACTTTAAACAATTAACACGAATTTGTTTGAGTGTTACATTTTTTTATATAGCAATTTGGTTTTCAACCTCATGCACAAAGGAGATATGGATGTTAACAAAGTAAAAACTTTTCTTTGGGAGAAAACATACACAGAAAAATATCATTTCCATAGATAAAATGTGATATCAAACCAATTTAAGAGTAAGTTCATATACACTCATACATGGAAGAATAGACAATTTTGGATAAAATTATACGATAAATATTTATGAAACATTAATGTAGGATTATGGTTCAAGCCACTTAAACATTATTGTAAAACCTATGTTTGTTTGGGTAGAAAAGATAGGAAAACAATATTTTTCCCAATACTTAAAATGCCATATCAAATATTTTTGTGAGTGCATCTACACTCATACATCCAAACATGCAAGAGCATAAGCTTTTGGATACATTATACTATAATTATATATGGGACCTACTAATTTAGTGGTAGACATAAACATTATTAGAATTATAGTTAAATTTTTTTTTTTTTAAGATTATATATTAACTATAAATAAGAAGAGTTACATTTGCATTCTATCTTAATAGTGTTTCATGTCTCTAGACTAGACATATCCAACATCACAATTATAGATCATGTTTATAGATCAAAATTGCCCCCTCTCAAAAGGGAAAACATGGACTTTTACAAAACACAACATCCTGATTTGCTAGTGCCATGAAATACTTTACATATACTATTGATAGAATTCATATCATAACAAAAAAAATGTTTAACAACACCGATAGACAAACTTATGGAACCCGAAGAGGCCTCGTCAGACCAACCACTCTAGGAGGCATCGCACTAGAAGAACCCGACCTCCATCATCATCTACTTTTACTTCATGTTCTTGAAGAACCCGACCCCCAATCGTCCCTTCATAACCCAAAACAACAAAATCGTTCGATCATACAGAGTCATCATGTCCCGCGTCATCCTAGGATCTTGAATCTAGGGTTCCAGCTCCTTGAAATCCTTAGTCATCTTCGTGGTCTCCAAACCCATCCACAATTCACACTGAACTGCTTCAATCTCCTCGCAAATGCCCTACGGGACGATTTCCTTATATAACTAGGAAGCTTGCGCCACCCTGAATTGCTCTCGATTAGCCCTCTTCCTCCCTCCCTCCTTGCTCTCCTTACTGGAATTACTTCTCTCCATTGATCCCAGTGCACAATTCTCCTTATACTCTACTATCAGGATATCGATCTCCAGCAGATAACCATCTACTAATATTCTATGGAAACAACATTTGTTGTGAGTCTCATTTAGAGTAACAACTAAGTGAAGGGCCCAAGCTTCCTTAAAAACGACAAGATCCCATACTGAATAACTTGTAGCAGGATCATCTTTCATACCCACACAAGTACAATCCATTATGTGGGGATTCAGATCCCCGCCGCTTTCCCACCAAGTAACCCAGGAACATAGTACCCCATCCCACTTCATAACTACCTTCATACTAGCTTTGTGAGCTCCCACTTGTGTAATGATGCAAACGTACCCATTCATAAACTTGCCACCTTTTCTCTTAATGAGACTTCTCCTCACCACATGCTCCGCGCTCCATTCCACGTGTCTTATTAATATCATATGTGCTCGTTGAGGTCACCCGCATCCAGAGATTATAGTTAAAACTTGTTATTTAAACTATAAAATAATTTTTTTAAAATACAATGTTATATGTTTATAACTAAATTACAAATTAAAAAATTGAATAAATTTTTTATCGTTTCAAATTCTTAATCAAGACAATCTTTACGATAAATAAGCTAATTTTGATATGATGGTTAATTTTTTTTTAATGTTATTATGAAAATTTTCTAAATAAGTATATAAACTAGATATTGAGATATATATTTTTAATAAATATATGTAATTGAAAATATAAGTTAAATATGTAATTAGTTTTAATGCCATTGAATATAATTTATTTATTTTTCAATTAAAATATATAATAAGAAATTTATATAACTTTAAAAGAAGCCATCTAAAAGAAATATAACTTATATTTTAAATAATTTAATTTCATATAAAGTAGAGGAGATGGATAAACAGTTTAATTCCAATTAAAAATATTTTATGATCATCCTTAGAGCCTTATGATCTTGTTAGTTGAAATGCAGGAATTAAGAAGTTGAGATGATTGGCAGAATTAAAGAAAAGGAAAAAAATATTGAGTGAAAGGATAACAAAGATATTAATTGGAAAATCAATCTAACTAAAAATGAATATTGCAAAAGATCTTTGTTAATGTAAAAATTCAGTATTATCTTGAATTGTGAATGAGTTTTATTAGAAACAAAAAAATGAATATATTGATTTGTGTGACGCAAATATATGAGAAGAGGTTTTCCATTTATAATAATGGAAGAGGTCTATCAATAGCTAAGAACAAATCGGTTGATGAGAATGCCTACATAAGCTTACAACTCATATAGGCTAATTCTCTTGGAAAATAAAGAACACTAACACCCTACATAAGTGAAACATAGGAAGTGGCGAATAAGAAAAAAATGGGTCCCACAACAAGGCCTATTGAGGTCCCCATGTACAGAATCTCATAAGCGGAGAAAAAAGATAAAACCCTAGGATAAGAACTCCTTTCCAAAAGAGAGTAAATCACCATTGCTAAAAATTCCCATTCCAAACTTTCGAGGCAATGATACTTGAATGCAGACCCCCAAAATAAACTGATCCATTAGAATGAGTCCTGACATAAAATTCATAATTAGGTACTCATTTACAATTGAGAAAACATCATATATCAAGTGTCCCTATGGACGCCAATCCATCTCGTCGAAGTGCATGTATCACTAGCCACTACAACCATAGAGTCAATATAGGAATCAGTGCTCTGTGCAAGGCTCACTCCAAAGATGGTTGATCTTGATCAATCGTGGTTAATTAAGAAATTCACTCAAGGAAGCATTGCATAAAACCCTCCCATAATATCGAACTAGGTGGAAAATATAACCGTAATTGGTTTTACAGATGATGGCTAAAGTATGGAGGTATGATTTAAAGGTGGCAAATATGCCAAGTAACCTAAGAAATAAACACACCAAAGTGGTGAGCTTGAAGAGCCCGCAAAACAAGTCACTACAATCCATGGAGGGACTGTTATATTTTAATGATATAGAAGTATAATTTTCATCTCTTTCAACTTTAACTACACATAATCATGCACAACAGACACAATAATTTACCCCGGGAAAACCCAAACTCGGGAAAAACTCAGCAATCCTTTCTTATTCGGAGATTTAGTATAGAATACAAGTACATCCATATATAGAAGTGATCTTGAACATGATAGATAAAAAACAAAGAATATACAAAAAGAAAATAAGATCCCCAGAAATTAGTCTTCTACAACCCAGAGCAAACTTATTCTTACTTCTTGTCTTCTTCATTAGTCCTCCTAGAGAATTGTGCACCACTTGAGAGAGAGAGATGAACCTGTTGTTGTAATAATGAAGTGTGAAAGCACTTTATTTATATTCTTCTTTTCACTAGAAGTTTCCTCAATTAGGTCGGATTGAATTTTATTTATTTATCTTTTAAGCCAATTTGCCTTTTTATCTTCTCAATTTATTTTACCCATTTTATTGGGGTAATTGTGCTCTTCATTTCTTCCAATTTATATAGGACTTCTTAAGAATATATTCTGATGCTACATAAACATCAACATTCCCTCTTAGCGAGGAATGTATTCTTCTTGCACGATCTTCAACATTGTTTGTCTTATGGAGGTTCTTCTTCATATGAGTCGTCTACTCATAAGTCCACATGGCTAATCAGGGCTAGAACTCATGAAAACATCAACACTCCCTCACAACTAGGGAGGTATCATCACTATGAAAACATATGGATATCATTTGATTGTCACAACTTGTCTCATACATCTCTTCATCATAAGAAAGGTCTCTTTACATCCATGTGACCAACGTGACTTCCTTTACACAACTCAGTCCATCGAGAAGTGTCATAAAGAACAACTAGCTCCCTCTAAAGGAGAGTCACACAACTCTCCCTGTCTTAGGAAGAACATGCATTCTTGCTTGTTCTTCCTGAACAAATCTTAGGTTTCTTTAAAGGCTTCACGCCATGACTTGTCTTCAATGAATCATCTCAAGGAAAGGTTGATCACGAGCTTGCTTCAAGTTGATGGTTTCAAGGTCTCTTATCCAAGTCTCATGGCTAAATCCATGCACTTGCATGAGTAAATGAGTGAGCATCTAGGGACTAATCTCCCCACTTTGTCACAAGGTGTCTGGGAGAAGGAACTACCCCACTCCAAGTATTTAGGGACTGATATCTCCACCCCACTTGGTGTCCAAGAGAAGGCACTTCCCCATACTAAGTCGTCTTAGGGACTAATCTCTCCACCCTACTTGGTGTCCGAGAGAAGGAAATGTCCCACTTGACCCACCCCTAGCCAAGTCTTGTGGAAAATACTGGGGAAATGTTCGATGCTCAACCTCTAAGAGGATAGCGTGTGCAACTAAGGACTAATATTCCCACCCCATCACAGAATGTCTGGAAGAAGGAAATGCCCTACTCTAATCTATTCACCTCTATCCAAATCACATGGCTAATACTAAGCGAATGCTCGATGCATCAACAATACTCATCATGCAAGGCCCATTCTCTTTACCCTGTCACAGGGTTTCTAGGAGAAGATAGTTCCCTACCACTAAACCATTCACCCCTAGCTAAGTCACATGGCTAATACTAGGGGAATGTCCTCCCGATGCTACAAACATATATCTTCATGCTGATCACATCTCCCTCTATGTTGGAGCGAATTGCTCCCTCTGCATCTGAGCATCCTACTTGCTGTGCATTTGAGCATCCTGCTCACTATGCATCCAAGCATCTTTCTCCTTCTCCATCTGAGCATCATGCTTGCTCTACATCCGAGCATATTTCTCCCTTTGCATCTGAGCATCCTGCTTGCTCTGCAGTTGAGCATATTGCTACCTCTGCATCTAAGTATCCTGTTTTCTTTGCATATGAACATCTTGTCCCCTATGACTCTGAGAATCTTGCTCCCTTTGCATCTGAGCATCTAGCTCCCTCTGCATATGAGTATCCTACTTGCTATGCATCCGAGCATCTTGATCCCTCTGCATCTGAGCATCTTTCTCACTTTCAAACACTCAATATCAATGGTTTCTTTAATCTAGATGAATTCTCATCCATCACTTGTCCTTCTGAACAAGTCTCATCATCCTTCTCTTGTAGGCCATATCATATGATTTTTCCCTACAAGTCATATTTTTTCAAATAGTTGACAACATTGCATAATCATGAAATTCAAACAAATCATATTGACATTCAATGCAATGGCAATAATGACATAGTGAGCACAGTCATGAGGATTTAATATCTTAGCCATTGCTTCAACACAACACCCATCCATATCCCAACATACTTGGTAACTATCTATATGCCTTCCATCTCCACCAGAACATACTGTCAAGATCGTGCACTACTCTCAGCATGTTAGCAAAGAGGTTTCATCCTAGAATAGATCCATCAAGGGGTTCATGGGTTGATGTGCAACATTATAGGCTACTTACCCAACGTATATATGCACTACATGAGCCTAATGCTCGTCAATTCCAGTCATGCATAAACTAAAATTGTACCACATATCTACACATAATTGTTGTGAACATTATCCTAAACATTCAAGGATTTAAAGAATAATTGAAATGACAATACCAATACTTATCTTTTATTTTATTTTTATATCCCTCTTGATCTCTTCCTTCTTGCAGACATCATAGGAGTCCTCAGATCTTAATCTTATTTATGCATCCTGGATCTTCATACATCACCAATGGCAATCACATCATCTTGATACTGCAATCATTTGTGAACTCGTAGAGTGTACTAGAGGAAGTACTCCTTTCGACAACATTATGCAATTTCCTTAAGATCATCTTCTACATTCCTTGACCTCTTCTATGGAGAATCTTCATCAACATCGACAGTTAAGGCATGGTGCTTTCTCTTCTTTGAAGTACATTGTTTTGCATAGTGACCATACTTTCATGAGCACATATCCCTTTCACAAATGGCTTCCATTGTGGAGGAAGTCCACTCATAGATGTCAACACAAGTTCTCTATCAGGGACACTTTCATTAACAACTTCCAGGTGATCTTTGATTTGAGCAATCTTCAAGAAGTAAGAAGAAGTTGAATCATCCTTGGTGAACTTCACTTGACCAAGTTGATATTTTAGGGCCAAGATTCTGCTGTGATTCTCATTCTCATAAAGTTTCTTGAAGGCTTGATACATCTTCTTAAATCAGTGTCCTAGCTTGCAATAAGGGGTACACACTGATAGTTACCAATTCCATCAAAATACTCATGGCTATGGCTTCATTCTTCTTATGTCTTGTTCTCTCTCATGCTCCCTCTAGCTTTGGAATATTTCTGAGTATATGATCCTTGAGAATATGTTCATTCAGTAGAATAAGCATCCTACTCTTCCAAGTTCAGAAGTTTGAAACTCCCTCCAATCTGTCTTCTACTCTGAGTCCAACAACCATCATGACTGAATTGAAATTGGACTAGCTGTAGAAACCCTAGTAGAAGAGGGTAAAAATTTGAAACTTGGACTTCGATAAAAATGAATCCACTAGCTAATGTGTCCTCCCAAGGCAAGTTGGATAGACCTCCTTTTCTTCTAGATCCGTGGAAAGAACATCTTGAAAATTTAAACCGTAATTTCTGCAGTTTCTACAGAATTTAGGTCAAAACTGAAAATTCATATCTGCAATTTCCGGGTCCTAAATTTTCACACCCTAAAATTTTGGCCCCTGATTTTTGGCCCCAAATTTTCAGACCCTAAATTTTCGGCCCCTGATTTTCAGAGTAAATCTTTGTGCTATACACATAGCGGGATAGTGTGTGTGGGCCCATAACCTATTATATTTTAATGATATAACAATATAATTTTCATCTCTTTCAATTTTAACTACACATAATCATGCACAAGAGACACAATATTTTACCCTGGGAAAACCCAAACTCGGGAAAAAACTAACAATCCTTTCTTATTCAGATATTTAGTATAGGGTACAAGTACATCTAGATATATAAGTGATCTTGAAGAAGATAGATCACGAACATAGAAGATACAAAAAAAATTAATAGCCCCATAAATTAGTTTTCTACTTGACCCAAAGCAAACTTCTTCTTGCTTCTTTTCTTCTTCACTTGTCCTCCTAGAGAAGTGCGCACCACTTGAGAGAGATAGAGATGAACTTCTTGTTGTAATAATGAAGTGTGGAATCACTTTATTTATATTCTTCTTTTCACTAGAAGTTTCCTCAATTATGTTGGCTTGACTTTTATTTATTTATTTATTTTTCTTTTCTTTTATCTTTCAAGTTGACTTGTCTTTTTATCTTCTAGGGTTATTTTACCCATTTCATTGGTCTAATTGTGCTCTTCATTTCTTCTCGTTTATCTAGGACTTCTTAATAGTATATCCTGATGCAACTACATAAACATCAATAGGGAAATGCCTTGTGACACTCTAAAGCTATCTCCATGAGTGGCATGCAACCCACTAATTAAAGGTGCAAAATTAGAGGTACCATAAAACCATCATGGGCAACAATCCTTGATATGAATCTCAACAAACACTATAGTGTTAGGTACAAATTAAAGTGACACCCAACAACTCATTTTAAAAAAAAAACTTTCCAAAGAACTATGATAAAAACTCTACCAATAACCCTTTTACAATGGTTTGAAAAAAATAACTTTGGTGACAGGAATTCAAAATCGACAGCCTTTCCCACCCATGCATGCCACATTGTTTGTCGGACACTTTATATTCTGATATCTACATTAGAAAAATTGTGGTCACGTGGTGCAATATTTTGTCTACTCACACCATGGACTATTATTTAGACGGATTGCTCAGCAAATATCTGTGATCTCGGATTTCTACAGGATCTATGGGATGGGAGAAATCTCTTACATTAGTAGCTTATTTCATGGTTTCCCAACCAACCTTACTTGTTAGAAGAATTGCATAACTTGGATTATGGTTTCTAACTATTACACAAATCACACCATCAGATTTCTTCAAAGAAGCCACATGTTTCTCATGATTACCAAAAGATCGTTGTAAAAATTGGGCTATATAGAAATTCAGAATTAACCTCAATCGTAAATAACATAAAATGAATCTATTGATATTTCTAATGCAAATACATTAAAATATTCTATTTATAACTATAATACATTAAAGTCTTTTATTTATAACAATGAAAGAAACCCAAACATAGCTAAAATCCACCATATCTAAAAACAAAATCCACCATAGCTAATGAACAACTTGGTAAATGAGAACCCTTACTTATACTTATAACTCACACATTCACAGTGTAGTTCCAAGGAAGAGAAATAATTTTTTTTGGCAGTTTTTTAATCTGGAAAGAAAACTAAGAATACTAGAAACAATCATATAACTAACAAAAACATAAAATTGTTTTTAAAATAGAAAAAAAATCAAATTAATTTTTATATTAAAAATAAGAAAATACAAAAAACTAATTATATATTTAATAAAAAGTATTAAAAAAATTAATTAAATTAATCAATCACAATTCTAACCAAAATATAAAAATTAAATTTAAAAAGAAATGAAAATTCCAATCAACGACTGAAAAATTCTTTGGGAACTTTCAAAGTTAAAGTTTGCTACGCAAATATCAATGCTAAGGTATCTTTCTTTCATTAAATCAAAAAAATAGAAAGGATTAAGGTATCTTTCTTTCATTGAAAAAGAAAAAAAGAAAGGACTAATTATTTAAAACCAAAATTTAAGTGAGGTCTATGGAGCCAAAATTTAAATGAGGTCTATGGAGCCAAAGGATTAATTATTTAAGTGAGGTCTATGGAGCCAAAATTTGGTGGAGATGGTGCACTCATGATAATGAATCATGGGCAATACTATGTTATCTTAAGTATGCTCAGGATAAAGAGAGAAGTCAGCTTATTAGATTTAATGAGGAAAAGCAGGGCTCTCACATATGGAATAAAGCATATCAGGGGAGAAAGGTCGTCCAGGATCATAGTTTTTGGGAAATCCAAAATGGTATGGATGAAAACTTTTGGGAATACTCTTGGAACATGTTACCCAAATTGGGTGATGACCCCAGATGGCAGTCCATAAGGGTCCAAGGAATGGCAGTAGGAAAGATAAAGGTGGGGCATTATTGGGAGCCCGATGCTCAGGAAGGGAACCAGAAATGGCAGGATGCAGACCAATGGGACACTACCTCGTCTGATTAACTGATCTCATCTTTTAACAGACTGCTCCAGGAAATATTCATCAGGCAAAATTTGGGGAATGATAAAATCTGATGGGGCCATTCTTAGAAGGACACGTTCAACATTAAGGAGGCATGTGATATCATCACTCAAACCAATGAGGAGGTGAATAAAATATGGGGGAAAATTTGGACCATGAATATTTGGCCCAAAATATCTGTGTTTTGTTGGTTAGTTATTCGAGGTAGGATATTAACCAGTGAGAATCTGAGGAAGGGGGGCATCTTGGGTCCCTCGAGGTGCCCTCTTTGTCTCAATCACGAAGAAACCATTGGCCACCTTCTGTATTCTTGTCCCTTTTCATCTTCGTTATGGGATGGAGGAGCCTCTATTTTCAGATGATGCAATAGAATCAGGGGGCAGCCTGATCAGACCCTTAGATCTTGGGACCTGAAAGCGTTCTCAAATCCAATCATCGCAACTCTTTAGCTTCTCTTCCCTGGTATGGTTGTATGGGCCTATAGGAAGGAGCAGAATAATCGTATCTTCAGGGACAAGCAGCAGAGGGAGGAGGAAGTTTTGACACACCTTGTTTGAAGCATGAAGGAAACGATTCAGAGTCAACAATGGAGTGAGAAAGATAGAGAGTTCAATATGCAGGACATTCGAATTGCTGAAGGATAGGGTCTGACCGAGGCAGATATGGTTGGTTTGCGAACGAAAACGATAATGTGTCGCCCATCTATTCCAACAAGTTGGTCTTCCCCTAGCCAGCCAAGGTTCAAGATCAATTTCGATGGGGCGTCTCGTGGAAATCTGGGTCCAGCAGGGTATGGAGGGGTTTGCAGAAATAGCTAGGGGGTCATTCAATTTTTTTTTGGGGGGATATACTGGTCATGATTCCAACAACTCAGCCGAGCTCGAAGGTCTTATTCAGGGTCTGACGTTGATCCACTCTGAGGATTGGTTCCCCACTATCATAGAGAGCAATTCTCAAATTCTGATTCGGATTTCCAAGAAACTCCAACACGGACAAACCTCGGTGAAAGTCTCATCTAGTTGGCGCTTGATTTCCCGTCTGGAAAATATGAAGGCATTACTTACCACTCAGAATGCCATATCATTTTCCCACGTTAAAAGGGACGCCAACAAAGTTGTGCACCTTTAATCAGGGGATTGATGCTGGCGTCCATTTTGCATCTGGCACTGTGGCGGATTTCCCAGAGGATGAATGGAAAAGGGCATGCTGCCACTTGGTAGAGCTGTATGTGATGGGTCACAGACAGCACATGACACAGGTGGCTACCACATCGAAGAATGATAGGAGGTTTGACAGCACTATGAGTGGAGTGCCATGCGTCCGGACTCATCATTCCTTTGCATGACATCTATCATACATATGGTCAAGTCAGAGTTTAAGGCCGAAGGTGTATTTGGGCGAGGTAAATTGAATGAACAAGGTGGTGGGAGATTGTGGAGTACCAGTCCCGTATTTTCAATTATCCGAGCAACTGTTTTATTAATTATGATGTAGGACATCCTGCACCTCCCGCGAGGTGGAAATCTCGTCATAGATGCTTCAATTATTATGGTTCAGGTCCTTAAATGGAGGAGGTTCATCAACCAAGGCATCTTTGTCTTGTGCTATAGGATTTTTTGTGGGTGCATTGTGTGTTCTACGAATTTCTGTAAGTAGGAGCAAGGGTGGTTTACGAGAGCTAGACCACCAGATTTCAAAATTCCCCCTATCATGGCTCCTCCCTGTCGCCATAAGGGTTGCAATTTGTCAGGACAGGAAGGGTTGAGGAGTTTGGATGAGTGGAACTCCTCTAGGCGGGGAACAGTTAGAGGTGGTAGAATAACGAGGGGTTCAACTAGAGCTCATCTTCGGGCTTCTGCTTCCTTCTTTCGTGGTCATATTCCTCAGGCTGTCCAAGAGGAAATTGAGGCCACCAAGCCGGCTCTGTGGAATGAGGCCAGGAATATTCCCCAGGAAGTTCTTATCGAGGAGGCGATAGAGTGGGTGATGGACCCTGGTCATACTGTAGGACGTGCCTCCCTCTATGAAAGGACCCTGATGACTTATTGGGTCACAAAGAACCTTCTGGATAATGTTTTGATGGAAGCTTACAACAAGAACCAGGGGGATGCTGAGCCCGTTCGGTCATGGAAGATCCATAATATGGATAATCGAATCATGCATGCTAAGATTGATGCAATTGCTAAGAGAATTGGCATGGAATTTGTTGTTAAGAAGAAAGAGGACGAGGAACCAGGAAGTTTAGGAGGTGATGGATCCCGAATTCCACCAGATGTTGTTGGGGTGCAGACAAAGACTCCGCATCAGCCAAGCGCCCACAAGCAGGAGACGAAAATGGAAGGTAGGGGTCTGCCATTTGTCACTATTGATTAAGAATGTCTTAATGATAATGCTTAGTTCACCAGGTTTTTTGTTCCACAGCCTCGTAGCTCTCAGTATTTTTGATAGGTTGTTTAAAATAGGAATATAACATCAATGTCTATGTCAAAATTCCTGTTTGGCGAAGTTTAAGTCGGGAATAGTCCAGTTCAGTTTCTGCAAACTCATGAAAAGGGATTCTTGTTTGGTTTCTTATAGCTGGGAATGCTCTGTGACAGTCTGAGAACATGGGACAAGCTCTGTACTTTGTTTACAAGCAGTAATATATAGTTGTGTTTATTTAAAAAAAAATCATTCCCTCTTAGCGAGGAATGTATTCTTCTTGTACGATCTTCAACACTGTTCATCTTATGGAGGTTCTTCTTCATCTGAGTCGTCTACTCATAAGTCCACATGGCTAATCAGGGCTAGAAATCATGAAAACATCAACACTCCCTCACAACTAGGGAGGTATCATCACTCTGGAACACATATGGATATCATTTGATTGTCACGGCTTGTCTCATACATCTCGTCATCATAAGAAAGGTCTATTTAAATCCATGTGACCAACGTGACGTCCTTTACACAACTCAGTCCATCGAGAAGTGTCATAAAGAACAACCAGCTCCCTCTCAAGGAGAGTCACACGATTCTCCCTATCTCAGGAAGAACACGTCTTCTTGCTTGTTCTTCCTAAACACATCTTAGGTTTCTTCAAAGGCTTCACGCCATGACTTGTCTTCAATGAATCATCTCAAGAAAAGGTTGATCACGAGCTTGCTTCAAGTTGATGGTTTCAAGGTCTCTTATGCAAGTCTCATGGCTAAATCCACACACTTGCATGAGTAAATGAGTGAGCATCTAGGGACTGATCTCCCCACTCTGTCACAGGGTGTCTGGGAGAAGGAACTGCCCCACTCCAAGTATTTAGGGACTGATATATCCACCCCACTTGGTGTCCAAGAGAAGGCACTTCCCCATACTAAGTCGTCTTAGGGACTAATCTCCACCCTACTTGGTGTCCGAGAGAAGGAATTGTCCCACTTGACCCACCCCTAGCCAAGTCTCATGGAAAATACTGGGGAAATGTTCGATGCTCAACCTCTAAGAGGATGGCGTGTGCAACTAAGGACTAATATTCCCACCCCATCACAAGATGTCTGGAAGAAGGAAATTCCCTACTTTGAGCTATTCACCTCTATCCAAGTCACATGGCTAATACTAAGGGAATGCTCGATGCATCAACACTACTCATCCTGCAAGGGCCATTCTCTCTACCCTGTCATAGGGTTTCTAGGAGAAGATAGTTCCCTACCACTGGACCATTAACCCCTAGCTAAGTCACATGGCTAATACTAGGGGAATGTCCACCCGATGCTACAAACATCTGTCTTCACACTCATCACATCTCCCTTTTTGTTGGAGCGACTTGCTCCCTCTGCATCTGAGCATCCTACTTGCTCTGCATCTGAGCATCCTACTTGCTCTGCATTTGAGCATCCTTCTTACTCTGCATCCAAGCATCTTTCTCCTTCTGCATCTAAGCATCATGATTTCTCTACATCGGAGCATCTTTCTCCCTTTGCATTTGAGCATCCTACTTGCTCTGCACCTGAGCATATTGCTACCTCTGCATCTAAGCATCCTGCTTTCTTTGCATATGAACATCTTGTTCCCTATGACTCTGAGAATCTTGCTCCCTTTGCATCTGAGCATCTAGCTTCCTCTGCATCTGAGTATCCTGCTTGCTATGCATCTGAGCATTTGACCCCTCTGCATCTAAGCATCTTTATCCCTTTCAAACACTGAATATCAATGGTATCTTTAATTTGGATGAATTCTCATCCATCACTTGTCCTTCTAAACAGGTGTCATCATCATTCTCTTGTAGGCCATATCATATGATTTTCCCCTACAAGTCAGATTTTGTCAAATAGTCGACAACATTGCATAAACATGAAATTCAAACAAATCATATTGACATTCAATGCAATGGCAATAATGACATAGTGAACACAGTCATGAGGATTTAATATCTTAGCCATTGCTTCAACACAACACCCATCCATATCCCAACATACTTGGTAACTATCTATATGCCTTCCATCTCCACCAAAACATACTATCAAGATCATGCACTTCTCTCAGCATGTTAGCAAAGAGGTTTCATCCTAGAATAGATCCATCAAGGGGTTCATGGGTTGATGTGCAACATTATAGGCTACTTACCCAACGTATATATGCACTACATGAGCCTACTGCTCGTCAATATCAGTCATGCATAAACTAAAATTGTACCACATATCTACACATAGTTGTTGTGAACATTATCCTAAACATTCAAGGATTTAAAGAATAATTGAAATGACAATATGAATACTTATCTTTTATTGTTTTTTTATATCCCTCTTGATCTCTTCCTTCTTGCAAACATCATAAGAGTCCTCAGATCTTCATCTTATTTATGCAGCTTGGATCTTCATACATCACCAATGGCAATCACATCATCTTGATATTGCAATCATTTGTAAACTCGTAGAGTGTACTAGAGGAAGTACTCCTTTCGACAACATTCTGCAATTTCCTTAAGATCATCTTCTACATTCCTTGACCTCTTCTATGGAGAATCTTCATCAACATCGACAGTTAAAGCATGGTGCTTTCTCTTCTTTGAAGTACATTGTTTTGCATAGTGACCATACTTTCATGAACACATATCCCTTTCAAAAATGGCTTCCATTATGGAGGAAGTCCACTCAAAGATGTCAACACAAGTTCTCTATCAGGGACACTTTCATTAACAGCTTCCATGAGATCTTTGATTTGAGCAATCTTCAAGAAGTAAGAAGAAGTTGAATCATCCTTGGTGAACTTCACTTGACCAAGTTGATATTTTAGGGCCAAGATTCTGCTATGATTCTCATTCTCATAAAGTTTCTTGAAGGCTTGATACATCTTCTTAAATCAGTGTCCTAGCTTGCAATAAGGGGTACACGATGATATTTACTGATTCCATCAAAATACTCATGGCTATGGCTTCATTCTTCTTATGTCTTGTTCTCTCTCATGCTCCCTCTGGCTTTGGAATATTTATGAGTATATGATCCTTGAGATCATGCTCATTCAGTAGAATAAGTATCCTACTCTTCCAAGTTTAGAAGTTTGAAACTCCCTCCAATCTGTCTTCTACTCTGAGTCTAACAACCATCATGACTGAATTGAAATTGGACTAGCTATAGAAACCCTAGCAGAAGAGGGTAAAAAATTGAAACTTGGACTTTGATAAAAATGAATCCATTGGCTAATGTGTCCTCCCAAGGCGAGTTGGATAGACCTCCTTTTCTTCTAGATCCGTGGACAGAACATCTTAAAATGTTAAACCCTAATTTCTGCAGTTTCTACAGAATTTAGGTCAAAACTGAAAAATTCATATCTGCAATTTCCAGGTCCTAAATTTTCACACCCTAAAATTTTGGCCCCTGATTTTTGGCCTCAAATTTTCCGACCCTAAATTTTTGGCCCCTAATTTTCAGAGTAAATATTTGTGCTATAAATACAGCGGGATAGTGTGCGTGGGCCCATAACCTATTATATTTTAATGATATAACAATATAATTTTCATCTCTTTGAACTTTAACTACACATAATCATGCACAAGAAACACAATAGTTTACCCTGGGAAAACCCAAACTCAGGAAAAAACCAACAATCCTTTCTTATTCAGATATTTAGTATAGGATACAAGTACATCTAGATATATAAGTGATCTTGAAGAAGATAGATCACGAACATAGAGGATACAAAAAAATAAGAGACCCATAAATTAGTCGTCTACTTGACCCAAAGCAAACTTCTTCTTGCTTCTTGTCTTCTTCACTTGTCCTCCTAGAGAAGTGCGCAACACTTGAGAGAGATAGAGATGAACTTCTTGTTGTAATAATGAAGTGTGGAATCACTTTATTTATATTCTTCTTTTCACTAGAAGTTTCCTCAATTATGTTGGCTTGACTTTTATTTATTTATTTATTTTTCTTTTATTTTATCTTTCAAGCCGACTTGTCTTTTTATCTTCTAGGGTTATTTTACCCATTTTATTGGTGTAATTGTGCTCTTCATTTCTTCCAGTTTGTCTAGGACTTCTTAATAATATATCCTGATGCAACTACATAAACATCAATAGGGAAATGCCTTGTGACACTCTAAGGCTATCTCCATGAGTGGCATGCAACCCACTAATTAAAGGTGCAAAATTAGAGGTACCATAAAACCATCACGGACAACAATCCTTGATATGAGTCTCAACAAACATTGTAGTGTTAGGTACAAATTAAAGTGACACGCAACAACTCATTTAAAAAAAAAAAACTTTCCAAAGAACTATGATAAAAACTCTACCAATAACCCTTTTACAATAGTTTGAAAAAAATAACTTTGGTGACAGGAATTCAAAGTCGACAGCCTTTCCCACCCATGCACGCCACATTGTTTGCCGGACACTTTATATTCTGATATCTACATTAGAAAAATTGTGGTCACGTGATGCAATATTTTGTCTACTCACACCATGGACTATTATTTAGACGGATTGCTCAGCAAATATCTGTGATCTCGGATTTCTACAGGATCTATGGGATGGGAGAAATCTCTTACATTAGTAGCTTATTTCATGGTTTTCCAACCAACCTTACTTGTTAGAAGAATTGCATAATTGGGATTATGGTTTCTAAGCATTACACAAATCACACCATTAGATTTCTTCAAAGAAGCCACATGTTTTTCATGATTACCAAAAGATCGTTGTAAAAATTGGGCTATATAGAAATTCAGAATTAACCTCAATCGTAAATAACATAAAATGAATCTATTGATATGTGTAATGCAAATACATTAAAATATTCTATTTATAACTATAATACATTAAAGTCTTTTATTTATAACAATGAAAGAAACTCAAACATAGCTAAAAATCCACCATAGCTAAGAACAAAATCCACTATAGCTAATGAACAACTTAGTAAATGAGAACCCTTACTTATACTTATAACTCACACATTCACAGTTTAGTTCCAAGGAAGAGAAATAATTTTTTTTGGCAGTTTTTTAATGGAAAGAAAACTAAGAATACTAGAAACAATCATATAATTAACAAAAACATAAAAATGTTTTTAAAACAGAAAAAAATCAAATTAATTTTTATATTAAAAATAAGAAAATAAAAAAAACTAATTATATACTTAATAAAAGTATTAAAAAAATTAATTAAATTAATCAATCACAATTCTAACCAAAATATAAAAATTAAATTTAAAAAGAAATGAAAATTCCAATCAACGACTGAAAAATTCTTTGGGAACTTTCAAAGTTAAAGTTTGTTACGCAAATATCAATGCTAAGGTATCTTTCTTTCATTAAAAAAGAAAAATAGAAAGGATTAAGGTATCTTTTTTTATTGAAAAAGAAAAATAGAAAAATAGAAAGGATAAATTATTTAAAATATAAAATTTTAAAAATGTAAATTTTAATATATAAAGAGAGTTTAGATGAAAAATCATCTTCTTGTTATTTAGAAGGAATCAAAAAAGTCAAAACTATTACAAATTTCAATATATTTAAAGTTTTATAAAACTAATCTCATTTTAAAAAAATTAATATTTTAGATAATATTTCAATGAAATGGAAATGTAATGTATTTCATTGCAATACTATCGGTAAAACCCAACAGCCTCAGGATCATGCATTTCATTCCAAGACCATTGGTAAAGCCAAAAAACTTCAGGATCATACATAACTATGTAGCTGAGCTTTCCCTATATGTTTGTGTTACAAGTATTCTAAATAATATCATGTAGAAGATAGGCACTTGGCAACAAATATCTGTTTCTGTGCAACTAATTTTTAAGGATGATTAAAATTTTATAGCATATCTGTTTATTTGCATATGAATATCATGAAGCTCATGCACTTTCTTCAGGCAATCAATGATGGCTTGCAATTCGTGTTTTAGTTGGTGAAGCTTAATCCATCAACAAGTACAGGCACGATTTGGAAAAATGAATCGACAAGATATATATATATCTGTGTTGAAAATTAGCTTGAGTACACTGGACTGCGTATAAAAATTAGCCTGACCTAATTAAGTAAACATATTGACATCAACGGAAGCATTGCGTACGATCTATGATCTACAAATTAAAATCACAAATCACCCAGAGAAATCTATACTGCTGTCTGATAATAATGTCTTTTGAACCTTGTATCTGTTTTAAGGGATTCTGTTGAACGGGTTTGAGGAGGAGTCCTTGCTGCTGCTGGTAGTAGGTCTAACATGGGATGGGGTAAAAATATGGTCAAAGAGTGCATCGCCTGGGGAATTAGAAAACAATGGAGAATATTCCGATGGGAATGTGTAACCCGGAGAAATATCCGATGACCTTAATACCCAGCCGGGAGAAGGAGATATAGCTGGGAGTGAATTTGGCAAAAGAGAAGGATTAAGGGTAAACGATGGGGAATTCAGTCCAAATGGTGACAGAATCTGCTGCAGAAAATTATTATAATATTGCTGATTACTACCAGCTACAGGGATATCTGGATTATTTGACACAGATATATTCCTCGCGGTCTTTGCCGGGTCATGAATATTGGTGTGCTCTGGAGGGATTATTTCCTTTCTCGCGGCATGAGATGAGAAATCTTCAGGATGGATTTCCGGGTGGTTCTGATGAAGCGAGGAGGTGCAGGGTTCGAGAAGTACCTGGGAATGGGATGATCGCGGGCCTTCAACGATTGCAGCGTCATGCTTTGAGTGAGATCTCATCTTGGAACGATGTGATTTATGGAGGTTGGAGGTGGTGGAGCCTGTCAGACGTTGCACCAATTTGGAGAAATCCTGTGGTTGCGCGTGTATCACCTCGGGAGAGCGTGTGTATATGATTACAGGTGGTCTGCGTTGTGTGACTGCAATTGTGTGAGAATCCTTGCTGACCTTCAATGGCGTTGGCCTCGGCCCTTGAAGCCCTTGTAGCCCTGATTTACTGTTCTTGTTTTTCAGCCTCTGCTCGCGCTCCTGCTGCTTCATGCCTGTAACACAAAAATCGATGTCGATCCTTCCCTAACAATTGAATGAGTCGTGGATGGGCTCTGAAGCAAATGAAGCGAAGATCTAAGACCTGAAAGTCGGCGTGGCGTTCTTATCGATGAAAATGAAGTGCTTGACTTGAGGAATATAAACAAATTGTTATATTTGTGGTCAAGGAAGGATGAGTGTGCGGTATTACGTACCCACTGTGACTAGTTCAAGCTCCTCCTTACACCGACCTTCGCATGGCCCATTTTACATTTTATTTGCTTTTCACATGGTTTTTCAACGACGGTAGATGGGTGGATTCATCTTCACCATGGAGTTCCATTTTTAATTGATTTACATTGTTTATATATCCAATGATGCATCATTAAAACGGAGTAATAATGCACAGGTGGTAAAAGTATGGGAGGTGGTAAAAGTATGATAAATATATGACAATGGAATCATGGTCTGTGTTGTTTACTGGTAAAAGTATTATTTTTGGAGATGGAAATTCGAGAATAAAATGAGATTATATTTAATAAAAAACGTTTTTAATAAATTAGAATATGTTAGTGATAAAATGTGATTTATTACCTAACCAACTTTATATGGTTTTTCTACTCATATAAAACTCTATTTTTATTTTTAGAAAACCTTTTTATTATATGTATATTATATTATATTTATTTTAAGCTGGTAAACAAATAAATATTAAATGATATAGACTTATTACAAAAAGATAAAATTTATTGAGGTGTAAATTTTTTATCAATATATAAAAAATTTAAGATAAAAAAAATTAGACCTCAAGAAGAACACCTTTTTTATAAGATTTTTTTATTCATATAAAATTTTATTAGTGATATATATATAGATTAAATTAAAAATTAAAAATTAAAAATGCTAATTTTTATGATTGTACAATTTTTTTAAAAATGCTTTGTATTTTTCTTCAATAAATCTCTTTTAAGTTCTTTTGGCATCGATTAATTTTATTATATAATAATAGTTATTTTTTTTTAAATAGTAAATGATAAGAGTTTTTATATTAAAAAGTTGAAAACAACCCTTGGTTACAAAAAGACAATGCTTTCTTGTCCAAAGAGATATTCAAAATGAGAGTCTAGAAAAGACCAATGTCTCTTTCACACCCCATAATGCTATGATCCTTCTTGCATTATAAATTTACACAAATTTATCTAACAAAAAGAGATACCTAAATTGCATAAACTAGATAGAATTTTAAAAGCAGATCATAGCTAACCATAGTTTCATGTGCATTGGGTAGGCTTGATAATAGAGTCTTCACCCATAGCCTTTGCTTGAGCATAATGGGAAGATTGACAATGGTTGCATCGATTGATTTTCAAAAGCTTGTCCAAGTCGGCCCCATATCTTCAACTTTCCCTCCTTGTTCACGCATGTTTCTTTCAACATCCTCCAATCTAGTGTCCATCATCGAAATCTGATATGAAAGATACCTCATGCTGTCCATCAACCCTCCCATTTGGTCATGCACAATGCGCCACATGCACTTATAGTCCAAAAAATATTTTCTTAACCCATTTAAAATGCCATGTCGCTAAAAAGGAACGAATCTTGTTCACTAGAGTACCCATTGCAAATTTTTCGAGTATAGTCAAAACCTTCAGCAAAAATTGGCTTTGTCGACTTGAAACAAGGAGACCCTACTTTTGGAAGCACCTAAGACTTGCTAAAATCACCAAACAATGTTAAAGCCTTATCAGAGGAAGGGATGACAAATAAAAGAGCAAGAGACCAATATAATTATCTGTTGCACTTAATCAGAGCCCTGGACCTTGGTTGTGCTAAAAGCACCACATTGTGATCTCCTTTAAAATTCCTTCCACTCTGACCCCAAGTATACCACTCTAGCTCGATAAGAGGATGGTTCCAGACAACTTCTCTTTATGAAATTCACCATCCATTTCTTCCATTTCAATCGTTTCAAGAGTTATGTGTCGAGTGCGAAGTTTGAGGAGTCCAAACTGCTCACATGCGAGAGAAATAAAGACCAAAGGAGGGGAGGTATTGTCGCCATCCACACGTCCTTTCCAATGACTATCATGGCCACCTTCATCGTGAGTGCTATTTGAGGTCTTGGGAATCGTCCTAAGGTTTAATTCCCCCAAGTTTTTAGGACATTGCTCCATGTCCCAAATGCTAGGGGAGCCACTTTTGACTTGGGTGCCATCATAAAACAATTGTGCATCAGCCAAGCTTAGCCCCTTCTTTGGATAATTTATTTTCTTCCTCATTATTGTTTCTTCGCATATGTAATATATAAATATTTTTAATGGTTTTTAATAATTCCAAGATTTGATTCTGAATACGTCCTAGATTGGTATCTTTTTTTCTAAGACTTTTGTGAGTCTTACTGATTACAATCTTGGGGTCTCTAAAGATGGAAACATTAGAGAGCTTTAGAGACGCCATTATCTCAGGCCCTAGCAGAAGGGAAATCCATTCTTTCTATTTGTTCATCGTACATATTATTTCCTAAGCATAGGTTTCTATAATGTTTCCTCCAAGGTCTAACAAGACACCTCCATACCTACCTCACTGGGATTTCCTTTGAAGACATCTTCAAATAGAAGCTTATAGCATATATGTTGTTTTTTCCAATCTTTAAACTTTGCAGGAGTCAAATATAGAACCTAGCTTGGTGAGGGAGTTGATCAAGGGGGCATGGAATGAATGAGTCCTTTTACTAGAGAATCTCCAGTCCAACTCAATTCATGCGCATAGAGATGTTTTGAATCCAAAATAAAGACTCATTTTGATTTGCAAGAGTCAAGTAGGATAACTTTATACTGAATAACAATAAACATGGGATTGACTTTCTTGTTCTAAAAAATGAGCTTGTTTCAGAGGAACCAAATTTTTTGGCAAACATTCTTAGAGAGGGAATTCTAGACTTAGGTGAATACATGCTTCCCGCTAAGAGAGATTGGGTAGTGATCTCGCCATTTACAAAAGAGATTCCTCCAACTAGTCAAAAGAACTGGGTTTCTACACAGGCCTTGAAGAGCTTAGTTCCAAGTTTTCTGAGAAAACTCGCACTCAAGGAATAAATGTGTAGCGATTTTTTCAGAGTTTCTACATAGCACACACCAGGAGGGACCATCAATGCCCCTATGAGGTAGTTTGTTAGAGGTGAGGATGTGATTGTGAACCAATGCTCAACATAAAGCATGAATATTCAAAAGGGCATGAGTATGCTAGATTCTTCCCACACATGAATAAAGGGAGGTGACAAGAGATCATTGATTAAATTTTCCTTACCTTCTTTAACAGTATAGATTCATGTATTTCCATGTCCCTGAGAGTCCTTATATGCAATGTGAGAAGGGGAAAGCTCCTCAAGACATGAGAAAAACAACTCAAAATCATATGCTAGATTTTTTGGACCTCAATCCATTTCCATCCTTTCCATGGTCCTAAATCCATCCAAACGGAAAGGTCGCAGATCTATATATACCCATTTGAAGTTATCCAATCTATGCTCTCTTGTAATCTAGGCTTGGTTCTCAAGGGGGCTCTCTCACAAAAAATTCTTCCCACATCCAAATATTTTTAGCATTTCCAAGGATCCAATTTAGATGCTTCTGAACTAGGTTCCCAACAACTTTACACAAGTTCCAAACACTCGTTTGTTTACCTTGTAGGGGGGACCTATCAAGGAATATTTTTGTGTCTTATTTATGTATTTCCTTTGCATGACTTTCTTCCACCATTTAGTTCGCCCAATAACTAATATCGATATTTGTTTTACTCCCATGACTAATTCATTAATATGGGCTCACAAATACATATCCCTCCATGTCCTTTATAGCCTCTAACAAATTCCCATTTTATTAGATGGTAGTTGTTTTGGTTGGATTTCCCCCCTTTCCATAAGAAATGGTGAATATCCTTACTTATACCTGCAAGGATGCCAACTAGAACCAATATGGATTACCATAAAAATATATGGAGATATACATGTCAATATAGATTTTATGAGAGTGATCTTCCCTGCCATATTTAGCCATCTTATTCCCCAGTATTGAATTTTCGTTTTGAACTTCTAAAGAATTCCTTTCCAATATGTAATTTTTTTATTACCTAGGGTAATTGGCACCCCTATATATTTAAAGGAGGTCTAGTTATGCTCTCTATTAAAACCAAGTATCGAAGATGTTTGAAGAGAGGGATGCGAAGGGTTGTTCGAATCGTAAATATTACTCTATTCATAATTTATCTCCCCACTTGAAGCATCTATAAAGTAGTCCAAAACTTATTTAAAATTTCTATAATTTGACATGGAGGCGATGCCTAGAAATATTGTGATCAACAAACTGAGCATGATCAGTTGGTTTATCCCCTCTTTTTATTAGAATACTAGGAAGGTCTCTTTCTTCTCTTAGCTTATTAGTTTTCTTCTCAAAGTCTCTACAACCAAGAGATACAAAAAGGGGGACTAAGGAGAACCTTGCCTCAAACCCTAAGATATTTGAAAAAAGGGGGAGGGGTGACCATTCACAACAGGGGCCACCCAGGGACAACCAATGCAAGCTTCAGTCCATCTAATGAAGGAACTAAAAAACCAAAATTCTCAAGAACAAAAGAGATGAAGCTAAGTCTTACCCTGTCAAAGGCATCGACAAGATCTAGTTTGATGGCCATACCTTGTTCCTTTCGTCTTGAGCTAGCGTAGATATAGCTTCTTAAATTATGATTATTTTGGGTATAATATGACTACCTGCTATGAATCCTCTTTGATTTTATAAGATCATCTCTGGGAGAATTTTTTTGGACCTATTAGCCATAATGTTTGTAAGAATATTGTAAGAGGATTTGCATACATAAATAGGAATGAATCTACAAATCATCTGAGGATGCGGTTCCTTTGGAATAAGGGAAATGAAGGAGGAGTTAGTGCCTTGCCCCCCTATTTTTTCCTTTCCGCTTATAAATTTGAGCATTTGCAGAGATCACCTTTGATAATACCCCATCATGCCTGATAGAAGATGATGGGAAATCCATCTGGGATTGGGGCTTTGTATGCATGAAGACTCGAGCTGGCACTTCATAAATTTCTTCTCCAACAATTGGAAAAACAAGGGAGGGGTTTTATTCTTCTAAAATTGAAGCAAGGATGTCTTCACACATTTCAAAACAAGCATTTGGATTTTTGCATCCAAGCTTAGTTTAATTTTTTTTGTAATACGCAAATGCTTCCTCTTTGATTGCAACTTTACCACTAATCAGATATCTTGTTGCATCTATCAATTCTCTTATGATATTGTGCAGTAATAATTTTTTGCACTGATTGTGGAAGTATGGAATATTTACGTCCCTTCATTTTACCCACAAATTTCTTGACTTTAGCCTTCAAACTTCCTCTTCCTATTGTGTTGTAACTTGTAACTTCCTTTCCAGCTTCTATTCCTTTCACAAGATTTCCTCCATGATTGTGATGGTTTCCATTTCCTTTTAGAGAGAATCTAAGGACTCCTCAATTGATCTTATTTCTTGTCCAATGTCGTTATACTTATGTTTTTCTCATTCTTTAAGAGTCCTTTTAACTCTTCGAAGTTTTGATTCCGACCTGAAACTAGGGGATTCGAGAGATGGGTTTATATGATCTAAGGTTGTGGAGAAATTAATTTTTGCATGTGGAAGAAGAACTACAAGGAAAAGTCCATGTAGCGAAGGTGATTGTATAGGTTTTTAGTGTTACAAGATTGGGCAAAAATTACAAAAAAACCTTTGCTACAACCTATGCCAATGGTATCATATTTTTGGTTGATGCTTTTACAAAAAAATATTATAACTAAAAAAAACTTTGTGGTCGGAGGCTTTAGCTGAGGTTTTTTCATCAATATGCTTTGTTGATGCAAGCACACTAGTTCTAACAAATACAAAATGCACCAGTGACTTTAAATACAAACAAGCAACAATTCTGACCAAAACCTTGAAGCAATATATGTACTGATGCTTGATAATAAATATCATACTGGTGCAAAGTAAAAATTATAATGGCACTAATTCTATATAAAAAAATATGCACCTATGATTTACACTAAATATAACACTATTGCCTATGAACTATTATAAAGCACCGATGTGAAAATGGATGGAAAACACACCGATGAAGTTGACTAGGATGTTGACTTTTGCTGCATTTTTAAAATTTAATAGTGCTGTACGATACCGTGGTGCACTCGGGTGTAATATTAAAAAAAGAACCACGACATGCAATGAGTATTTTTTTGCACCAGGGCATGTTTGTTTTAAATGCACTGGTGCTACATTTACCCAAACACACTAGTGTGATTAAAACGATCAAAGGCACCAAGAATCATTTTCTCTTTAGTGAATAGTGAGCAGTGACATTACACTAGAATATCTATATTTTATTTTTTATTCCGTTTAATTCCGTTATATATTTTTTATAATAGTATTCATATAATTTTAATTTTAATTATTGTGTTTTGATATGATTTCCAGATTAATTTGTTATATCATAAATTTTTGCAACTATTTTAATATTTAATCATCCATATATTTAATCAACTACGTAACATTTCCAAACAAAGACATTGGAGAATGCAATAGAATCATAAAATTTGTTTTACTTTATATGAATAAGATGCCCTTTGTCATACAAAATGGGACAACATAAAGGTAAACAATAATCAAAATATTAACATGCATGTAATTGTTACACTTAATGGTAACCTATTGTCTTTCAATTGGGACACTATGTCCTATACATTATACAAAATGTCTAATTTTCACAGATAATTATTTCAAAATATACAATAGATTGCATTAACATCCAAATATATTGGTCATCATTCTTCACTAGAACTATTGTGAGTGCTCGAGCCACTTGAATGACTTAGGTTATTTGGCCAAATGTTTTGTTGATTGACTCGATTATTTTCCTCCTCATCAAATTCCATTTACAACATAAAAATAAAGTGTAATGAGTGTATCTACATTGGTGGGAACAATGAAAATTAAAATAGATAATATACACGAATCTAAATTGAAAAGTGATGTAACATAGAAAGAATTGATCCCTAAATGATACACATTCTTTCAAAACCAAATATCATCAACAAGTTTTCTATTTGCTCCACTCCGGACTTTGTTTCGTGCAAGTTTTATAACCCATAACAAATAATAGAATTAATGTAAAGGATCTTTTTGTTCCATTAATTATAAAATGAGAGAAGTAAAAAACATAGATACCTACAAATTCCACAATTATTTTTTGATATGCCAACATATACTCACAACCCATACTTAACCCAATGTCAATCAAATAATTTGATGGTTTTCCTTTTATGTTAACACGTATTTGAAGCCATCCATGGATGAACGATGTTAAACAAATTAAAATATAAAGATCACAACCAATATGAAATCTTCAGTTGTTATAAGGAAATGACATATACTCACAAAGTTTGCTATCAACCCTTTTTTACCTTGTCATCATATTTTATGTGTTGGATGGGTTCCATTTTATTTTATTTTTACAACAAAACAATTGAAAACCAATATTTAATGCTAAATTAATTAATTATATGTACATAATAGAAAAATTCAATGATTTCATACATTTGAAGCACATTGTTGTTGAGATGGCTCCTCCTATGATGCAATTGTGTTCATTTCCTTCATCTTCTTGTACACATTTTTGGACATTCCTACTAGCATATTTTGGATATCACCTCGTTCATCCTTTGGGATTTTCATAATCGTCCTGAAAATTTAAAATGAAATTGAACTATTTTTATACTGATATAAAAATTAAATATAGAAGAATTAACATTAATAAAGGAATGCTTTGTTGTAGTAGATATATACTCTATAAAAACATATTTAGGAACATTACTTTTTGAATGATTCTTTTTGTTGTTGTACATTTTTTCTATTGCAAGTCTGACAAGTCTCATTGACCATTTTTCTGGCAATATGTCCTGTAGTTTAGATATAACATGATTCTTCGAGTCATTAGATTGATTTTTGTACTCTAAGAGGAAAGTACATATATTCATTCTTTCCACTATACCCCTTATAGTTAAATATAAAAAAAATTTCCTCTTTCATTAACTTCCAGCACCACTCCAAATGATCTAAGGACCAATTCATCATCATTTACATCTTCTATAATTTGTCTTTTCTTATGATGGAATTCCCTTCCGTTGTAGTCAGTACCTGCAAAACATTCAACATATGTTAAATAAATTGTTTGAAACATGTTAGTGAATTTTCTTAAGTAGAATATTACTGAAAATTCAAGAAAAAAATCATATTGATTATTTTTTGATTCACCTAATGCATCCATATGAAACTTTTCCATCAAGGTTTTATGCTCTTTTGTAGTTAGATTGGAAAGACTTTTATCGATCTTCTTCATTTTTTGTCTCTGCATTACACACATTAACCAATACATCATATTAATTAAACTTAGATTCAATTCAAACATTTTGATTTAATACGGAAATTACAAAGAACTTGCTTTCTTTTCATTTTTGGATGTGTTGCCATCATGGCGATTATAATTACTGCTCATTGATCATGAATTTTCTATCAATAAACAACTTGGACAATTAAATAGAGAAGATATTAAATATATTATACAAATACATTATATAAATTCGAGATAATAAAATAGTCTGCAATCTTAGTGCGCTTGAACAATTAAATTTCCTAGTGCGTCTATGTCGTGCAAGCACCAATGCATCAAATATGAACACACTGTTAAGGGAAATAATTAATAATTGACATATGAATTTTTTGGTGCGATATATATAATCTAAAGCACTGGTGATTACCGGTTCCTTTTTATTCCAAAAGCACCATTGCATTGTACAAAAACAACTGCATTGAAAACTATGAAAGTGTTTTTTGAAAAAAAAACTAACATAGCCGACAAGGTTTTGGATCCGACACAATAAGTGTTCCCATTGCACCCAATTCCTTATATATAAAATCTCAAACCCATTAAATCTAAAATGCCTAAAAAGAAAAATCATAACTGTGAAATAATAAAGGGAGTTAGACCCTAATGTGAAATTTTGCAGCCACATAAAATGAAAGGAAGCAACAAGAAATAAACAGTCCGAGCATTAAGGGTAACTATGAAATATTTTATTTTTATGAATTTATTGTAAATATTAATAAAAAATAAATAAATCATGCATTGATATTAATAGTAATAATTTACATACATGAAATTTCTACTATGCAGGGTTTCCTGTGATCCACCATACCTTACAAATTTTGATCTTCAGAATAATCTGGTTGCTCCAAAATCCTCCCTTGGAAGTCTCTCTTGAAAAAATGTCCTCTTGGAATTTCAGCAAAACAATGAAATAGTGATTAGTCTTTTATTAACACTTTATGAAATTAGTTTTTTGAAAAAGAAATTCGTGCTCCTTTTTCAATTCACGGGAAAAAAAAATTCATGGGTTTTTTATTTTTTATTTTTTGGGCATCAATGCTCTAGTGTATTCAAGTGCACCGATGGGACTTACAAGACAACACACTGCTAAGATATATTTTCATTTTTTTTTGTGGAAATGCGATGTGAAACTAGATATGCATGCATCGATGCACTATAATTTTTATAACATACCGAATTGGTATACAATAGAAAAATTAAAATTCAGAATTAGCATTGTCTGATGCATATGATAAATATGATCGTAGTGGTGTGCTAATATATACTAAGCACACGCGTGTCAATTATATTGAAAAATGCAGAGTTAATTGTCTACTATAAAATATAACAGATATTTTCTTTTTTGAACATTTTTGCAGATGTTTCAAGATGGTGCAAATGTGTTTTAGATGCACCGTTGCATTGTGCTATTCAAGACGCATTGGTGCAGTTGTATTTTTAAAGTGCACCGGAGTAATAAAAAATCCCTATGATTGTATGTTTGAAATTAAAATGATATATTCATCTGAAATGTTTTTTCAGGATTCAACCACATCAATTGCAATAATTCATAGTATATATATGCAGCTTGAACTCACATTATTCTTAAAAAATGGTTGCAAAACTGTATTGGAAGTTAGATTGTGATATGGTTCTCAAAAATTATTTTAGGATTGTAGACATGTATTGATTGTTTATTTGGCTCAAATGCAACGATAAAAGGTTATAATGGGAAATGGCCAATTATTCAAATTCTAGCTCATTCCATATTGTTAAAAGTTCATCGAGTTCTCCCTATCCATCTCCAGTAAGTTCATATTTTATTTACATTTTGTTTATCTAATTTAATTTGTTTTATTTATCCATGTTAATTTGAATAACAATGTATTCCATGTTGCGGGATCTCGATTTAGGATTGAGTTCATATGCGTAATATATTCCACCAGTTGTAAAATGTTGTAAGCTCTTATTAGGAGAAATATACTGGAAACAATTGGCAGATGAAAATGGACAACCACTTTACCCCACCAATTGTAACATACCATCTTTCAGCCACAATCTTGGGTCATCAACGGTAATTAATTGTGACATGGATCTCTTTTATGAAACCCTAGTAGTATATGGTTGTTCAAAAATTCAAGGGTTGATGGATAACCCTCGGCATGTCACACTCACCCATTATACTAATGATTGACTACTCAATGTTGATGGCCTAATACCTCCTACTGTAGTAAAAAATCCAATAGGTGATATAGAAAAGACACGTAGGAACACTTCCCTATGTTGGAATATTTTATATTCCTTGGAATGTAATAATGTCTTTGTATTATGTCAGAAGATATCCACAATCTTATGTAAAAGGGTAATACATTTATCCCATATTCATTATGGTAAAATATACTCTTGATATTCATTATTATATAAAGAGATGTTATTATGGAGAATTATATTATCCCACATGTAATATGTGAGAGTAATTCCTCCTCATCGCTTGGTATAAAATAGAGTCAAGGGATTCTCTCACATTCATTCCTGTGTGAATCATCCATTCATCCCGTTGTGGATCACTCATCATGATCTTTCTATATTGTGTTGGGGTTATTAGCATTTCTCTCTTGTAAGCTTGAAGGAGATATTCTGGAGATAATAGAAGACTACCTTCCCGTGGACGTAGCCCAATTGGGTGAACCACGTATATCTGGTGTACTATTTTCTCTTGTTCTCTTTCTATTCTTATTTATTGTGATATGTTATTGTTTTGCATAGATAGGTAAGCTAGTTTAGTTAGATCCATATCTCCGACATGGTATCAAAGCTTGTTGCTATGATCTAGCACCTTCTATTGCTTTCAAACAATATTTTATCATTTGGGAATTGTTTATTTCTTGTAGATTTTCTTTCTATATGGTAGCCGTTAGGCTTCTCTTTAGATCTAGGCATATTTCTGCAGGTTTTTTTATTTCTAACCCTAACCTTGTTGTGTAGATTTTTGCAGAAAGTTTTCAAGGGTTTCTTGATGTTTTTTTTGTAGATCTATATGATTTTTTTATTCTCCTCAGGGAGATCTATCTTCCGGTTGTCAAAACGGCAACTTTTGTCCAAGTTTGGTAGACTTTGTGCAAGTTTCCATCTTCGACAGATTCGACACTGTTTTCATCCTCATAACTCGGTCAAGTTTTATCGAAATTTTTATTATAACCTATTTTTGGAACTGGAAAAGCTGTTCTGGATCCACATACGTGGATAGAACAAAATTCTGGGCCTTCCAGTTTCGAAAACAACAACTTTCGAGGGATCTTCTCTAATTTTGGATATAAGGAGGATATAAGATGATGATGATGATGATGGGGATGATGATGAAGATGTTGATGATGATCATGATGTTAGGAACCCATGTCAACCCTTCTATTTACTTTGTTAGTATATTGTTGTTGGACGCATATGCTTTGTAAGTCATCCCGTAGTATTTGTTGATCCATAGTTTGTCTTATTGTTGTTGGACGCATATGTTTTGTAAGTCATCCCGTAGTAATGGTTGATCCATAGTTTGTATTGGCCCATGGTTTGTATTGACACATGGTATTGACCCATGGTATTAGCACCTAGACTTAGTATATAAGTTTGTGTTGAGACCAATGAAGGTATTGTGAAGTTATTTGTATTGAGCTTTCTCAAAGGAGGTTGCCCCCTCGAAGTGGCATGTGATCAATAAAAGAGATTTTGAATTCTATTATTTATGCTATCTCGTGTATTTTCATTAATTAATTGTGGGAGGTTCTTCACATCTAGTATCAGAGCTCTTTCTTAGGCTCGTTGGGTGAAATTTCTGCCAAAATTTTTTTCCGCATCTGTTGCAGCTTCAGATCTGGGAATAATCCCTATCCTCTTAACTATGGGAAGTACTTGGGAATAAGCCCTAAAACTCATTGTGAGGAGTACCACAGGAACCCCAAAGCAGTTGGCCCATTAAGAGGACCTGCCAGCGAAAAGGGCAATGACCCCTACCTGATTGACTAGTTCCCACCCGTGAGGTAAACCAAGAGCTGTCGTTTGTGGCAAAGCGGTTATCAGTTTTATCTGAGCCATGGAGTGAGGGGTACTGTCCTAATACGCAAGCTGTTAAACAACATTGGTGGCCGAGTGAAACTCCTGAACTGTGAGGAAGCCACACATACCTGGGGTCCATATCTATTTTCAGCTAAACTGTTGTAGATCACTTCTGCATCATTTCAGATCCAATTTGAAATCCATTTCAGATCTATTCCGAAAGCCATTTCAGATCCAGCCGTTTTGGATCCATTCGGCGTTGTTACAGATCCATTTGTTTCCAATCACTTCCGCATCATTACGGATCCATTTGTTTCCAATCAATTCCACGTCGTTACAGATCCATCTGTTTTCGCTCCCTTCTATGTCGTAGCAGATCCATTCTGAAAAAAAGAAAAAAAAATTAAAAAAAACGAGACAGTTGACTACCATAAATTAACTCAATTCTAAAAAAAAAAACCAGACAGTTGACTACCAGAAATTAACTCAATTCTCAATACTATGCTATATCAATGACAATGCTAAGATAATGAATAATATAACCAACCTCGATCCAAACGTTTGATGTAGATCCCTGTTGGAGCTTTCAACTCGTGCACTTGAACCTGCAAATTAGTCTTGACAGCCAATATACAACAAACACATATAATATATAAACGAAATTAACATCATCAATAGCAATGGTCCATGATATTATATGTAAATGAAACCCAATGTAATATAAACAACATTCACAACATTAATGGACGAGAATATGAGTATTTCTATTAATAAATAACAAGAAGTACAATGTGATACGACCTCTTGCCGGCAACCAATCTGAACTAAGATCTGGGTCAATCCACTTGTGCCTCCACCACTTCAATCCTCCATGGAATGGAAAACTCAAACTATGATAAGAGTTTGGAAGGTGAACATAAAGGGTTCACAACTACAAGGACCAATGAGTGTAGACTCAAGATAGGGAAAAAATCCACTAGAGTTCTCTTGCTCTCCTCTCTCCTCCCATCCATAAGCCATATGTGCTCAATATATAGTCCTCTCAAAGGTAAGTGAAAGGACACATCGAGGCGTTTCGGGGCAAATGGAAGGCCAAAGGTCACCCTATGACCGCTTTTTGGGAGTAAAAAGTAATTAACTAGTGATTTTTACCATTTTACATGCTACCCGCGGGCTATAGTGATGCAACTCGCAGGTATGCCCACTTTAGTGATGCAATTAGCGCACAGGGGAAAAAATAGAGAAAATAGTGTGTTTGAAGGATATAAAGTGGATCTGAGTCAGAAAAATGGATCCTGCAGGCCAAAGAGTGCTAATGCTCACAAGGTGGAAAATTACATTGTAACAAATGCCCCCTAATGTGTGAGGTCAGAGACTGATGCTACGTTGGCCAAAATACATTATAAATCTCAGAAGTGTATTGATGGAGACACAAGTGGAAGGAGTAGCTCACTCGTCATAATACAATAGTATCCCTGAATACATGTCGGTATAGTACAACAATCTGATACAATGGCCATGAGTAGGAAGTACATAGTGAATACATGTCATAAGTGATCACAACCATGATCCCTCTATAGTAAGATATGGTCTCCTGCTGAAAAGGAAACAACTGGTGTGAACTGGAGGTACAAAATCCTGATATCTGAAAGGTGATATCTCAGATGTAAAGTCATAATCATAAGTAGCATACTGAATGCCACTATCGCCTGGGGTCTTCTACACAAGTATTCGACGATGAAAGTCCCATCAAGTGAATAAAGGAGTTGAGGTCTAACCTGATGTGACATCGTCTGATTATTGGTTAATGATGTATACCATTATCATACGCGAGATAACGCACCAATAATGAAAATGGGTATCAAGGAACAGAGTACAATCATCAGAGTGTGAATAGATGTGTTGAAGTTGAACACTAAGATGAATCCATCGATCAAAGGACATTGATGTATTCCCAAAATTGTCTATGGCGAGAGAAACTGCCACTAATGACTGCAAGCCTCAAAGTACTCAACCAAAATCTAAGCCTCAAGTCCTGGAATAAATGGGTTGAAGTCGACGGAACAAGACTCGCTGGAAGGAGGGCATTAAGGCATCCCCCATCAACCAACACGAGGTACCAGCTACGTTGAAAGATTTGGAAGATCTCAGGTAAAACAGACTGACTCAATAAGGATGGCTGACATGCAATAGTCAAGAAATCTGAAGAGTGGCCGACTCTGGTTTCAAGAATTTCTTTGAACAAGAGCATGAGCAGATGGATAGACTCAGGCAACATAGACTCAATATAGACTGTGCGATGCAAGAGGCACCATAAAGGGCTCCATAATGACTGGAAGCTTAACCAATCGGTGGAGTAAACTGAGAAACAAGTATAGCTCCTAAGGTCCAACTATAGTCCCGACTCATAATGTATGGAGTGGAATGAATGCTCTGTTCAACGGTGACACAACAGCTGCCAACTAGAAGTAGTAACCGTAATCCCATCCATCTTTTCGGAATATTTGATTTTTTTGGTCTTTTTCATATTTCGAAAAGCTTGAAAAAGAATAAAATTGCTTATAGTACAACAAGTGAGGGAATGAGTGTAAAATAGTGAGCAGACTAGTCCCAAGTAGTGGAACATACCTATGATCAATGCAAGGAAGCGTATGCAGGATGTAGACACTCGGGGGGGTGTTCCCTCAGGGTCAAAAAGTCATCAAATTTTGAAGGAAAAATGGAGGCTCTACAAGGCTCGAGATGGAAAAGTGCTCAGGCACCAAGCTAACAACTGAGTGAGTGGGAGCTAGCACAAGGCTCAAGTGGCAAGCAGGATGATGCAATGCAATCACAGCTTGATATAACTGGGGGAGTCCTCATGGGAGATGGCCTACATAAGACAAAGTAGAGTATGAATCTTTATCGCAAAGTCATGGCGTAACTACAAAGGACTCCCAATCCTAAGGACACACAACGGCATGGGCACCATAATGCAAAAAGGGGGTTCTAACTAGGGTACCCATGTTTAGAAAAGCCCTACCATCACATAACGACACTTCTATAACAGTGTGAAAGTTCTGTGTTGGTTAAGAAGCGGGGTCGCACCTAGGGTTTACGAAAATGGTCAAAAGGTCAAATGCATAATGCATGTGAAAATGACATCTAACCTATATGCCAGGTGTGAAATATACCTACCGTAGGCGCGAAATGGTCCAAAACGACTCTCGCCGAAGAAATCTGGTAAAAAAATGCTACTCCAAGACATTATATTAATCCAAAACAACTTAAAATGGTGGAAACTATAGACAAGTGGGTTTCAAAAATTATAAATAGTAATAAAAATTTACAATTTACAATTCATTTTTACTATTCACCCATTTGGAGTGTTGTGGTTAGTTTTCACCTCAAAGTTCAACTGTTGATTCTGGGAGCTACAGGCATCCAATCATCGAACTGTTAGGAGCAGGTTGGTAGACTCATCCATACCTTTCATTTTAATTCTTTTATTTTTATTTTTATTAGTTGGATTTTTTGTGTGGCCAAGCCCTAAATTGTCACGGCGCTACCCGCGAGCTATTACTATGCAAGTCACGGGTAGGTCAAGGTATGCGTAGTCAACGCATGCGTTGACCTCGGGTACCCGCCTCTGTGAGCAAAATTACCCATGGGTATGGCCGTGAAGCTATTTTTTTAAATAAAACTGACTAAATTCTTTGGTTTCACTTCCTTCAGGATGGTTCTAGAGTGGAGAGAGAGGGAACATGACCTTGTGGATGAGGCTGTCCGCAATGATGTGCATGCACAGCAAGCCTTACAAGCATGTGGGCTATACAAATTTTGGAACATAGGGGGTTTGAGGGCCCAAAACCTATTGCTCCACCGTTTGATAGACTACTGGGACATAGATGCACAGAAGTTCAACCTAGACAGGCAAATACTCACTCTGGAAGTGGAAGATATCTACTTCATTACTGGTTTGTCCTGCCAAGGTGAAGTGGCAAGCCTTCGATCTCGTTCTGTGGGTGGTCGGATCACCATCCCCGACTATATAGAGCAGTATTGTGTTCCAAATACTCTAGCAGTGGGGATTCAGGTGCCCATCAGAGCCATAGATAATCTGAGCATGAAGATCATAGTGGCGACCCTAGTGAGGATTACTGGTTCAAAATCTCTTCACCAGGCATCCAGGACAGTGATGTTCTATGCGTCACAGTGTATGCAGCCCATGATATTTGGCTGGTGCACAATGCTACTGGGGTCCATGAAGACCCATTTGACGGAGTGCAAGCAGGGGGAGGCAAAAAAATTCAGATACGACAGTATCTTATGCAGTTTCTTCTTTGAGCGAGTTCTGGGGCTCAGTCCGAGGGTTGAGGTCCCTCCTCATAGCCTCCACAACCCAGCCCTAACCCGGTGGGAAGAGGTCTTGACATGACAAGGTGGTGGCCATCAGGCGTCACCATACACAAAGGAGTTCTTTCACTGGTGGGACCGACATGTCATAGCTATAGATGACTACCCCTATGCAGGGATAGACTTCCACCAGGATCGTGACATGCCATTTCCACTAGATACAGCATTCAGAGACATTGGTGAGTAGTCTTTTTAGGTTTTTTGGTGTATTAAATTTTTATGGATTTTTTTTTATAGATATAAATGCAAAAATCCTTTTGGGGGTAGTATCATATATTAATGTTTTACTGTTTACTCGCAGACAAGGGCCCATTGAGACCTAGGGCTTCCCGAGACATCGTTACTAGGGTAGGGGTGATGAGGCAGGGGGTGCTGCAGCAGAGTGTACACTATAGACTCTGCGGGGCAACCTATCACGGATGACTGATAGGGTACCATAGATAGAGGTGGCATGGCTAACAGAGGATATGCAGCGCCAAGTAGTGGGGGTGCTGGGTAACTGGGTACGACTACTGTAGCGTATAGCAAATGCAGTACAGTATTATTATCAGACACATCCTGTTGGGGCAGAAGCTAAGCCTCCTCATAGGGATTAGACATCTCAGGGTCCCATTTTTGTATCGATATGTATATTTTTGAGGGCTATGGGCTCCAGTTTTGTATTACGATACTACCATTTTGGACATATTATTTATAAAAACTATGGTTCTCCGGTTCTACTATATGTGTGTATGTACAAATGTATGAATGTCTCTTTTATTTGTGTGCTTCATTGTGAATGTGACAAATGCCAAGCTAGGACATAGTTAGCATATGCATCATATATGTGATTAAAGCTTCTCGGAACATGAATGTATGTAATTGAAACAAAATGTCATTCCAAGAGTCTTACCCTTAAGAATTTCTATAGTAACATAGGATCTCTCACATGGTACTGACCATTTAACTGAGACACAACTAGTTGTGAGTCCAGGAGGACTTCTAAATATTGGATACCATGTGAAATAGCATCCCGAAGTAGCTCAATCACGACACTATACTCAGCCACATTGTTAGATGTAGGACCAATACAAGCACCTCCTAAAGACACAACTAGATGGTCAGGTGAATAAATAACCCAGGAAGCAGAAGCAGGTTGCTGCGTATGACAACTAGCACCATCCGTGAACCCTAAGAACATAGGAGATTCCACTGACATATGTCAATCAAATTGAAGCAAATCAGGAGACCCGAAGACCAAAAGAAATCTAAACTATGTACAAAAGCAACTATACAATAGTGTACAAAAGTATTAGCTTGAACGTAGAAGTTCAAGCGTAATACCGCTTGAGGTAGAGCCCATTCCTAGGATCCTTTAAGACATTCCCCTCATATTCCTCTAATTCATAGGCTCCTTTTTCCAGGACACGCCTCACAATGTAAGGACTGTGCCACATGGGGTTAAACTTGCATGCCCCCAAGGGTTCTTTAGCTTGGTCATATAAGAGGACCAATTTACCTCCAACATACTGTTGGGGATGGATAGATCTATCATACTAAACCTTAACACGATGTTTATTGGCATCTATAGCCACGACAGCATCTCAACGTTGCTCGTCAAGTTGCTCAAGGTGGATTAAACGTTGCTCTATACCCGTTGTATCAAGGAGGAGCTCTATGGCCATTTTAAGTGAAGGGATTTCGCATTCAATCGGTAAAATCGACTCCACACCGTATACCAACTGAAACGGTGAGAACTCGGTGGCAGTCTTGACTGTGGTTCGATATGCCCACAAAGCAGGATATAACATAATATGCCAGTTGTTCTTGCTTTGTTGGATGGTACGTTGGAGAATGGTCTTTAAAGACTTATTGACTGCTTATACCAGACCATTTGCTTGGGGATAGTAAGAAGATGAGTGTTCTTGACGAAACCTAAGCTTGAGTGACAAATCCTCCATCATTATGTTCTGAAAGTGACTGCCATGGTTAGTGACAATCTCTATCGGAATACCAAACTGAATGATAATCTGATTGAACACGAAATGGGTTGCTGTAGCACCATCGGCTTTTACAGTAGGCATGGCCTCAACCCATTTGGAAAAGTAGTCCACGACCACTATGATATGGTGATGCCCCCCAGCCGAAACTAGTTTGCAATCCATGAAATCCACCCCCACTTGGTGAAGGGACCGACAGTGACGACCGGATGAAGGGGCGCTGGATGCGAGTGTATATTCCAAGAAAACACCTGGTAAGGGTGACATCTCTTCACAGCATTCATACAATCTTTAAAAATGGAAGGCCAAAAATAACCAGCTCACATAATACGTTGGGCTGTAGCAAGCCTGGATAAGTGACCGTCACACGCCCCAACATGGAAATCATTAAGCACATGCTTCGCTTCTTTGTGAGTCAAGCAATGGCGAAGAATATAATCCTTTCCTCGGTGATACAGAGTGTCATCGATGATAGCATAATCTTTAGCATGATGTTTCACACGTCGTCGCTCGTCCCGTGAATAATGCGAAGGAAACTTAAAAGTTTGGAGATATAAAATGACATCCCCATACCAAGGGTCCTCTGACGAGATAAGAAACAAGTGTTGATCCACAAAGGAATCTTCATGGATTACATCCTCATCAAGTCTCGGAAGGTTCGACATAAGCTCAACAAACACCAACGATTTCACTGACTTCGCTGAAGCAAAATCGAGATCGAACTCCTAAAGGATCACAATCCATTTATTGTACTTCCCCCCTATAAGGCGTCGTGATAGCACGAACTTAAATGGATTGATATGCGCTACAACTATGGTTGTTCTAATCCAAATATAGTGTCGTAACTGTTGGACTGCATGGACAGTCGCAAGTGACATCTTTTCCACATGAGTATATCTCAGTTCAGCGTCTACTAGATTTCGACTAAGGTAATAGATCAACCTGAACTAAGACCATGCCAACCGTCTCTTGAGACGCAACAACATAAAGTATCAAATCTCGTGCGAAGTCGGGTAAACTAAGCATAGGGGCTGATACCAAAGCTTTCTTAAGGGCATCGAAAGACTGCTGGGCTCGCTCATCCCAGATAAACAGTGTGTCTTTCTTCAAAAAGCACGTAAAACCTTTGGTAAGATTAGCGTAATGAACTACAAAGTGATGTAGAAAATTAGCTCTCCCTTGGAGGCTCTGAAGTTGAAACAAGTTTCACGGAGGAGGAAACCGAAGTATTTCCTTAACTTTAAGAGGATCCACCCTAATACCCTCTTTCGAAACTATGAATCCTAGAAGGCGACCTAACCTCACCGCAAAGATGCATTTATTGGGATTCAATCGTATCTTGTAGCCTATACATCGTTCGAGAGTCCAACGGAGGTGCTTGGGGTGGTCCATTCTCTTGCAAGAATGGCCAGCAAGATCATCCAAGAAAACCTCCATTATACTTTTAAGGTCGTGAAAGGCATAGGTCATGGCATGCTGAAATGTAGCTCCGACGTTTTTAAGGCCGAAGGGCATTTTCCGATATGCAAATGTACCCTAAGGACAAATGAAAGCAGTCTTATGTTGGTCCTCGGGTTTGATTTGAATCTGCTTATACCCTGAAAATCCATCCATGAATGAAAAAATCTCACTTCCTCCACAAGCATCCAAGATCTGATAAATGAAAGGCGTGGGGAAGTTGTCTTTCTGACACTCACAATTCAGGTCTCTAAAATCAATGCATATGCATATCGTTCCCTACTTCTTATCCACAGGAACAGGGTTTGACACCCATTCGGTAAGGGGAATGAGGTAGATAAAACCAGCTTTGAGTAGTTTCTCCACCTTTGCCTTAATAGCTATTTCCTTCCTAGGGTTAACAACACGAAGCCATTGTCGAACTGGTTTAGCGTGAGGATACGTTCTAATCTCGTGCTCGATAATACTGGGGTCTATTCCTGGCATCTCCTCATATGACCAAGTGAAAGATTCCCTGATTTCTGTAAACAATTCAGTGTAAATGGAAACCTCTTTAGGAGAGAAATTAGCACCAATGTAAACATTTTCAATCTTTCCAGGAGTGCAAGAGATGTTGATTGATATAGTCAGGGAAATACTAGCCATGTTCCCCTCCACGAAAATCTCATGTGAACCCAAAATAACCACAGGGTGACCAACCATCTCGGAAAGAGTCATCTGAACTCTTCTTGCTTGGCGAGATCGAGGTCGGGAAGGAAATAAGAGCGATGGTGCATATCCTCCCAAGGCCTCTCACTACCAAACATAGCTTCGATAATAGCTTCATCTGAAGGTAAAGTACCATCAAGGTAATTGTTCGAACAAGATGAGTCAACTGCCCAAACTGAAAGCGTAACGACATTTTCCTCATCTGTCCGAGAAGAAGAGAGATCCAGCTCTGCAGTGGCTTGTTGAATATCTTGGTAAGTAAGCTCAACTACAGACAGTGGCATAGACATCCCGACGTATGAAATGTCTCCAGACATAGAACTCATGGACGATAAAGTCCATGGATCATCAAAATATGATGTCTGAAACGATACATTATGTAATGGAGGAGGCGCATTGTCGAAAATGGTTCCAATAGAATTAACAGGTGCAGGGAAATCATAAGATCCCATCAATGACGGTTACATACCAACACCCATGTTCCCAGTTGCTGACTAAGAATCTGTAACCTGTGGGACTATGGACCCCGTGGATACTGTGGGAGGAGGATTAACGAAATCCAGCTGATCGATTGTCACAATCTTGCCTTCATGTGGAAATCAAATAACTCTGAATACAGTAGACGCGACAGCTTTCATAGCGTACATCCAATTCTGACCCGGTAAAAGGTTGTAGTCGATGGGTGCATCAACCACTTCAACTTCAATAGGCACAGGTTTACCTCCCAAGCAGACAACAAGGGAAGGGATAATCCCATGTGGCTTAAATGACCGACCGTCAAATGCAGTGAGCATGGTTCTAGATGTGAGTAGAGGAGGAGAGCTGAGAGCTTTCCAACAAGTTAAAGACATCAGTGACGCGGAAGCACCTTCGTCAACCATCGTTTTCCTGACGAAATTCTGAAGGCACTCCACATGGATTTGAAAAGCCACGTGGTAAGGTAAGCGAGGTTGAACATCAGTAGTATCAAACTTTATAACACTGGGACTCGCCCCATCCTGAACTCCTAACGCACTCAAAATGGTATGCCTTTGAGAAGGACACGCTTGTAAAACTTCAAGAGCTAACATGGCACACAGATTTTGGCCCAAATATTCTACAATGGAGTAGTTTTGGGTGGCTCGAGCATTGGGATTATGCGTAGAGCACTTAAGAACACCTTTCGGTGTCCGCGGCATAATATAGGGCTTCTCGATATGCAAGGAATTATCAAGAGGAGGGGGAGGCTCACTCCCCATATTAGGTTGTGGCGCACCATAATCGCGTTGACGAGTAGCAACACTAACCTCCGATTGAACCATATTCATGCATCCATAGCCACTAGTACTGGAAGAAGATGTTGCAGTCTCATTAGGTCCATAACCAGTGGCGGGAGCATGCAAAGCCATGTTTTGATGAGTAGGGGATACTTCAACACAACTGGGCTCTGTGTAAGATGCTTCGATGCTTCTTCGATTCGAGGACACAAGTGAGTAAGATGGTCTTCCCCACAAAGCTTGCAAGGAAATTTCACCTTACGCTTAGGTTTACGATCCTTGCCAGCATTTCCACCTTCCCGAGGAGGGTTGGCATTCTCCTTACGAGGGGTATTGCGATTTCTATTATTGTCCCATTGTTTCCACCCTTACGGTTATTTCTCCCCTTCTTCTTACCACCAGGTTGCTGGTTACCCAATGGGTTTGTCGATTGCACACTGTGTACATCAGACGATGGGTTGGAAGTGGACAAGGTGAGGATATGTCCGGGAGTAGAATGGTTAAGCGAAATTTTTTGCATTTGATTAGACACCAAATCTACAGAGCGAGTACTTGTGGATCCCACAATGCCATCGGCATGTGGTCCAGGAACTGACTTGGGAATAATGTCGTACAAAATGCCAGACTGAGATTATAGTAAATTTAACTACTGGACTTTTAAGATGGCTTGTTCCTCAGTCACAATGCCGTACATCAAAACATCCTTAGAAATATATGGAAGTAAATACTTGAGGAACCATTCCAACAGAAACTTTGGAGGAATGTTGGCTTTCACTAACCTCTTCCACCGACGCCACTCTTGAACGTGGTCAAAAATATGTGTGGCCTTATTCTGACGGAAGGTAGACAAAATTTTAATACCAGTATCATAACGAACCGGTAACTGGAAATGATCCAAGAAAACCAAAGCGATCTCATTGAAACCCCTATAAGTGTTCCCAGGAAACTCAACATACCACTTCGCAGCTGCCCCCGTGAGGGTGCGTTGAATTAGTCGTAATCAAATGGAATTGTGATTCAACGAGTTGGAGGAGCACCAAAGGTGAAATGTTGTGACATGATCACCCGGATCCTCACCACCTTCCCCCTCAAACTTAGGAATGTCCGAAGGGAGATTGGTAGGGACCGTAGGCCAATTAGGGTTGTGACACACTGGATCATTCGTGAGCTTTGAAAGATATGGAAGATTCAAACGTGCAAGGAATGGGAGCTGCGGTTGGAAAGCTTGATTATAAGCCCCCATAAAAGGTTGGTTGTACGGAACTGAATTATAAGATGGACCAACTGCCTGACCATGAACATTAAACTGTTTATTATATACGGACTTGATGGACCATAAGCTTGACCATGTCCATAGTGTTGATAACCTCCTCCAACCTGACCCGTGTGAGAGTAAGCAGGTATATAAGTGTTTTGGGCACCATATTGAGGTGGGTTGTACTGGTGGCCAACACCGACTGTGCTTTAGTAAGGGTTGCCACCATAATTATGGGGCATATACGTACTATTCGTAGCGGGAACCGTGTTATAATGACCATGATGGTAAGGTATGTTCCCACCCCCAGCGTAAGTATTAGGATTAGTGTGAGCAGTCGTGTGGTGACCATAAGCATGAGATGTATTCCCAACCCCAACATTGGTGTTACTAGTAGCATGAACAGTGGCATTATGACCATGAGGATGAGGTATATCCCCACGTCCTACATTAGCATTACTAGTAGTGGCAGCAGACGCAAAAGTATGCGGTATATGTCCACCCCCATGGTTGGGAGGAGCATTAACAATCGTGAAAGTGGTCCTAGGTTAACGGGTAACAACATGTGTATTAGGCTGTGGATGGCGATTCATGTTGCAAACAGTGTTCCTATTAGGTTGGGTAGCCCTAGGAGGTGGTCGTCTTCCAACATTAGCATTTTCAGGAGGAATATGACCAGTCTCCATACTATGTGTGTGAGTGGACAATGTGGTGCCCCCGATGAGGGTATTGCCTCTAGTGGGTGCAGTGTTGCTAACACCATGACTAGTGCCAACATGACTACCAAAAGTAGTGGAAGGATCAACTGTGTTGTAATTAGGCATACCATATGAGAACAAGGTAGGGTTTATCGTAGGACCTGTGTCATCATGTAACTCTGGAATCCTGTATAAATAATTATGTGGATATGAAGGATCGAATGGGTCATCCTCAAGTGGATTCGGACCAAACAAACTAGGTCGAGTCTCAGGTGGATCCAGACCAAACAAACTAGGTTGGGTCTCAGGTGGATCACCCCCCCATGCCTCACGAGGAGTAGGGGTGTCTTAAGTGTGTTTGAATCTACCCGATGGAGTCATAGGGATTTCTCCCATGTCAGAGTGTGCAGCTGTCATGACATCTACGATGCATGTTGCGTAAGAATCTGAAGACTCAGAGGGATCCCGCTGGCGTCCCCTAGCAACACGACGTGAAATTTTGGTAGGCTGTAAACCAACCAACTGACGGGATCGGTGGAGAGTAGGACTCTGCGCCACGATATCTTCGGAAAGAATATAAAATCACAGAGTCCCCTAAAGGCCAAACTATTGATAAAAAATAGTAAATCAAGAGCACACACCTAGAGAAACTACATCCAAGAGCAGACAAACAGAGTGTCTAAATGAGCTCCTGACACTAGAGCCAGTATGTCTCGACTAGGACAAGATTGAGACCCCAAACTGTAGCCGGAGGTAACAGAATTAGTTATAACGACCCCCAGACTTCACTGCGTGCACAGGGTCAAGTCCCTATACAACAACAACTGTGTTGTTCGACCCCTATCTGACTCTAGACACAAACAGTATAACCACTACAAGTACCCTATGCGATACCTAGGTAAGGAAACTATGGTCACCGCAATATAACCAATGCTCAGGGGGACAGTCGCAGGTGGGATCAGTCGCATGGGTAGGGTAGCTAAGCCCGAAGCACAAGAGGACGAACCTCCGGTATCCCCAGATATGAACAAACCTTGGAAATATCTCCCACGTTCAACTGATATTGGAGGGATATCTTTGCAACCAACCTCCCGTGACCTTGTGCTTAACTCTGGTCTGAGTAGAGCTTCCTGATAACACCGATGTATACCATGGATTTCACCACTCCCTGGTCAGAAACATAATGTTTCGTCTAGTAGTCTTGGATTGTTTACTCACAATGATCTATTCCAAGACTCTAAACCTATGCTAGTTGGTATACCTTATAAATAAAATCGTTCTAATCAATTTTAAGATTAAGAGTTATTTTAATGGTTGTGGTTACTCAAAGGATATGGTCATGAAACTAGTGATGTATATGACTCAATAGTATGCAAAATCGTCAAAATATAGACTCATCTATCAAATAAAAACAATGCCACTAACATGCAAAATCAATCCAACGGTTTCGAAATAAAAATTCAACTCTTTTATATTTTCAATGCACAAGTAGAACCTAAATGAAAGCAGCAAGCACTCAATGCAAAATGCACTACATAATTTTTTTTTTTTTTTTGTATTTTCACTTATAAGCAAAAGAAAAATGCAAAACTATTTTTTTTTGTATTTTTCAATATAATGAAATGAAAAATGCAAGCAAAATCCTACTATTTAGTCACTGAAATGCAGAGGTGATCACTAAGACAACCCAATAGATCCCAAACAGTAAGACCTAGCCAACGAAATGAGCTAGATAGGAAAAAACCAACAAGGCTAAATCCAAGGATGGGTAAAAAACCAACAAGGCTCAACCAAGATAAGAGAAGAGTTATGGTCACAAACAAGGCATGGAATAGTCAAGAATCAGGAGAATAAAGATTCAATATCATCCAAAACCAACCCAGCAACAACCAAAGGCCATAAATAAATCACCCCCGGAGTTGTATGCTACTGTCAAAGGAATAACAACAAGTACTCGCAGGCTACAATGCAGACAGAGGCGGGTAGACGTGGGTAGATCTAGGATCACCCACAGGTAGGGAAAAGAAAATGAGCGACCAAAGAGTCCAATGGCTTAGAAAAAACCAGTTTTCTATAGTGTATCTCAACCACGGGGGCTTCACTAAGAGGAAATATAATATCACGTTCATTCGCATTGCGGTATTAAATATTCATGAAAACCTAAAAATTATATTGCTTATATATTAAGGGGCAAAGGTTTTTTTTTATTTAATGTAAAAATACAAAAATACTTTGGGGTCTTTTTTATATGGGCGGGCTAACAAATATCCGCCAAATGGAGATGGTGGGATCACAGCCGGATGAGAAATCGGGTTGAGGCAAGGCTCAAACTTAACAGTACGCAGGGAAATCGCATCTTGAGGCATGCTTGAGGCCAGGGGTTTCATGGTGAAGTGTGTTTCCAGTCGATCATAGTCGAGAGATAGTGGTCATTGACAACCAATTGTTACCAATAGCACTTAGCCAGTTGTTACCAGTAGCCTTGATGGGATCTAAGTGTCAAGGGCCTGTTATAGGCCCTCAATAGGCCTTAGGGGCTTGAATACCCAACCACTCGAGCCTATTGCAGGCCTTGGGAGGTTTAGTTAGCCTCCTAGAGCTTGTTACAGGCCCTGGGGGCTTGGATACCTAGCCCACAATAGGCTTAGTCAACGATTGGGAAACTGCAACATGCAATCTAAATGTTGTACTATGTGCATTGGCTCTAGTGACATACAAGAAGTGATCTCCTATATCTTCATTAGACCATTAGATGTTGCAAATCATAATGATATATAGTTGAGTAATTGCATTGTGGGTGAAGTAATGTGCATCCACAACATACATCGAAAGAAGCAAAGTGCATTGTAGAATGCATGTGGGGTCATAAGAGGGGTATCATATCAATATATTAGGTAGAAATATAAAGGGGTATAAAAAATGTTAATGAAAAAATTGACACATACAATATATAGTGAAAATAGGGGTTTTTTTAAATTGAAAGGCATATTGGGAGGGGGTTAAAAAAAAACTATTTTAGAAGGGATTTTTCAATATTAAGTGAGATTAGGGGTATTGTTTCATATGCCATGAATGAACGTGCTATGATAGAGTTTTATTGAGTGAAGCCCCCGTGATCTCAACGGCCATTCAGTGACACAGAGCTTCAACAAACAACAACTCTAAATAAGGACTAATGCTTAAAAATCCCCAAAAATGGATGTTTTCCCCAGTGGAGTCGCCATTTTTGTGTTGGAGAAAACTTCCTATGGCTTGGGGTGAACCACAACAGACAGTTGACTACCAGAAATTATCTCAATTCTCAATACTATGCTATATAAATGACAATGCTAAGATACTGAAGAATATAACCAACCTCGATCCAAACATTTGATATAGATCCCCGTTGGATCTTTCAACTCGTGCACTTGAACCTGCAAATTAGTCTTAACAACTAATATACAACAAGCACATATAATATATAAACGACATTAACATCATCAATAGAAATGGTCCATGATATTATAAGTAAATGCAACCCAATGTAATATAAACAACATTCACATCATTAATGGACGAGAATATGAGTATTTCTATTAATAAATAATAAGAAGTACAATGTGATACGACCTCTTGCCGGCAACCAATCTGAACCAAGATCTGGGTCAATCCACTTGTGCCTCCACCACTTCAATCCTCCATGGAATGGAAAACTCAAACTATGATAGGAGTTTGGAAGGTGAACATAAAGGGTTCACAACTACAAGGACCAACGAGTGTAGACTCAAGATAGGGAAAAAATCCACTAGAGTTCTCTTGCTCTCCTCTCTCCTCTCGTGCATAAGCCATATGTGCTCAATATATAGTCCTCCCAAAGGTAAGTGAAAGGACACATCGAGGCATTTCGGGGAAAATGGAGGGCCAAAGGTCACCCTATGACCGCTTTTTGGGAGTAAAAAGTAATTAACTAGTGATTTTTACCATTTTACATGCTACCCGTGGGCTATAGTGATGCAACTCGCGGGTACGCCCACTGTAGTGATGCAGCTAGCATACAGGGGAAAAAATAGGGAAAATAGTGTGTCTGAAGGATATAAAGTGGATTTGAGTCAGAAAAATGGATCCTGCAGGCCAAAGAGGGCTAATGCTCACAAGGTGGAAAATTACGTTGTAACAATTCTGCATCAATTTCCACACCTAAAGCTTTGAGGACAAATCTTTTTCTAAGGGAGAGGGGATGTTAAGAACCCATGTCAACCCTTCTATTTACTTTTTTAGTATATTGCTGTTGGACACATATGCTTTGTAAGTCGTCCCGTAGTATTTGTTGATCCATAGTTTGTCTTATTGTTGTTGGACGCATATGCTTTGTAAGTCATCCCATAGTAATTGTTGATCCATAGTTTGTATTGGCCCATGGTTTGTATTGAAACATGGTATTGACCCATGGTATTGGTGCCTAGACATAGTATATAAGTTTTTGTTGAGACCAATGAACGTACCGTAAAGTTATTTGTATTGAGCTTGCTCAAAAGAGGTTTCCCCCTCGAAGTGGCCTGTGATCAATAAAAGCGATTATGAGTTCTATTATTTCTACTATCTCGTGTATTTTCATTAATTAATTGTTGCAGGTTCTTCATAGATGATGATGGTGATGAAGATGATGATGATGGAGATGTTGATGAGGAAGGGGGAGATGACAATGATGATGAAGACGAGGAGGAGGATGACGATGATGATGATGATGAAGATGATCATCATCATCATCATCATCATCTTCGTCATCATCATCTAAATTGTGTTAATCATCATAAGGAGCTTCTCTAATTTTGGATATAAGGAGGATATAAGATGATGATGATGATGGGTATGATGATGAAGATGTTGATGATGATGATGATGGTGATGATGATGATGAAGATGTTGATGATGATGACGATGATGATGATGATGATGATGATGATGATGATGATGATGATGATTTTTAAGATGGTGATGATGATGATATAAGGAGCTTCTCTAATTTTG